>JANRMT010062790.1:21133177-21144256 GCA_026402145.1 Polypterus bichir lapradei | reverse complement strand
AGATAGATAGATAGATAGATAGATAGATAGATAGATAGATAGATAGATAGATAGATAGATACGCTTTATTTGTCTTCAGTACCTCAGAATGTCAAAGATAAAACAAATATATTAAAAATAACTGAAATCTCACATTATCAAAAATATTCAGACCCTTTGCTATGACACTTGTAATTTGCCACACATGCATACCATTCTATTGATCATCACTGAGATATTTCTATACCTTTTTCGGTGTACACCGGTGGTTAATTCAATTATTTGGACATGATTAAGAAAGACACATATTTGACTATATAAGATCCCACAGCTGACAGTATTTTTCAGAGCAAAAAAATCATGTGGTCGAAGGAATTGCCTGCAGGACTTAAAGAGGCAAAAATCTGGGAAAAGCTAAAAAAATGGTTCACAAAAACACAGTGGTCTCCATAATTCTTAAATGGAAAAAATTTGTAGCAACCATGACTCGTCTTAGAGCTGGCTGCCAGACCAAACTGAGCTTCGGGTAAGAAGCGCCACTGTAAGAAAGGTGACCAAGAACCCTATGGTCACTCTGAATGAGCTCCAGAGAACCTATGTGGAGATGGCATAAACTTCCAGAAGGACATCCAACACTTCACTAATTTGGCTTTAAGGCATAGTGGTCAAGACGATACATGAAAGCCTGTTTGGCTTCAGTTCTAAGAGTCATCTCAGGAGGAACCAGGCACTGCTTATCAACTGTATGTTATTCAAATGAAGAAGCATTGTGGTGGCAGCATCATGCTGTGTGTTTTTATTTAGTAGCAGGGACCTGGAGAATATTTTGGACTGAGGGAAAACTGAACAGTGCAAAGTACAGATATGTGCTTAATAACAGCCATCTTCAGGTACCCCTAGACTTCAAACTGGCTTGAAGGTTCACCGTACAACAGGGCAATGACCCTAAGCACAAAGCATAGAAAACACAAGAAAGGACAACTCTGTTAATGTTCTTGAAAGGCCCAAAACGTCTCTGGAGAGTCCTGACAATAGCTGTCCACAGACAGTCTCCAGTTGAGAGGATCTGCAGAAAGGAATGTCAGATCACCAAATACAGATGTGTGAAGTTTGTCACATCTTACCCAAGAAGACTCCATGCTGTAATCGCTGCCAAAGACTTTAAGAAAGTACTGAGTAAAATACCTGAATTCTGGTATACAAATTATGTTTCAGTTTTTATTCTTTTAATAAGCCTTGCAAAAAAAAATAAAATTTTGTTTTTGCTTTGTGGTTGTAGGTTATTGAGTATTGTTTTTGATGAGGGAAAATGAATTTAAAATATGTTTGGATAAGACTACAACATAACAAACTTTGTAAAAGGTGAGGGGGTTTCAATATTTTCTCAAGCACTGTATGCATCAAGGAGGGTAATTTCTACCCAAAAAGTTATTACCTTGAATGCCAGTCCTCATGCAAAAAAGTGTTTTGAACCACTGCTATAATTAAGTGTGTAAGATAAATTAGACTTAAATTAATTAAGAAAAAAGTGAAAGGCTGAGAAGAATGAGATAACTCTTTGCTCAATTAAAACAATCTCATATACATAATCAAACAAGAAAGTAACTTATTTAGCAAACAGATAATTATAAGAAAAAATAACCCTACTTTCAAACTTAACACATATAAATTCAGAGCCTGTGGTTACTACTTTTGAGTTGTCAAAAAACAATAATCAAGAAGAAATCAATTCCACTCAGGTTGAATTTAAAAATTAATAAAGTACACAGATCACTTTTGAATTGTACATATTACAGCATCTTGTGGATTGCTAGTGTATACAGTAAAAGCTCAAAGTAAAAAGTGACTAGGTTGTAATGTTATAATTGAAAAGTTAAGTCTACTCTGCTGCCAATTTATGATCTTGTAGTCAATTTACTTGAGGAATAAAATAATATTTTGAAACCAGTCACTGCATTTTTTATTTCTTAATTGTCCCTCTTACTCACTTATTTATTTATTTTCCAGAATTTGAAATGATGTTACAGTGTGTTATTTAAAATTTATTCTGAATTTAGGTCAGAGTATAGGATTTTTTCCTTTTATGTACTCGTTATAAAAATCTTCTTTTGGAGTTTATCCCAAAAAAGGGTCATCAGTTCCAATTAATATTTTCAGAGGTTTATAATGGCAGACATAAAAGAAGGGGCCTTAAAGTGGAATGATCACATCTTTTAATAGCGAGAACAAGTGATGTAAATGGTCTGTTATTGAAGTAGTTGAAGAACTCAAATCTCAAGAGTGAACTATGCTGAGCATGGCCAGTATGTCCTCTAACCCACCCCTTCAAACTACAAAGAAGTGCAGATGTGCAGTCACAGACAATATGAGGCTGTAAGCTGCATGAGCAGCAGCAGGGCAAAGGCTTAGGTTTATCAGGTGCTCCTGCGGTGGGCTGGCGCCCTGCCCTGGGTTTGTTTCCTGCCTTGCACCCTGTATTGGCTGCGATTGGCTCCAGCAGACCCCCCGTGACCCTGTTGTTAGAATATAGCAGGTTGGATAATGGATGGATGGATGGATGGATATCAGGTGCTTAGAAAAAGTCAGCAGGTGTGAAACAGTTACAGTGGTTACATTAAAACTTGTATTTTTTTTTATTTTGAAAAAGAGGTCAAATAGTTTCATCACGACACATTTAAAAATTTGGCCAATACAATGCTAGTCTTGCATGATGTTGTATTATTTGGAAGCTTGCGTCCAAGAGGCCTACATCTGTAAGAGATTCAAGTTAATGAAGCATAATAAGTAAGGGGTAACTGAATTTAGGAAAGAATTATCTAGACTACATTGTAATAGGGAAGTGAATGAACTCACCCAGGTGTCATAGAGAACCGGAGGAACTCAACCAGGTGTTCTTTAGACAGACAGCATGAACATCTAGGAAGGTTTGGGAAGAGATCCTAGTCCAGGAAGAAAGAAGAGACAAGTTGGTGATAATTGAATATGAGTTGTACAAGGTAAGAGGTGCACACTGTTCAGAGGCATCAACCTGTCGACCTAAATGGCCTGTGCATACCAAAGTTAATTTAAAATTCTAATAACATTATTAAAAGCATGTTATGTAGAAAAGATTGGAAAAATCGAAAAGGGAGTGAGGGCTGTTTATGCAGAACAGAATCTGGATACTTCTCTGGAAATACTTCTTCTGCCAGTTATTAGATCTGGTGAATTGCTGCTTGGACCTCACCCACCTTGTATTTTAAATTCAGCCAATATTTCTGAATGGATTATTGGCAGAATAGAATGTGGCAAGCTGCAATTATCGGAGTAATTGGACCATGAAATCCAAGTTTGGTCAAGAAACTAGTGAGGGCTAATTTCAAAAGTCAGAGAAACAGTTACCATACTATATAGACAGAATTTTATTTGTCCCCAGGGGGAAATGTGGCTTTTTACAGACGTTTTTTAAATAAATAAATACATAAATGGTTAGAAAAGTAAGCAAATACATAAATATACACACTCTGGTGAACACACACCAGAATGACTATAAAGCACGAGAATTGAAAAGAAAGAAAACTTCTGACTTGACAGTCACTGTCAATGAAGAATTATGCAGGTGTATGGCTGCTTGATATAAAGAAGCCCCCGTAGTGTTTTTTGACACACTTCCTTTGAATAATTTATTGGCTGAAATTTCTCAGTGTTAGTGTGTCAGAAAGATGATGTACAGCATTGTTCATAATGGCACTCAGTTTTGTTTTAATCCCCTCCTTTTCTTCTCCTCAGGGGTTCCAGAGATTGTCCTAGAACTGAGCTTGCTAAACTGCTAAACCAGAATGAAATCAAAAGTAGTATAGCCAGATACAACTTTTAATGAATTGGAAATGGGCATTATTAGTCAGAAATCAAAAGCTGTTCACTACTGTTAACACACACTGACGTTATTTAAGGTTTGAATCTGTAATTTCAGCCCCTGCACTGAATACACCACAGGGTTATGAAGTGCAGCATCAATGACTTGCTGCATTATGCCCTGTCGGAGTTAAGCCTCTAGCAATCATGAACTGTATCTTGACAACACAGCTACAAAATGTCAAAGCTTATAAAATGGCAATGAGACAAGCTTATAAAGTAAAGATAATATTATATTTTCTTATGGTTAAATTTCTAATACCAAACACCCATGTATTACTATACCCTGAAATGTAAAACCTTTAAGAAACCACAAAAGAACAGGAAAAAAATATATATTTAAGGCAAAAAAAAATAAATTAATATGTCCCAAACCATAAAAATAATCATTGATTTCAAGATAACTGTTTTGAATCCAAGCCTTTTCTTTGTGTTAATTTAATGTTCAATAATACCTTCTTTATCTGTGTGGGTTTTTCTCTTGGAACTCCAGTTTTCATTCCATATTCCAAAGACATTTATGTTAATTAGTGATTCAAGATTTGACTGCAAGTGAAGATGTTTGCTTGTGCAATCGGCTGTTGTGTCATCCAGAGTTGGCTCAAAGTCCCTCTGGCCATCAACTAAATTAAGTGGGTTTGTTACTACTCAACTAGTGCTGCTGCCTCACAGCGTGGGCTCAGTTCCTGGACACTCCTTCCCTAGTATATTATTAATCTTCTTGGTATTAACCCAAAGCATGACTTGGCCTCACAATTCTATGTAAATATGTTTAAGTTATCGTCTGTTGTACAATACAAATATTGTACAAAGTTATTGTCTGTTATACCTGTATTTTTATCACTCTTTAATTTTATATATATATATATATATATATATATATATATGAATAAACTGATATATATTTATCATACTGATAAATATATATATTTATCAGTATGCTGCTGCTGGATGCTATGTGAATTTCCCCTTGTGATTAATAAAGTATCTATCTATCTATCTATCTATCTATCTATCTATCTATCTATCTATCTAAGCCCAAGCCAAACTCGGGGGGATGCGTAATGATCCGCGTTGCAGTGTTAAGCCAGAATAACTCTTGGAACAATATTCTGCTGCCATGTAATGGATAGAATAACATTATGCTGCAAAAAAACATAACATAAATAAAAAATAGAAAATTATGCAAAGAAACATGCTTCTACTGTCCTGATTGAGACTGTGCGTTATTGGCTGTTTTAAAAAATGTCTTCCAAAGAACATGTACTAAGTCAGTACAGCACTTGACACTAGATATACCTTTATTACTGTATTTATGTTGGTGTTTTCGTATTTACATGTTTCTGTTACACATAATAACATTTTTACCTGTTGAAAAAAATTCAGTTTTTGACTAAATTTTTTCTGGGGTTAACAAGATACTAAGGAGGTTAACACTGTAACAGTAAGTGTTTTAACAATAGCATTTCTACACTTTGATAAAGCAGTAAGAGTTGTGATAAAAGGCCTGAGTGATAAACAGAAATATTGTGTCTGCAGATCTCAAAATATTAAGACAGATCCAGAAAAATACTTCAGTTTAATGCTTACAACAAGGCTCTATGAAAGTCATTGTGAACAAGATTGGATAGTATAAAAAGCAAACAAAGTTTAGTGAACAATCATCCTCTGCTTTCTACCAGACTAGCAGTTTGCTAAAGAGACACTGCCCTTTGTAGAACACGTGATTGAATTGTCTTCTTTCATGTGAGTTCTGTATTAGATTGCCACATTATTCAAAATATGTAAATGGTGTATTTAATTTGAAAACTGTGCACTCAATCAATCTAGTGTGTGTATGTAGACTTTCTAATGGAAGAGAAATAAAGGTGCTTTAAATTGCCTGCTTGTTAAACTAGGACATCCTGACTGAATTTGTACCAGCACATTTAAATTATAAAATGACATAATTTACAGCATTTAACTTTATATTTTATTCTCTAAAAACAGTTTACATATAAGAAGTCTTATTTCTTTTACCCAGGAGAATGTAGTTTTCTATGTTCTACTTGGATAATAGACATTTACTCAGTAACAACAGTAAAAAAAAAATGTTATTAATTCAGAAAATTGTGTTTTACAAAATCTATAATAAATGTCAATGAGTAAAGTCCTTTAGATTATTCTCATATTAAGCACAGAACTGTTGACTTCTTTGCTGATTTAAATTGATGTAATGGATGTATTATATTTATAATTGTGTTGTTGTATAGCATTAACCTGTAGATTTACAAAGTATATATGAATACTGTATAGGTGAAAATAATACTGTTTTAATAATAATAATACTTAACATCAAGGCTCTTATATTGACTGCACAAGCTTATTTTTTTAATTAAAGTTACTTCATCATATACAAATAGAGAGAGCTTTCAATTCAAGGTCACTGCATTGACAATAGTTTATAGGAAATCTTTTAACATTTTATTTATTGTTTAAGAATTTTGTTCAGCTTCTTGAAGTACAATTTAATCTACCATAAAAAAAAACCTGTGATGTGGGAAAAAAACGGTAACATATTTGTTTGTCAAAATGAAATGAAGATAAAAAAGCAATTGTTTTGAAAATTATTTATGGCCATGCTCATTATTTCAAACTAATTTTTTAGATACATTTTTTTGCATATTGCCGCATAATTTTATAAGATAATATAGAAAGTTGATTGTTTTGGTACCATTATTATTGAATAACATGGCAAAAAGCTAAAATTAACTTCAAAATGATCTAAAAATGTTACTGAATGTTAGGAAACACAAATTCAAAATCTGAATTTTGCATGAAAACAAAAAAAAAATCAGTAGTTTGTAAATTTTATCTTTAAGCCCTTCTTGATTATGAAAAAATGCAAATAAAATCAAATGTTATAATTATTTGTCCTGTACACATATACACATAGTACAATATGTAGTGAAATGCTTAGCTTCTAAACTCCAAGACTGTGCATTAAAGAAGAAAGGACAATAAACATTAACACACAACTTTGAAATAAATGAATGCAATATTATGTATTATATAAGAATTACTCTATAAAATATGTGATAAATAAATAATAAATATAAGAGAATTAACCATAGGGCATCATGTAGTTCTGTACATTTTTCTTATCGTAGATGTGGATGAACTGTATACTCCTCAGTCTCTTTGTACTGCTTGTCAGATAGCGGTATCATTTTCCTGAATGCATCACAGAAAAGAGGCCATTGTTGGGATGGTTGGTATTTCTGATAGTTTTCTCTGCACTGGTCCAACATCGCTTAGTATAAACATCCTGGAAGTTGGAGTGTGCACACCCAGTGATATGTTCAGCTGACTGCACCACTCAGTGCAGAACCTTGCAGCCCTACTGTGTGCTGTTTCCAAACCAGATATTAATACTTCCTGTCAGGATACTTTCAATGGTGGATGTGTAGACATTCTTTAGTAATTGGGAGGGTAGCCTGAAATCCCTGAGGAGTCTGAGGTGGTAAAGACATTGTCATGCCTTCTTCAACAAGGTGTCAATGTGCTTGGACCCTGCCTCAGGTTCTCTGTAATGTGGACACCAAGATATTTGAAACTGTTCCCTCACTTCACCTGAGTGATGTTAATTCTGAGGATATGGTAAGGCATCTGCTGTTTCCTTCTGAAGTCCCTAATCATCTTCATTGACTTTAACACTTTCAGAAGTGTGACACCAATGTGATAGACTCTCCACTTCATTGTTAGATATCAAGCCAAACACAGCTGTGTCATCATCCAACTTGACAAGTCATGTGCATATCTATATTTGTGACAGAGTGGCACTGTACAAAAGAAAAAGCCATGACATTGCAAACTAGCAGTGCACACAATGTTGCATTGTTAATAGGTGCACCTTCCCTTCTCTCATAATTGAATGTTCAGTCTGTGATTGCATTATATGTTCAGGTAATGCTGGGCACAATAGATTGTGTGTGCATAATCTGGAGGAAGAATGGCTGACAACAAAAAGTTAAATGGATTTCAATACTACATGGAGGGCATTAAATATACTATCATGATTGTTTCAGATACAGAAATACTGCAAGCATTTTCACATTCACTTTTGATGAATAGGACTGTTAGAGAATTACATGACTTGTACAGGTCAACTGTGATTGATGATAGCCAGTCAATCAACAGCTGAGAACAAAAGAGTCGCAGAAACTGGCATATCAAAAAAATCAAGTTGAATCCTGACATCGATAGTGTCTGATAGTTGGTGAACCTATTTTTTATACCCAGGAGTAAAAAGAAGAAAGTGCAGTTGTAAATGTCTAAATAGCACAAACACCAGAAACTGAGGGTTTGATGGAAGGTTTAATATGAACAGCCAGATAAATCAGTAAGCAAAATTAAATGGACCTTCTACTTCACTGCCTGCTCTGGATATTGTTGAACATGCAAGGTTATTCAGTGCCTTACAGGGACTGATTTAAAAGGACACTGGGGGGTAGAAAAGAGGGTTGCACTAACTGTTAAATAAGGTTCCCGCTCCTGTTCCCAGCCATTAAGACATCCCACCTGTACAGCAATGATGCCACTTCAGCATCACTTCAGTCTCAGCCTTTTCCTAATAAAAGTGGGTTAAGATGCCAGCTGCAAGATGTGTATATGGGGCATAATGATTTGACCTCCATGATCAAAGGGGCATGGTTGGAGATAACAATAGCGTCATACTTACAAGATTTAATCGTAGGCAAAAAATTGTTATCTATAAAGAACTAATCAATTCTTGAGTAGCAGTGATGCACTGGTGATTAGAAGAAATATGCTCTTGAGTAAGTGCCAATGCAACAATAGGCTTCATGGCAATAACTCCTGAAAAATTAAGGTCAACGCTGTCTTATCTTAAATTAAGACTACAAAATGACACCAAAGATTCAAAAGCAATGTCTCCATGACCAAACAGTTAACTAACTTTGTGAGCTGGAATGTTAAAGGTATCAATCACAAATTAAAGAGAAAGAAAATATTTTCTCACCTAACAGGTCTAAATGCTAAAATAGTATTTTTACAGGAGACCCACTTATTAAGTAAGGATCAGTTTCAGCAGCACAGAGACTGGACTGGCCAAATATTCCATTCCAGCTTTACAAAGAAAACTAGAGGTGTGGGAATTCTTCTAACATAGAACAATCTCATTTGTAGCATCAGAAGCAGTATCTGGTCATGTAGGGAGATATGTGATCGTCATGAGTAATTTATTTAACCGTAAAGTGATCTTGATAAATATCTATGCACCCAATCTGGATTAAAGGGACTTCATCCAAAACGTATTTTCATCCATTCCCAGTGTGAACACTCATAAAATTATAATGGCTGGGGACTTTAATTTTGTTTTAAATCCAGACCTAGATAGGTCACCTGCCACAGGAGTAACAAAATCTAACACTGCAAAAGCAATTACACAGTTTGTGACTGATTTCTAAGTCTCAGCCTTTTCCCATTCCTGGGTTATAAAAGACATCCCAAATAGTATGCTGGAGGTTAGTTGTCCACATCAACCTCAAGCAATCACCTTACTTTTTGCCTTGCTGGAAGAATTCTCCATCCACATTTTTTATAAGTTTGTTATTTTCCGCCACAACTTTGCAAATTAGGTGTGAGTTCCTGGCTGAAACACTGACACTCTATTATGTATTTGCTTCTTTCATAATATGCAGCAGAATGCTGCACATGGCAACACTGAGGTGATAGCCTGGCAACTTCAAACGCAGCAATGATATAAACTTGTTATAACATTTATTATGATGCTGGAGAGTGGCAATGTGGTGCCTGTTGGTTGATCATGCAAGTAAGAGTTTCACTGTACACATTATGAGGTTACTACTACAACTACTACTACTACTGTGTTTGACTACCATGGACATATCTAGGACTGTGGTAAAGTGAGGTCTGTGGCTGATTGATGTCTTTTAAGCAAATAATCACCGCTCTCGCGTCTTTGTGTGGAGGGGAGTGGTAACATGGCAAGAGCGGATCTCATGTGCGATGCGGGAGCAGATGGCCCTGCACTTAGTGCACAGATGCAGGATTGTCAGTGACCCTAACTGGCACCACAGCTGTACCACGTCCCCATTTTAAAAAGGGAAGCATGTGTGTGAGAGGGAGAACAGAGGAAAAAGAAGGAGGTTAAGAGAAGGAGAGAGAAGGCAGAGATGGAGAGAGAAGTAGCGACTGAGTGCGCCGGTGCTGGGGTGAGCGAACGAGCTCGATAAAGAGAGAGAGAAGGCAGGTAGCCTGGATGAGAGACCCTGGGATTGAGCATATGGTTGGCGTTCGGGGTTGGTGAAGTGGGTCACTGGCTGAGTGATTTCCTGGAACCGAAGGGCCAACGGTAGTAGTGAATCACTGCAAGGCAACAGGAGTCAAAGGTTCAGATGGGGAGCCTCTCTGGAGCCATGGTCCAGGGAGGACCTGAGCCTGAATTTGGATCAGTAGACCTACAGTAGAGCCATGGACCAGAAGGGACCTGGACTTATAGTGGACAGTTGGCTGCACTTGCCAGTAGGATGTTTCATCTATTGCAAGGACCCTTCCAAGATAAACAGAGGAGGTGTTGGTTTAAGTAGAGGCACTAGGTATGTAATAGAAGACAGTTTCTTGCCAGTTGTTTCAATCTTGCTTTTATGGATTCTTTATTTATTACATCATTTTAACTTCCACAACTCACCTGCTTTTATGGATTATTTATTTAGGAAGTTTGCACTGCACTTTTTGGACACTATTGTTTTGATTTATTTTAGTTAAAACACTGAGCACTTTGTACCTTTCCCTTGCTTTGTGTAGTGCCCTCATTTGCCAAGCTCAGCCTTTGGAAATGTTATTAGTGATGGTGGGTGGAAGAGACTCTCGTTGAGGTCTGGCAGCGTGGAGCTGACCTGCACCATCACAAGGACATGTCAGTCACATGCATTCCTTCATGATAGCAAATGGGCTATTTCAGCAGCATAATAATCCAAGCCTCATGACCAATAAATTGTAAGAATGGTTCAAGGAACAAAACAGTGAATTGAGCTTCATTTGTGGAAACTATAAAACCAATTGAGTCACCATTGGGGCATGATCTCTGTGCCACACTTTCAATGCTTTATTGAGTCCATGTCACAAATAATTCAAGCTGTTCAAAGGGAAAATGAGGAACCAAATAAGATGTGTATATATATT
>JANRMT010062790.1:21069615-21118177 GCA_026402145.1 Polypterus bichir lapradei | reverse complement strand
TCCCTCAAGGCGTCCCGGCCGGGTCATGGCCCCTGGCATCCCTGACACTGCCCCACAGCCAGCGAAGACCACTCGGGGTAAAGAGCGGCCTGTCCCGCGAGGGCAGCACAGCCCCGAAGCGGGTCCAACTCGAGGATAGCTGGGGTCCGGCCCCGCACTCCTAGCAGGGACAGGGGCGGAGACACGGCCTGAGCACCACCACTTGGTGCTCCCCTGCGCCTCGCACAGGTTGTGCTCCCCCCTCTTACCGGCACCCCGGGGCCTCCTCGTTCGGCACCCCCAACGAGGCTTCCGCGCCCCTTTGGTCGAAGCCACTCGCTCCCTTGCAGCCTCCTCCAGCCGTGGCGGCATTCGCATACCAGCAGAGAGATCCTTCCGCAGACGGCTCGACATCAGAGGGCAGGTCCCCAACGAAGGGGGTCCTACTGCTCGCCCGGGGTCCGTCCCTACAAAAGAGAACAACACATGGGCAGAACCGCTGCCAAGGCACCCTTCCTGTGCCACGCACTGGCAGCGTTCCCCCCTCCAACCGGTACCCCGGCACTTGCCTGTTCGGCACCCTCTCCGCGGCTTCCGTGCCCCTCTTGATGGTGGAACCGCCGGCACCGCCTGCGCTCTCTCTGCCGGCCTCAGGGATTCCCTCTGTCGCCGCAGAGGGCCGCCAGCACCCGGACGCGTGCACCCAGCACCGCGTCCCAACATATCGGAGGAATCGGCACCCAGCCTGTTATTCCTCCCTTCGCTCTGGGACGCCATGACGGTTTGAGACTCCTTATGGAAAAGAAGGCGCCTCTTTCCCGTCTGCGTCCCTACAGTGTGGCATGAGACCGCAGCCGACTCGGGGCGGAGGGCGCTAGGACCCGGGGCACTTAGCAGCCCGTGTCCATTAAGCGTCCTCTCGGACTCCCCCCTCGCCGCGCATACAGCCCGCGGCGCCGCACCTCCTGTCGGAGGGCTGCTTACTTGAAGCTGATCCTTAGCATCACAGCCATGTTCAGCAGACCCTCCTGCATGCTGTACGGAGTCGGTTGTACTCACCGCCTCCGCCGTACCCCTCCGGCTGGAGATTCCAGCGTCGCGCCGTCCCGTTGTTGCTAACGTCTTCAGCGCCGCGAACGCCTTCCTCTCCAGTACCAGCACTTCAGCCCGGATGGCACATAGCATCTGTAACACACGCTGCTCCGCAGGCTGAAGGGAGATCTCCAGCTCCGCCAGAGCAGCCGGCAAAGACAGGAAGTTAACCGACGCGGAGCCTACCTGTCTGTCAGCCTCCGACGTCGGCCACTTCCTGTGGGCCTTCTCCTCCGGCCCAATCAGGTCTCCCCCCTGCCCGTGATGGACGTTCCTTGGACCCGCCTCTCTACGGTCATTGGCGGGCACACAAGACACACCGTCCAATCGCGTGCCTGTCAGGGGGAGGGACTTCTGGTCCGCGGCCATCTTGCGTCCCCTTCTGCGGCAACGTGGTTGCCGGCAGCCGTGTTGTTGCCAGCGCCTATCGAGCTGCAGCGTCTCCTCCTCCGCACCCCTCGCGGCTGCCGCTGTGCCGCCGGAGCCCCGCAGACCGGCATGCGCCTGCCACTGACGTGGGTCCGGGAAGTCCCTGCCTGAAAAAGAAGTTACACTCGCGGCTGCCGTTAGGCAGGGAACTCACCTCCCCGGACTCGTCAAACCGAGGACCCCTCCTCGGCGTGGCCTTTCTTGACGCCATGCCGCGCCGGGAACCTGCAGCAACGGCGTGGTCCTCAGAGCCCGCTGCACTCCTGGTGGACACGCCGCCCACCCGCATCAGGGAAACATGGCCTTCCTGCGGACCCCTGGCGGTCCGTGGGGTTCCTTTACCCCGCGGGGCTGTGTGCACGCAGCACCCGCGGAACGTGGGTGGGGTCCCCTGCTGCACTGGGCGGTCCACAACAGTATTTATATAAACAGGTCCCCGCCTTGAACCAGGCGGAGCATCCTGCCGGCTACGCCAGATGTGAACCCGGCCCGGACACAGACAGGCGGACATGTTGTTTACACACCACCACACGTTTATTTTACAATATTTTACAATTATATATTACGGGTCACCCAGACCCCAACAATGGTCACACAGACCCAGTCACGTGCACAATACCCCAACACTCTCAGTCCTGGCCACAAATGCCTCTTCTTCGGGCCGCCTCCACACCTCTCTCGTGCCTCGTCCTTCTTTCACCCGACTCCAGCCCTGAATGAATGGAGATGGCCCCTTTTATAGGGTTCCCGGATGAGCACCAGATGTTCCCGGCAATCTTCCTCTGGCCACGCCCCAGTGTGGCGGAAGTGCCGGCTGTCCTCCCGGCTGCTCTCCGGGCGCCGTCATAAGTCTTCCCCCCAGCACTTCCTGGTGTGGCGGAAGTGCTGGGGTAACAGGTCCCCATGGCATCGGGGCGCCTACAGGGTGGAGCTTCCATGCCCTGTACCCGTGGCCCCCAAAGCAACCCGGAAGGCAACCCCCACGTGATCCAGGGTGGGCCCAGACCCACATCCGGTCCCTCAAGGCGTCCCGGCCGGGTCATGGCCCCTGGCATCCCTGACAATATATATATATATATATATGCCAGCAACACTCATGACAATGACAAAACAATTACATTGTCAATCATGTTACGTTATTATTAAAATGTTTCCTTTTCTTTTTACTTCTCCGCTGCCAAGTGCGGGTATTTTGCTATATATAGATATATATATATATATGTATAGATAGATATGACAACAACACTCATATCAATGACAAAACAATTACATTAACAATCAAGTTACTTTTCTTTTTCATAACTTCTTTAACACAGTACTTCTCCGCTGCGAAGCGCGGGTATTCTGCTAGTTCTTGAATAAAAGAGCAGTTGGTTTCATATACGTGTACCGTTTGTGAAAATGTTTATTTGATATTTGGACTTCAGTCTTCACACATTATACACTTCATGTCAATATTTTGACGTTAGTACTATAACATGAAAAAAGTTTGTTTTAGGTATGTGTTCAACATTTCTTGCATTTCCTGCCATCCTACATTTACATCGATCAGTGTAGACACAGAACACACAATGAAATGCATGTGTTCCAAATAACAATATATGATTTATCCTATACAGCTACAGGTACCTCACACACAGATAAACAAGACTTGAGCTGGGAGAAGTTTTTGCCTGAGTTGACTGTGGTGGTGGTGGTGGGGATGGGACAGCAGGCTGCTTGCTACTTGTGCTGATTGACACATTTACAAAACAAAAGACACTAATGGAGAAGTATGAAGGAATTTAAGGTGGCCCGGGATTATGGTTTTTTTCGTAGGCTTCAGGGATTCTAGTGTTAATAGTTAGGCTTTGAATTAAAGGTAACACATATTACATTAATCTGCCTAGCCTCTAAAATTTTATTGAAAAGTACACACTCAGGAAATTGCACATAGTCTCTGAGGTTGCATAAAGTATGAAATATTATTTATGTAGCACATGCTAAGTTAGGTATTTAAGCACTGACATTTTATTATAAAGCACATGCTAGTTTCATGTGAAAAAATACCTACTGCTTACAGTCGGTTTGTTTTCTTGGAATCTATAACTATTTAGCATTGTAAACAATAGAAAGTCACGCTAACTCTAACTTTACAATAACATATAAGTATAAAAACAATATAGATTTTTTGACTAAAAGCAATCATTTGAAGTCATATTAATAATCCACACTTCTATTCTGTTATTCGTTTAAGAAAGTTGAAGCTGTGGTGAATTATACTGAGCCTACAATATTATAGATTCCCCAAAGAGCATAGAGAGTCTGCTATTATTGCTAATAACTTAATAAGTTTCTCTAGTTATTTTTAAAATTTTATGCAGTTACATTCCACTGGAGCTCTTCAAATGTATTTACCTAATATTGCAGTGTTAATTAGTAAGAACGTTTATGTAAATTATCTTATCACTGACAGAAAAATTACATTTTTATTCTGTGTGAAACATGGCTAAGTTGTGATGGATTTGAAGTATTTGTTGAAGCAGCATCCCCATATTGTTTTTCTCAATGCAAAAACTAAGGTTGTCAACTTTAATGCAAAATGGAGGGCAGTGACTGTTATTAAAAATCAGTTACAGCTGTAATACCAAGCAAAATATAACCAGTCATTAAACTCAACAGACTGCCTTAAGGCTGTGCTTAAATGGCAAAAACATAAACTATCAGTCCAGAATAAAGCACTGAAGGCTCAGATTTTTAAATATTGTAGTACGATCTGAAAGATGGTACAACTTCTTCAATGTTATAAATGCACACAACCCAGGAATAATAGTATTCTCAACTAGTGACTGCCTCTTAAACCTAGCACAATCGATGGAATGAATCCTCAAAAGGTCAGTGGTTAATGTGAAGGATTTGCAGCCTTTTTTCAGATAAAAAAATAAATAATTGCATAACACATACTTTAAGGACAAAAATAGGTGAACCCCAAAATAGTGAACAAAGTGAATTAATCTCCCTTATTAAAATTAGCCTACCTGATTTTCTCAAAATAATAATCAACACAGTTGATTAGTTAACAGTTTAATGTATTATGGCATTTTTTTACATTCTCCTTAAAAACTGCATGAATTAAATCACTTCTGAAGACAAATATTCCTAACAGTGGTGTCTTAGACAAATTTAGATCTCCATTCTGTCTTTTTTTAGTAAAATGTAAAAAAAAACGTAGTTTTTGTGCAGTTAAATGATGACTTGAATGCAAATTCTACTATGGATATGTTTCAGCCAGGTTTAAAATCAAACCATAGTACAGAAAAGGCTTTCATTAAAGTGTTAACAATTTAAGGCTCAATGCTGACACAGACGGATTATCAGTTCTTGTTCTATTGCATTGAAATGTAGCGTTTGATATGACAGACTGCAGAATTAGTTTTAACTGCCTCAGACAGTGAAGGGGCCTTTCTGGCCGTGCCTTGAGTTGGTGTCATGTGTATAAATAACAGGAGGAAGTCTCAATCAGAGATTGCTGATATTATGGTTGGTGTGCCACAGCGGTATATTTTGTGCACCTTGTTTGATCCTGTTAGGCCTGATCAAATTGAAACACAATGTGAATTATCTATATTTCATTACTGCTTGATGATCCAGTGTTTTAATAGCACCTGGTGTTTGTTTTGGTATGTAAATGCTGGTACGTGTGTACACCTCTCTAATTAAACATTACCTTCCATAGCTAATAATATCTGTTTTTGTTTTGCCAATGCCCAGTGATATATGCAAATTCACTCATCTTTCATGTCACAAAAACATTCAAACAGAGAGGATGCTGGTGCCTAGTTGGCATCAGGTTATTATGATGCTCTCTGATGTAATCATCAAATATTTTTAAACAGTGTAAGAAAAAAGAGGGAAAACCTCTCAAGCTCCCAGGGCTCAGGAAAGGTTCTTAGCTATGAGCTGCGTACATTTATTTTCTCCAGTGACCTCGTCAGCATGAGATTTTGTTTCCCATTCCTTCTTTGTCATTTGACCATAGCATTTGTTTATTAACCTGGACACTCAGGAACTCATTCTTACAGTCTCAAATAACATTTTATAAAAAATTACTCTTGCATTTTTAGTTGTAACTACTACATTTAAGACCAGTCCAGGTACACTTATAAAGGTATAAGCAGTAACAGAGCCTGATTACTTATGTGAAGAATGTTGCAAACAACACAAAGGATGTTTTACAGGAATTCTAGAAGAATAATAATCTTCAACTAACAATATGATCAAGAGACAAATTTAAATAAGGAGGAAAAGACTTTGAAAATGAAAGATTCAGGAGTTTGTGATATTTGAAATTTAGATTAATTTTACTTGTTCATTAAATATTACTATTTAGCAAGTGTTTCTAATCAACTAATGTCTCCTGCATACACTGATGCAAACATAAATATGCCAACAGAAACTGCTGCAAACCTTACAAATTGAATTTTTGATAAACATGATTTGAAAATTGTCTTGCTAGAAAGCAACTTTAAAGAGTTAATACAAAAGAAAATGTCAGGAATTATCAGTAATTCATTTGGAAGTTATGTAATAATGTTTACATTTTTTTTGTACTGATTTGTTTTTCACTTACTGAACTTAAATTGTAGATAAATAAGTATTGTGGAGGATGGCCGGCCGTTTATCCCGGCCAATACCCCCAAGCCGCCAGGTGGAGCCCTCCTTGCAGCATGGAGGTCCCCAGAAAACCAGCAGGGCATCATGGACAATGTGGTTTTTATGCACAGCCCTGCTGGATGCCATGGGGGCCACAAGAGGGAGCTGCAGGGAGGACCGAGGACTTCTTCGTGCCCTATGACCCGGAAGTTCATCATAGGAAGAGCAACGGGCTTCCGGGTTGAAGAGAAGAGCTTTTACCTGACCCGGAAGTGATTGAGAATCACATGGACTGGGGATTGGGAACACTTCCGGGTCAGGAGATATAAAAGGACTGTGGGAGCTCCCAGACGGCAAGCTGAGCTGGGTGGAAGGGTGGCAACACGTCTGGGAGCTGGAGGATTGATTTATTGTAGTATTTGTGTGAGTTTAATGAGTATTGTGGTGGAGAGTGTGCTTTGTGCACTATGGCGAATTAATAAAGTCAACTGTTGGACTTTTACCTGGTGTTTGGAGTCGTGGACAGGGGTTCAAGGGAGTGAGAGCGGCCCCTATTTACCACAGTATGTAAATATGGTAAGTATAATCAGGCAGTGGGGTGTGGTGCTCATATCATTCTTTTTAAACCTAATACTGAAATCCTCCAAAGCTATAAAATCCACCCACTTGTTCTTATCATTTACTCCCTAAATAAAATTTGCTCCCTGATCTTATAACAGCATGCTTTATTTATTTTTTAATAATATATTTTGACATTACTCAGATATTATATAAAATAAAAAAAAATGCTTGACTGAAGCTAAATGTTTTCTTCTTTATCTTTTTTCTATTATGTTAATTATTTAAATAAAGTTGTTTAGTAAAATTTGTGCAATTAATATGATTTGAAATATTATTTCAAGGTGGTGATTTTTTTTTTTTTTGCCATTCTTCATGTTAGCCATAATAATTTAGATCTTTCTATACAGGCTAGAAAAGACGATAACTCAACTGAACACATGTCCAGTGACCTTTTATGTAATGTTATGCAGCTGCTTATTCTGTTCCTGTCATAGAATGTCTAGGCTCTATCAAGTTATATACATTTGTTTCTTTAGTCATGCTCTTTTGTTTGCTGCAGGCATGTCAGTAAAAATGAAAACTTCATCCAGTATATCAGTAATAACAAGAACATCAAACGTATTTTGTTAACATCAGTAAATTGTTCTTAAAAAATACACATATACATAAATAACCATGTAAAATGTTCATTACAGAGGGTGCTTCTTTTAGTCAATCAGACAGAATTTCTGAGTGTTACTTCATCAGATTTATGTATTTATTTTTATTTAGTTTCTATAGCTGGAAAGTGTGGTTTTAATTTATTCCATTCTGAAGCAATGCATGAAATCTTGCAAAATGACTGTGAATGTAGAATGGAGTTAATAATATGAATTGGAGTGCCATGAAGCACCATGCACAGTGCACTTGAGGCAAATACACCGGAGATCAAAAGTTCAAAAGAAATTACATCCTAATAATGAAAATGGGCTCCAAATCCAGCAACAAAGCACAATACAAACCCCAGGAGAGCACAGATATAACCATTGCCTTCCTCCAGCACTACACAAGTATATGATATACACTGCTGTTTTTTATGACTCCCTTTCTAGTTAATTCTCAGATGAAAGCTCCAAATGTGACCTTTAATTATTAGCCATGACTTAGCTTAGGTTTGAAACCTTTAACACAGCCCACACCCAATATGGCTCTGATATATCTAGAAATGTCTGGGAAAAGAATAGAAAAGTTTACAACACATCCATGTAAATCTTTCAAAACTTAAATAAGCCTCTTTAGTTGTTTATTATGGCTTAATATTTGGTCTTAAAATAGATTTTAACATATTTCCCAATTAATGGAACTGAGGGTCTGGAGCTTGCATGCATGTGCAAATTTTGAAGTTACTTAGCTTTTTCAGGCAGCAAGCTGATTATTTGTTTTCTTGTCTGCTAAGCTCTCTGTCTGTAAACATTACTCACAGGTACTGTGCTTTGAGCAGTTTTTAATCTTCATCAGTCCTCTGACAGATTACTGGAAAATTCCTGGAATATACTGGATTCAGCATTATAAAAAGACAGAGAAACATCAAATAACAGAACAATCTAAGACTCAAAGACAATCCTTCCACAAGGGTGTGAGATAAAAAACAACTCAGTTTTTGTTTTGAGAAAGGGAATTTTTAAAACTAAGAATTATATACTGTCACAATTATTATTTTCATTTTAATTACATGTTGTTTATAAACTGGCACACCATCTAGGAATGGCACTTGCCCTCTGATGGCTTCCAGTGATCCTGAATTGCATATGTTTGGAAATTCAATGAATAGATAGATGTTAGTCAGATAAAGAAAGTGTACTCTTTAAAAGGTCATGTTTAAGGAAAGCCAACACATGCACTCCTTACTTCAGTTAATGTCTTTAGAGCATCTATTCATTATTTAGTGCATCTCATTCCAATCTCTGTAATGTACAATAGCACTCCTAAAGCTTATATATTAAGACATTTAAAAAAACGAATACAGCAAAATACAATATCCTCAAAATAAAAACATTTTTTGAAAAACTTGGCAAAATTGTACTTCTCATGATACTATATGCAGTACATATAAATAGATTCTGTAACATGCTTGCTTGTTTATGGCAGTCTGTGGGCAATGCGAGGACGATGTTATCTATTCACTCCTTCATGATATGAGCAAAGGTGGCTGAACAAGCCAATGCTACTAACACACATTCTCGGAAAATGGGGACACTGAAAAGTCGGGTTCATTAGCTGATTTAGTTGTTGCCGGTGAATTTATTGGCGATGCTTCTCAGAAAGCCATTTTCTTGTGGCTTCAAAATACATTATGCATACATTTTTACAGATAATATTTCAGATCTTACCGTCTACTGCAGGTTTCTCCAGTTCTTCAGATGAGATTTTTGCTTTTGCTGTCCTCCAGGTTTCATCTGGCCACATTCCAGTTCTCCCTACAAAATGATTTCAGGAGAGATGGAACTGTGGCAACCTTATGACATGTCAAAACCACCAAAGCAGCTGACAGATGACCACTGAGTCCTTACTCTAAACCTTTGTCTCGCCATGGTATCCTCAGAATCTTTTGGAAGCAGCAAGGAGGTGATAAAGAGTCCAAATGTCATAGGCATATGTCATGGTGGGGACATACAGAATGTGATATACAGAAGTCTTGGTGGACAAATGAAGGTCTTGGTGTAAAATCTCCCACTGTCGAAAATGTCCAATGGAGGAAGATTCAGAATTCAGTCTTTTTTAATTTCCCTATCCAACATGATGTAAAACTTTTGCAAGTATCTTACTTGCGACATCAAGCAAAGAAATATGCAGACTATGACTACAATCAAAGTAGTCTCCCTTTTTATTATAAATTGTGATGTGTTAACAGCAGTAAAGGATTTTTTTTGTTACAGCAGTTTGAGAATTATGCATGAAGATGGTGAATAACTGTATCAACACTATGTTTGGAAATCTCACTCTGAATTCCCTCATAGCCAGGGGATTTTCTGTTTTTCCAAAAATGAACTGCTGAGTGAATTTTAGGGAAGGCTGGCTGTTAGTCCAACTCAGAAACCACTGGAAGAGTGGAAAGTCTGTCACGATCAGTTATCATACATATCAATTCTACTGAGCAGTTAATTAAAGTGTTCAGCCCAGTGCATAAGAACCCCAGGCTTGTCCTTGATTATCATACAACCATAATCAAATCGAACAGTGGCAATGTTATGTCTTGTGGGTTTAAAGACATATTTAATGGCATTGTTTCCATCTGCAATTTCTTGAATTTCACTTGCCTTATGAAGCCACCAATTGTTTTGCAGCTGCCAAAGTGTTCTCTGAGTATTTGCTCTCAATTTTTTCCATTTTTCCAAATATGCATAATGAACTTGATTTTTAGACTGGTTGTGCTGTTTGGAAAACCTCAGCATGCTTTTGAATGCCACTTTGATTTGCTATATCATTCACTTCCAGAAGTCATTAATTTTAATCTTAGACAAGATGTCTGTAAAAAGCAAAAAAAATATTTGCAGATTTTTCTTTAAGTACACTTGAATGATCGGATTGCTGAGAGTTGCAGTATTGAGCCAAAGGTGCTACTGTTATTGCCTCATGGATGGCTCTAAAATGAGATGCATGCAGGATCAACCAAGGAGATGACATCCAATATCCAAGCAGAGCACAATTATGTTTGACTTCCTACATATCACATTTACGAGCAATGACGTAATCCAACAGATGCCAGCACTTACATGGTAGGTGCAACAATGTGGATTTAAATTTGTGAGCTTCTTGGAAAATTGCATTAGTGATACAAATATTGTGTTCTGCACAAAAAAATCAACAAAAGGAGCCCATTGGAATTAATTCTACCAATTCCATGTCATCTGACCACACCTCTCCAGATTTTGAAATTGGTACCATCATTAATGTTGAAGTCAACAAGGAAAACAATCTTATCTCCAGAGGAGCTTTTCTTATTAAAGTGTTTAACAAGAATTAAAAATTGCCCTTTACATCCTCTATTAAGTCAAGAGTAAGAGCGTAGACATTGATTATAATCACAAACTGGTTCTTTGACAATGGCAAATAAAGGGTCATGAGATATGCATTTATACCAGAGAGGTAGCTTCACAAGGTTCTGCAACAGAGAGTTCTTAATGGCAAAATCCACACCACGTATCCTGGGAGATTTGGCTCGAAGTTCCCTTTTGAAGAAAGTATAGGCAACTCCACTGTCATTCAGAGATTCTTCTTCACTGAACTGAGCTTCACTCAATCACTGCAATGTCAATGTTGTAATGCTCCAGTGTGCTGTAACTGAGAGACACCAACCACATCAGCTTACCTCACTAGCTTACACTTGGTTCAAGCTTTAAGTCAATGTTTATTCAGTGTATGGTGTAGCAAAGTAGTTGCCCATATTACAGAGCTTACAAAGCATTATCTATACAGGCTGAACATTAAATACTGGTCTGAGTTAGCAGGGAGTGTCCAGTGTGTGATTTGCTAGAAGTTTAAATCAACCTACATTGTACTTGAATTAAATGTGCCTTATATTTAGATGGCAGGTTTTATCTACTAAAATACAAAGAGATGTTTAATTTTTTGAACAGCAGAATTCAGTTGCATTCATTTTCATTAATTTACAAAGCAGGGCATTTTAGGTCAAACTACAGTAACTTCAATCATTCCTAGATTGGTGCATTATTTATGCAAGTTAGATTATTAACACCAGACAATGTTTGTGCTAAATTGTTACTCATCTAGAACAAAAAAGACTATCATAATGTACAAGCTGCATAAAAAGGTAAACAAGTAAACATTTTAAAAAATAATTTTATTTGTATAATTAGCGAGTTGAGAAACAGGAAACAGTACAATGTCACAAGTAATTAGTGCTACCAACTCACAGCCCTAATGACTAAAGTTTGACCCTGTGTTTGTGTGGTTTTTCTCCCATATCTCAATGATTTCCATATAAGGGATGCTTAGTGAGACTAATTTAGTTTGGTATATGTGTGCCTGTTGGTGATAGACTAGACCCTGAAATGAATAAAGTGGATTTCAAAATGAATGGGTAATGTAATTGGTGCTGTAGTGGACATTGCTGCTAAGGTAATGCCCAGCTAATTGTTGACCTGAATAGCAAAGCCTATTATGAAATGTGATTGATCAATGAATGTAGAGTTAAAAAAACTGATATATACTGAAGGAAAAACATCATCCCTTAAAATAATAGTAATTGAATGAGAATAATATTCAATAAAATATGCAAGAGCAAAAACAACAGGAAAAAATTATAACTGTAAATATGTGACTACATCCTGCTTCCTCCACTGCTGTGAGATCCTACTTATCATTATCCATCCATCCATCCATTATCCATTCCACTATATCCTAACTACAGGGTCACGGGGGTCTGCTAGAGCCAATCCCAGCAAACAGAGGGCAGAAGGCAGGAAACAAACAGGCAGGGTGCCAGCCCACTGCAGGGCGCACACACACACACACTCACACACCAAGCACACACTAGGGACAATTTAGAATGACCAATGCACCTAACCTGCAACCTGTGGGAGGAAACCGGAGTACCCGGAGGAAACCCACGCAGACACGGGGAGAACATGCAAACTCCACGCGGGGAGGTCCCGGGAAGCGAACCACTACCACTGCGCCACCATGCCACCCACTTATCATTATTATTTGTGTTATCCTATTTATGCCAAAGTGCCTGACTTAGTTGATGGAAATTGTCAGGCAGAGGGCCACATCTCTGGATAATGCAGATCAGGCCATCCCAAATTGCTCTGTTGAGTTAAGATCAAGGCAGCACCTGCTCACCCTCATTCATTCCTCAGAGACTTGTCACCAAGACATCTATGTGCAGACTGGCTTTGTCTTGCTGTTGGGCCAGGTTCTACATGAGGTGGGAGCAGAGGTCTTCCTGTTCTAAGGCCAGTAGTATGGAGGCTGCCCCTCAACATGCTGTCCATGATGTGTGCAATCCAGTTTCAACTTATTATGGGCGGCCCAGTCTTATGTGTCGAACTTGCTGTGGTGTGGTCATTTAACACTAGAATCCCTAAAGCCTATGAAAAAAGTCATAATCCCGCGACCACATTAAATTCCTTCAAACCTCTCTGTCAGCATCTTTTTTTTTGCAAATGCGTCGATCAGCACAAGCAGCAAGCAGCCTGCAATCCCATCTCCCCCACTGACGCAGCTCAAGCCTGTTTATCTGGGTGTGAGGTGCCTGGAGCTGTATAGGGTAAATAATATATTGTTATTTGGAAAACATGCATTTCAGGTGTGTTCCATGTCTATGACGATCTGGGTAAATGTAGGATGACAGGAAAAGGTGAGGCAAGAGATGTTGAACACATAGCTAAAACAGAAACTTTTTTCATGTTATAGTACTAATGATAAAAGTTTGACATGAAGTGTATAATGTGTCAAGACTGAAGTCCAAATATTAAATAAACTCTTTCACAAAAGGTACAAATATAACAAAACAAGAATATAACTGAAGAAAAAGAAATTGGGTTAGGGTACGATACTGACACAACAGTGTAATTACGGAAGTCCAAAGATCTTGTCAAGTCAAATTTAACATATAGTAAACTGGAGCTGTTGGCAGTTTCTATAGGTAATTAAATAATTAGTTTTTAATTAGTCTGAAATGGGTTGTTCCACCGCTATAATGTCAAAGTTTACATCACGTTAATATAAGATACAATGAAAACAAAAAATGTGCAAATTATATTTTTAAACTTTGTGTGTCTGCTTTTAATCTAAACAGAACTATTGAATTACTGCATTAAGAAGTTGACAGCTTTATAGAAACAGAGAGTTGCACACAATTATTAATACACAAAAACACAGAAGCAATCTTTCCTATTGTTTTTAGTGTCACTTGCTGTCCTACCAGTTAAACATTTAATATTATACTATTACTTGCTACTAACAGGAAAAAAACATAATTAAATGTGAACATGTTCTCTTTTTCTAAAAAGGTAAAACCCACTGAGATGGTAGTGGCTAATGTTTCAAGTAAATTGACTACTCACAAACTCTCCTCTATTTCAGCTACATTTTGAAATTGATCATTCTACAGGCAAATGCCAACACATTCAGAATATGTTTGAAAATAAGTGTCCATCACTTGTGGTGGCATATCCAGAATAACAGAAGTGTCACCACAATTACAAAGAAGAGAGAGAGAGAAAGGGGGAAAAATGTATCATGATAGATTACAACAATTACTACAATTAACTAAAAGGTAATATAAGAAAGTAATATCAACATGTATTGCCTCTAACAGGAATATATTGTACTAAAAAATGAGGTTTGGGGCTAACTTAAATGCTGAGACTCAATGGGCTTCTTAAATATTAGCCGATGGTCCTAGAGCTTGAATGCCCCTTTGGAACAATAGAAAGATTTAGACAAGAACAGGCCATTAACCCCAACAAACTTCACAAAGTCTATCCACCAAACCTTTTTGAAAAACACATGAAATCAAGTTTTAAAGGTCCCTAAAGTCCTGTTTTACACCACACAACATGGTCATTTATTCTATGTGTCTGTGTTTTTCTAAAACCTTTCCAACTTTTCTGCAAAACTTACCCTAAACAAGTTTCCAACTGTTTTACCTTGCTCTTGTTGAGCTCATTTAAGAAAAAAACAGCCTGTATCCACTGTAGTAATTCCTTTCATAATTTAAAAAACTTCAATCATGTCACCTCTTAATCGCTGTTTTTTTAAACTAAAAAGGCTCAACTCGTTTAATCTTTCCTCATAGTTTATACCTCTCAGTCCCAAAATCAGCTCTGCTTTTTTTTGTAATTTAGAGACCTAAACCATACACAGTACTCCAGGAGTGGCCTTAGCAGTGTGTTATAAAGCTTAAACATGACCTTCTTGGACTTGTACTCCACATATCATGCTATATAACATAGCATTCTGTTAGCCTTCTTAATGGCCTCAGTACACTGTCTTGATGTAAATAGTGAAAAATCAACTACAATTCCTATAGGGTGGTCCAGATCTAATTATGCAATTTCCATTATGCTATAACTTATTAAGCTTATTACATAGAAAATCACCCAAAAAATCCTGGACCATCGAGAAGTGTGAGAACTGATGACATGAAGAATCGTCGCCAAACTGGAATCATCCCCGCATAAATCAAAGTCATCCAGACGATCTGGATCTGCATAATTAGATCTGGACCACCCTGTATGTCCTTCTTAAAAGGGGCACTTTCAAGTTTTTTACCTCCCATTGTGTATTCAAATCTAACATTTCTACTTCATATATGTAATAGCTTGTACTGTATTTACTTACATTAATTTTTTTTACCATATTTATGGTTTTGTCTTTTACACTATATTTAAACTATATATCCTTGGAAGTTTAACTGGGCCTGCATGTTGAGATCACAGTGTACACTCAGAAATATAGCATTTTTATATATTATTAAATATATCATATTTTTCAAAATACTACAATATGTGGATGTGTGCAGACTCAAAAGTAGTCATATAAAGTATTAATAATTGACAGTTTTTGATGGACTTAGTAATCAAAAAATGATTAACATTTCAAAGAGAAATATAAAGTTTCTGATGTCTGCCTCTTGCTGTGATATATTAGTTTCCTAAACATCATGCCAAGGAATGCCATTATTTACATCTGCCACATTCCAAGGGGTATATATCCATTAGGGTCCACCATTTCAGTTTCTCCTGCAGAGAATAAGTTAGTTTAGCAGAGTAATAAGTTCTGTGACAATTACTTTCACCCTGAGGCCTTTCTAACACCAACATTTCACAAGTACCAGCTATGCCTTCAGAGTAACTGTAAAGCCTGTCATCTTTTACCTAATTAAAGTTTTATAGTACATACTGCTAAATTAACACCAGCAAACACTTTTGCCTAAAAATGTTTTAACAAGTGACTCTTTCATAAAAACTGAAAGTCATAATGTAATATTTCCTTACTGCACATGTATGATCCTTACATTTTAAGCATCCTTTATATCTTGATCATTATATTTGGAAAAATAAATAAAAGGAATGTGTTTGAAAAAAAACTAAAAATAAAACATCAATTACACCTTCAGGGAGAAATAATGTGTCACAGTTCATAAGTGAAATTTCATCTGGCTTATTAAGGCATGCTCTTTTTTGCCATTGTTTTTAATATGCTATCTATTGGTACATTCATCTAACCGAATGAACCCACTTCTGGAGACGTGTGTTTGTTCTTAAAATTTATAATTGAAAAATACTGAAGACACCTCCAAGAATGGATTGTCTTCATCTCCATGGAGATGCATTCACAATTTTAATATAGGATACATGCTTCTTCTGAATATGTTAAACAGCTACTCATGTTTTCTGTAATTTACCAATAGCTCTGTTTCACAAGGGGCTAGACAAGCTCACTTTTCTTAAGTTTATTAGTCTTATTACTGTTATTTTCTTCATTTACTATAGAGTTAACTTTTAGTCTTCTACTTTTTTATAGATGCTTAGACAATTTTTGTCACAAGTGGATATTTTTCCAAAGAACTCACTCTATTGCCTACTTCTATATAAAGATTTCACTTAAAGATCAAACTGAAATGCCCTTAAATAACAGACTGGACATGTTAAGGGGTGTTCTTGCACTACAGACTTGTGTCCTGATACTTTGTACACTAAGTGCTTACAAAGAAAACTTATTTTCAAAAACATTACATTGTACCTCTTTAATTTTTTTGTTCTACTTTCTCTTTTGTTCAAAGTATTTTTGGAACCCTCCCAGAGCTTGCATTGGCTTCCTTTGGTTAACTTTTTATTAACATTCCTGTGATTTGTTATTTGATTGATTTTTACATAATATATCATACTATATTATAATAATATATACTATAGTATATATTATCTATCTGTATATACTGTATATGTAGAGAGAGGAGAGAGTGGGAGAAAAAGAAAGAGACAGCGTGTAAGAGAGGGGGAATGAGAGTATGTGAGCCAGGTAAAGAATTACTTGTGCACAACAGCATCTTAAATGGCCTTGATAATAATGGACTGCAAGCTCTAGATTAACATAAATTTCCTCACCAGGAGCTTACATGGAATATAAATACCATGAGGGGCTGTAGAACATATCCATCCAATATCCAACCCGCTATATCCTAACTACAGGGTCACGGGGGTCTGCTGGAGCCAATCCCAGTTGTGAAAAATGCTTCTGAAGAAATTAGTCCAGAGATAACAATACGTTTATAAGTTATCATTGAACAGGTTAGAAGTCTCCAATCTGATAGGTGCCAACAATGAATTTCAGTGCACATTGATTTTTTCCCATTTTGCAAATTTCATGTGAGCTTCCATGTGTCTTTTAGTGAGGAGAGGCCTCTGTCTGGCCATTTTGTCATGAAGTCCAGATCAGTGGAATGTTGCAGTGATGGTTACCCTTCTGAAAGTTTCAACCATCTCCAAACAGGTTCTCTAGATCTTTGCCAGAGTGACCATTGGGTATCTAGTGATCTCTTTTACCAAGCCCCTTCTTCCACGATTACTTAGTTTGGGTGGACAGCAAGCTCTAACAAGAATTATGGTTATAACAATCTTATTCCATTTAAGAATTACAGAAGCTTCTGTGCTCTTGAGAAACTTTAGTGATGCAAGTGATTTTTTGTAGCCTTCCCCAGATCTCTGCCCTGGCACAAACCTATCTTTAAACTCTGCAGGTAATTCTTTAAAGTTCATTACTTGGTTTTTTGCTCTGACACATCTGACACTATATAGTCATGTGTGTGACTTTCCTGATCATGTCTGATCAACTGAATTCACCACAAATGAACTTTAAACAAGGTGTAGAAACATCTCAATTATGATCAATTGAATGGAATTCACCTGATCTTCTGCAAATTTCAAGTGTCATAGCAAAGGATCTGAATATATGTCAATGTTATATTTGATTTTTTAAAATTTTCTAATACATTTTCAAAAATTCCTAAAATCCTGTTTTCACTTTGTCATTCTAGGGTATTGAGTGTTGCTTGATGTGGGGAAATATGAATTTAAGTGTGTGTGTGTAAAATGTTAAAGGCTATTTCCATGCTGAAAAGGACAAAAGGTTAGAGACACGATGATGGAAGGTAAGAGACAGGTGTTAACTGAAAGAGCAAGTAGTATGAATATTTACAGTATTATATGACAGTTTTGTGTTACAGTCTGTCATTGACAATAAAAAAGTAAAAATTATTAAAATTATTACATGGCTGCTCACACCCACAATTTATTTTTCAATGTCATTGATAAATTGTCCTATTCACTATATACACTCAACACCGTCAGCTTTCTTAGGTGGTAAATCCTTCCAAAACAAACACTGTAACTGAACTAGACCAAAGGCCATAAACAAAGCCATGTCAAAATCATAGCCAAAATGGCAAAAAGACATAAAGCTTTTCTGTTCTTGCCAGGTGGTTCCTGAAACTTTTACCCAACCAGAATTTCCTTTTTGACAAAACAATAATTTATTCAAGATTTTTCTCAGACTCACTTTGATTTCTTTATATACTCAGCAAAAAAAGAAACGTTCCTTTTTCAGGACTGTGTATTTCAACAATAATGTTTTAAAAATCCAAATAACTTTACAGATCTTCATTGTAAATTGTTTAAACAATGTTTTCCATGCATGTTTAATTAACCATAATCAATTAATTAACATGCACCTGTGGAATGGTCGTTAAGACCTTAACAGCTTACAGAAAGTAGGCATTTAAGGTCACAGTTCTAAAAACGCAGGACACTAAAGAGACTTGTCTACCGACTGTGAAAAACACCCAAAGAAAGATGCCCAAGGTCCCTGCTCATCTGCGTGAACGTGCATTAGGCATGCTGCAGGGAGGCATGAGGACTGCTGATGTGGCTAGGGCAATAAATTGCCATGTCCACACTGTGAGACGCCTAAGACAGCGCTACAGGGAGACAGGAAGGACAGCTGATCATCCTCGCAGTGGAAGACCACGTGTAACAACACCTGCACAGGATCGGTACATCCGAATATCACACCTGCGTGACAGGTACAGGATGGCCACAACAACTGCCCGAGTCACACCAGGAACACACAATCCCTCCATCAGTGCTCAGACTGTCCGCAATAGGCTGAGAGAGGCTGGACTGAGGGCTTGCAGGCCTGTTGTAAGGCAGGTCCTTACCAGACATCACCAGCAACAACGCCGCATATGGGCACAAACCCACCTTCGCTGGACCAGACAGGAGTGGCAAAAAGTGCGTGAGTTTCTGCATGACAGCAATGTCAGTGTTCTGCCATGGCCAGCGAAGAGCCCACATCTCAATCCCATTGAGCACGTCTGGGACCTGTTGGATCGCAGGGTGAGGGCTAGGGCCATTCCCCCCAGAAATGTCCAGGAACTTGCAGGTGCCTTGGTGGAAGAGTGGGGTAACATCTCACAGCAAGAACTGACAAATCTGGTCCAGTCCATGAGGAGGAGATGCACTGCAGTACTTCAAGCAGCTGGTGGCCATACCAGATACTGACTGGTACTTTTGATTTTGAGCCTCCCTTCATTCAGGGACACATTGTGAAACATTTTTAGTTTATGTCTTATGGTGTTGACTCTTTTAGTGTTCATACAAATATTTACACATTAAGTCTACTGAAAGTAAAAACAGTTGAAAGTCAGGGGACGTTTCTTTTTTTGCTGAGTATATATCTTGTAGCTGTGGAAGACAAGGAAGCCTTGCATAATCATGTATTTAAACAGCAATTCTAATGTTGTGCTGACACATACAGCTAAAAAATCTCAAAGAACAATGCACAAATATTTAAAAGACCCAGTAACACTCGGGTGCCTGATACTAACCTGGTGCCTGGTCCAGATACTAACATTTTGTACCGTGTCTACCTATGATAGAACAAAATTATTGGAATTTACCAAATTTATTTTTATTGCCTTTCCAACAACAGATCATCATACATTATTCCCTTATATAGCACAGGATGAAATATTTGATTTCTTTATTAGTCCCAAGATATCTCCCTTATAGGGAAACTGTGAGTTAGATCTCCAGGTGTTTAAGGAAACACCTTTGAGTTTCCTCATTAATCAAAAAGTTGTTAATAATACATAAAGACTGCAATAATTTACGTTTTTTCTTTTTATTTAAAATGCCCATCTGGTAATCTGTTATTATGAACATATTGTAACGAATTCCTGCCTGATATAAATACTTAACATTGCATACAATATGCATGTTTTCTTAGTGTATAAGGGTGTGACATAGCTCGTGGCTCCTGGAAGTTCCTTCTTGGTGAGTAAATAAATAATTCAGGCACTGCACACCCTGAACACAAGAATCGATAACTATAATTTGTAGAATCTCTTTCACATTACCTACAAGACTTAAGGGTCACACATGCTGGTATTTTATGGAAGATGTCTGGGGAAAGGTAGCACAAATAATTTCAACCCCTCATTCATGTCAAAGCACTGCACTTGCACATTTCTGATAATTAGGATTAATTGGTAGGGAGCTTCTTGAATTCTAAAGTAGTGGTGTTTGTTAAAAAGCGATATATTCTTTGGCGTTAACAAGCATACCAATTTAGATCAAAGGGAACTGATCAGATTGAACTTTATGAAGGATGAGGGTATGCTTCTTTCATGTATTGCAAATATTTACTTCTTCATTTTTCACACTATATAAGATTGTATTGATGCTATATAAAATTGCATTGATTTATTCCTGAAATGTTGTGTTACGCTTCACTTAACTTTAAGCACTTAATCCTGTACAGCATGTATTTATGGAGGTAGCTCAAACAAGTTCTTCCAAACTGAAGCCTGGCTGCTTATTTTACTGCAATTTTAAGGTACCTGGCTAATCTACCTGCTATTTTTCACATATGAATTTCTGCAAGTTATTTAAAGTACTTTGCAAAGCTGTGTGCTCTGAATTCTGCCACAGTAAAGAGAATAATGATGGACTGATTTATAAATAAAATTGTTAGATGAAATAAACATAAATGTCTTTCATCTGCTTACTTCAAAAGAAAGATTAACCAATTAGCTCTTTGTTTTGACTAATTAAAACATATTGATTAAAATGAGCTCATTTAACAGTACATCAAAAATGGATCACAAAATGTCCTAGCCAGTTATTCCAAAAATAGATACAGAATAAGAACCGAACAATATAAAGATTTATATGCTTTATTCAATATCATTAATTTGTTTGCATGATTTTTCTATTAGTACATCAAACATATACCTAGAAAAAAATTAAACCAAACTGTGCAAATGTGTAACTGCCTTAGGTGGCACTGAGACATTCTCATTTGCAAAAACTACATTAGTGAAGAAAGAGTATTTCTTCTTTGTAGACACAAGTCTCTTCTGACTAGAACAGAAGGCAGTAAAGACATTTCTGTGTGACCTGTATGGGTTGGTCTTTAATCTGTTTTATATTATGCGGATTTAGTAGCATTTCTTCTGAAGTAAAGGGCAATCGAGCTAAAAAACTGGGTCATGACAGGCCCCCGGTTAGAAATTACTCTGCGGCAGAGCATGCTTATGTCGAGAATCTATGAAATGAAATTTTTGAAGGAGATAAACAACAAAGAAGCCAGAGCACGCTTTATCACACCTGTTTCACTGCTTCTGAATAGGGTCACTGCCGTTGGGTTAATGTCAACCATCAGTTACTGGATGAAAAACAGGAAGACAGATATGGCAGGGTGAGAACAGATATTGAGACTATTTATTATGTCTCTAGCTTTGCGCTTCTTGCTGTATGTCATTCTGACATTTTAATGTCCTGTTGTTAGCATTAGTGCTTGTATACTGTATGTGATGCAGTCAGCCAACCTCAGTAGATTAAAAATGAAAGGAACCTAATGTAACTTAACATAACATGTTGCATTTGTTAAATCTTTCCTTAGGAGAAATCAAATAGCTCCAACTCAAATATAATTAACAGCAGCAATAATGAGTTGATTTGCGCGGAGGGCCCTACTTTGCCTACCTCTGTCCCATGCCACTTTGTTGTGAATATCAAGTAACTCTTAATCATTTACCTGCTGGCTCTCAAAACATATACAACAAACATGGATTTTTGTAAATGCCCTCTAAACTGGTGAATTGAAGGCATGATGGTAATGTTTGGAATTCAATGAAGCTGTTCAGCTACTCTAGCTTCAAAATGACTATTTGATTCACCTTGTATTTAAATGTCTTTGCATTCATTACACACTCATACTACAGCAAACGCACTTTGTTGCACAGAGACCTTCCCGGAGCTCTGTGAGAGAATTCAGGTGCCTAATAATAACTGTATACCTAAATCTAATCTAGGTGGTGCAGCAACTCACTATCAATGCATGCTCCCAACCTCTCTTTCTAAATGCAGTAAGTGCCAAGGGAGTGACAGCAGTCTTTTACTATTATTTAGGTAAATATTCCATTTGCATTTTAGGCCAGGATTTGTTTTGATCCTTCCTGAGTTTGTGGTAATGATGAGTGTCTCTCAAATGATCAAACAATTGGTACTGGAATTAGGGATATCTGCAACACGCTGTATCGAAGGATGCAAAACCTGAGTCTTTTGATTACTAATACAGTTAAGATTATTAAAAAGCATTCAAAGTGGATCTACAAATACTTCTAATTTATATCTAGTAAAACAACAGGATGAGAGGCTGAAGGTTAGATAATGTGTTGAAAGAATGTGTATATTTAAACAGGAACTCATGACCCTCCTTTGGCATCTGTTTTATCACCAACTAACCTCTTGCGATGTTTTCTCAATGGGAGATAGAAAGAACTGTCAAAAACAGTTATGTAACTGTTACCTGTAACATCTTAACCATCTCACTGCATATTTTACCCTGGGGAAGTCCATTAGCAGGCTGCTTAGTTGACTGGGGCTGTCTTCACCTTCTCTCTTTACAAAACTGTCCTCTTATGCACTTAACCAGAGTTAGACAAGGAATGATTAATCTAGCTCTCAGCCATGCTAATAAAATTATGATGGAGACCTTAACTTTAAGTTGCCACTTAAAAATTTTATATGTATTATACATATACATGGAAGCAAAGGCCCATGATATGGTTTGCATATTTGTAGATGGAAATCCACAAAGGGAGCAAATTAATCATGTATAATCATAATCACAGTTTTTTATTCCTAAGCTTTTGATTTCTACCAGGGATCATCATCAGTGGAAAATGATTTGACTTACAGGAACCCAAGGCAATACTGTATATAGCAAATAAGGAGGGGAGGATAGGTAGATATTATGAGGTTGGGTTAAGAGGGTGTTGGTCATAAAGTCTTGTTTATTATTTGCATGTTCTTCTTTATTCCTGAATATGCTGAGTTCATGTTCAGATGTCTGTTAATGTCGTTTTCATTGAATAGCCGCGTTTCGGGCAGTTCTCTGGAACTTTTAGTATTAGCCTCAAATTTTACTTGCCATTTAAATGTGTGTCCTGTTGAACTTGCATATATATGCATCAAAACCAACAGCAGCAAATATGCAGCAATACAAAGAATTATACAGCCTGGGTGGGTTATGTCTTCGTGTAGTCGTCCGTTTAACAGCAACAAGACTGTGACACTCCAGGTGGTCCATTTACTTGGTGACAGATTGTATATCCTTAATCAAAAAATGAGAAGCATAAGAGAGCGAGAGAGAGAGAACTCTTTAAAAAAGAACTGCAATTCATAGAGAGAAAGACTCCTCTGAAAGTGTCCATTTTTTACCAGGCAGCTAATGAGATGAAAGTCTTTGCAAAAGGTGCATTCTTTTACATTTAAAATAACAGCATTAACCCCCCTTCCTTCTTGTCCAAAATGAATACATACATGAAACACCTGGCTTACATGTTTTCATCTCCATTCGTCAGAGTGTAATGACGTTTTTTCTCAAAACACAGAAAATGTTCAAGGTTTTCCCATGGAATCAAGATCTGAACAATCTAAATATGCAAAACATTCCGAATCCTGCTTCATCTTTCAGTTTTCCCAGAATCCACTGCACTCCTGTTCAGCTTGACCACATGCAGCCTATGGCCTATTACCTGGTTCAGCTGAAAAGGATAAAATATTCCTTATAATACATCACAGTGAAAAAGATGGGCTGCCTTATCCCACACTGAACCTAAAAAAAGACTACATTTTTTTCTTAAATAATAATGTGAGCGTTTTAAAACAAAATAACTTACTTATTCACTTTTGCAGTTGAGCAGAATAGTTTTAAAATACCACACTACTATTTTGTGTGTAATGTTTTAAAATTTATCTTATTTTATAATTCTGCTAATACCTACATCTTAAAGTATTATATGTTTGTCTCAGTAGTTGTCAGTACTTGGAGAAGGAATGTGATCTTACACTCAATTTGCACATTTTAGTGAATTGTCTTGTTACAAAACATGACACTGTAAAACCAGTATGACACATGCTGTGAGGTATATACTGCAACTAAAGCAGACTATGCCCAAGTTTATTTTATGCAAGACATTTGCATTAATAATTTGAACTTGTAATCACAGTGTGAATTTACTTTCTATTTTCTATTGGCAGAAACCCTTCTTTAAAATATCTTCTTCACCTCTGGCCCGAATATATGTTCAGTATTTCATTTAAATGCTGCCTAGGAACATCATGGAAATATTGTTTCCATCTCTCCAGGGGGATTAAATAAAATAAATATGCAAAACGATGACGCTCATTAAAATTAAAAAAAAAAAAATCTGTTATTAAAATAACAGTAAAAATAATAAATATAGAATAAAAATTGTACATTATTTGCACAATCCTCACAAAGATGATGTCCATTTCCACTCTTCACTTACCCACTTACCCCTTTTAAATTGCATCTGGGAGTTACTTCTGGGGTAAACCCAGTCAAGAATCCTCTTTTATATTATAGTTTAGCCAGAATTTTATCCCAGCCTCAAGTAATTTTTTTTGTGATGTTATTTTTATGTTTTACTATACATTATTTTGCATATTACAGTATATTATTCATCTTGTTTTTTGTCTTTTTGTTTTGAATATTGTTTTTTGTGATGAAGGTTAGGCCCGTTAGATAAACATTGGGTTTTATAGTAGAAGCATCATTTATAAGTACTTTTGTGTGTGTTTTGTTTTAACTCATTCTTGTTCTATTTTGTGGTTACTAAGTTCTCAATTGTGGATTAGCTGTATTTTGTTTCTGGGTTTTCTTTTATACACATCTCTGTTGCATTTCTTATATTTTAATTTTTGTATGTATTCTTTTAATAAATGTTCACTATTTTTTCAAAGAAGCAGAACATTACGCAATTTCTCTTGCTCTTGATTAATTGTTTGATACTGAAGATTATAAGAATTGTTTTGATGCTAGGCACTTGTTTTGTTGCTATGTCGGTTAAAGCCTTCTTAAATTTAGGTGGAATCCCATTCTGAACACTAGGCCTGAACCTGCCTGTCTAGGCCTAGATTTGGGAGGCAAGGCCTTCATTTTTGGTATTTTGACCTGGTTCCCAAGAGCACTACTCATTGGCATCTCTGCAATCCTAAGTTTTCAACTAGGAAAACAATTATTGCACACTTTCTGTAAATCCAATAAACTTCATTTCACTTCTCAAATAACACTGTGTGTGTCTCCTATATGATATATTTAACTGACATTTTTTATCATAACAACCAACGATTTATACAGGAAAATAATGACTATTAACAAGGTTGCCCAAACTTTTGCATCCCACTGTACATTCAGTGACCTCAGCATCAACCTCCTTTTATACTTTGGAGCTATGTTTCAATGATCATTTTTCTATTTTAGCAATGTATTTGTTTGCTGGTAATTACCTTGAAGATCTGGGAGTATTCATGACATTCTGTTTAGAAAACATATTAAATATGAAAACTAAGGTCTATTTTAAAAACTGAATGTAGTTTTGTAATGACAAGTACAATAAAGAGTTCTGTATTTCCTTATAACAACTTCACTCAGTGTGCTGTTGTTTTAAATCATTAGACATATACTGTATGTGTGGGTTACACTGACAGCTAGTATTTGTCATCATACATATCGTAGTGTGTAGGACAAGCATTTTGCCACACACACGGTCAGCTACAGTGGAAAAAATGGCATTTGACTATTATAAAAAATTCTTCCCAATATATATGAATTATGCAGATATAGCATAAAAACCCACATTTTGAAAAACAAAGCACTTGTCTCCATGAATGGTGAAAAGTTCAGACTGATTATATACAATAAGTGGCTTAATGTGGTAGTAATGCCTCTACAAAATATTCACTTGTATATAACAGTGCAATCCCCCTTCTCACCGGTGAAAGGCATTTGAGAAACTTGCCCCATAACTTCTAACTAATTTCTTAAAAACACTTCCTCAACAATTATACAGCTTATATGCCATAAAAAATGGACGTAAACATTAAAGTATTTTTAATGTTCTCTTTATCTTGCTTTTATTCTCATACTTGAAATACTCTATTCATACAATACTTTAATCAAGCCTTAATAATATTATTATTTATTTTTCTGTGAAATTTCCAGAAAGCAAGTCTGCTGATAATATAGTAGGCAACTGTTGACTGCATGCATTCCAAACAGGGTTTGCATTTGTTGAGTAACCAGTAAAATAACTTTTGATTAAAAAAAAAGTTTCTGGTGAAGTTACCTCTCAAATTTAACAGCCACTATTGGTAGCAATTGCTATTTTAATTTTTTTCATACATATTTCTTTTGCTTAGTATAGAGACATGATTGCATCTTATTAAGTAATCAAAAAGAAATTTTATTTAAATGGAGAATAATTCTAAAATAAAAGTATATTCTTTTTTTAACTCTTCATCAATTAGGTAAAGTTCAAAAATGGCATTTCATTATAGTAAAATGTGAGCGTTTTGTTTTCTCTTAATTTTTCCTTAAGAATATGCTAAAGACATCAACATTATTGAGAAGAAATATAAATCTTGTGTCTATTTATGGAAAGCTTTTTTTTTTCAGATTTATTTTGGTTTCTTAAAGCCAGATTGCATTATGTATACTGGGTTAAGTGCAAGATTAAGCAAGATGCCACAGAGATACTAAATTAAACAGAAAGCATTTGTAAAGTAGGTTATTCCATTGTATAGCTTAACTCATAATTTCCCTTACTGCTCATGGTGTTTTTTAAGTTGTTTGCCACTTGTGAAGGTTTTGGTGAGCTTCCAAAAATAATCAAATATAGAAGATTAGTTGTACTTTTAGAATCTCAACACTCTACATGTTCATGGTACTGGTAAGCTTTTGGTAAAAATACACTAAACATACAACAGAAATAAAAAAAATATCAGGTACTCCTTTTTGCTTTTTTTCACACTCTGCATTGGAGATCTATTTTAAATGCTCTGGGCAGTAAGGCTACCATCCTAAATCATAATTTCTTCTCAAATAACAGACATGGGACATGAGCAACAGTATATAAATAAAATGTATTATTATTATTATTAGGAGTAGTAGTAGTAGTATTAGTATTATATTTTGCAAAACATGCTGAATCCACACCCAGTAAATACTGCATGTATGCACACCTGAGTGTAGTTCCTGAAAATCCACAACATGCTGTTAAACAATGAACTAGATTAGTGGACTTTGCCAACATCTCTGTCTCATCTTCTGGAATTTTAGGCTACATTTTTGACATATGTTTGCCAATTTTTATGTAATTCCCCATATAAATAAATAAATAAATAGAAAATCCTCCGTATGTCCGCTTTTCATGAGAGAACTACTTAATGGATTTAGGTCTGGCTTTTTTCTATAATTTGCTTGAACATTCTGGTTCATTTTGTGATTCTCTCATTGTGCTATGTATCATAGTTCGCTTGCGGTACTGATTTATTGTCACGAATCCAAGAGACACGCAGCGGTCCGAGGGGAGGGGGGCAGGCCCCTTCTCACTCACATGCCAGCCTTGGGGCATTCCTTACCTCCGCTTAGCTAGTGAACAAGAGAACTATAAAGGATTTAGATTGGGTTTTTTTCAATAATTTGCTTGAACATTCCAGTTGATTTTGCGACTTCTCTAATCGAGCTAAGAATTATAGTTTGCTTGCAGGAGCAATATATTCGCGCTAGAGATAGGCGGCGGGCCGAGGGGAGGAAGAAGTGTGATGTCAGGAGTAGGGGGCCAGGCAGGGCCTTCCTCACTGTCCTGTTTCACTACCAAGTGAGCAGAGCCATATACGTAATGAACTGAAAACATTTACCGTGTAACTAGTGAGCCTGTTACAGTATTTCCTGCCTGAAATATGATACTAAAGCTGGAGTAAGCACTGGATTAACTGAATGAATAAAGGAGGTATCACATGTTTATTCTTTTTGCCTTATATGCAGGACGATCTTTAAATAGTTACAGGTATACTGTATATAAATTATGTAATGTGTAATGACATTATATAAAACAATAAAAATAAACACAAGCATCAGTGTTTGACATGCAACAATCCCAACCTTTATGCTCTTTTTGATTGCACAGCAAAGTCAGATAAAACACTGAGTACAGCATACAAACATACTTTTGTATAAATTCATCCTTTAAGGTATTATTGAAGGGGATAGCTTTTACAAGGAGTACTTTCTCATAAACATTACAGGTATCAAAGAAGAACTGCTCTTCAGATTCCTGGCATTAGAACTTTAATAAACTTTTTAAGTTCTGAATGCATTCTGGGTGATACAGTGCTCACGTTTCTGTTCGGTTAATGTAAGTGAAATGTGCATATTTTTCCTTTTTCAGTACTTGAATTTCCTTCAAGATCCTTAAAGCATGAATTTTACACTGGTGTGTTAGGACTGACTGATGGCTTATTTGTATATTTGCACTACGATGGCCTGACATGCAATATGTTTTGAGCGTTGCTTTCTGCCTTGCAGTTGACACTACAGTAATAGCTTTAATACCCTGTAACTCTTTAATGGAATAAGTGGGTTTTTAAAATGGATGACTGAATTAAAAATGTATGTATGAAACAACATTTTAAACACAGAACAGAAGCAAAGAATCAATTATAAATTTTCTTCATTGACCAGTTTGAAATAGCTTCCAAAGCTAGCAGCGCTTATTTATTGAGTTAATAGCATATAGTTGTCCCAAGCCGCTAGTAATTTCTCTGAGGAAAGCTAGTAAATTGACTTTGCTCTTGCCATATTTGTTTTCTCAGTTTTAGATATTCCCTTTAGAAATCCAGGATAGGAAGAAAAAAACAAAAAACAGCTGATATAATCATATTGACAAAGCTAAATTCTTTCCCAAAATCACAGTTATAAAGAAATATGTTCATTAACACTGACATATAAATATTTAGTAAACTTTACCGGATTTTTGACTATTATTCATCACAATACAGTGGCATCAGTCTACATTGAAAGATTTAGTGGCTTTGGCTGTACCTGTTTTGCTGTCTTACTCCATTGTCTGATTTGTTACACTAGCGACTCTGTGTTTCTGTCTTCAATGCACAATGTAAATCAGCCATGACCATTTCAGTCTACCATTAAATTTAAGAAGTACAAATTCATATGGAAGAGAAGGTGAGAATTTTTTTTCCCCTTGCCTTTTCGAAAGTAATCACTAATCCTCCTGGAATAAAGAAAAGTAATCCTTTTTTATATGTCCAGTAAATGAAATCCCTTCCGATGAGAACATTAACAGCAGGAGGCTGCCTGTGTCTGCTATCATATTAAATAATAGGTGACATTTTCAGTAGGATGCTTGTTTGGTGCATGTTTATGAAAGCTGAATATCATCCGTGACTTGGGTTCAAAATGAAGTTAGCTTTTTGGTGCATGCTGCTAAAACCTTTGCAGTGCAATGACAATAAAATTATTTAGATAGGTCATGTTTCATTTGGCCTTTGTTGTATAGATTCTACTCTGTACACATTAGCTTTTCCAAACAGATAAAATCATTTGAATGTTAGAAGTTTTAAATTTTCAAAAGTACTATTCTGCAAGGGCAACACAGTGGTAAAATGGTTAGTACAGCAGTGCACTTATTCACTGTCCTTTGTTTGAATCCTGCACTCTGTCATTGTCGGTGTGAAGTATATGTGTTCTCCCCGTGCCTGCATGGATTCTACTCAAGGTAGTATGGTTTTCATCCTCAAAGATATGCAAGTTAGATTTATTGGTAACTCTAAATGATCTAGATGTGAGTGTGTTCATTAGTGGTCCCTGTCTGGGGCTGTTTCCTACTTTGTGCTCGATGGTGCCAGGATGACCTCGAGCCCTACCACACCCTTGAACTTATGAAACAGGTTTAAGAATGTTATGTAACTACTCAACTAGTGTTGAACCCCTCAAAGTTTGGGTTCAGTTCCTGACCATTCAATAGCCATGTCGTATTCTTTTTTGATCTGCTCAAATTTTGTTCTGGATGCCCTCACTATCTTTCCATATTCCAACATGACTGCTGATCTGTTACAGTAAATGGCATTGTGTGAGTTGATGTACATCAATCAAGAAAGAACTCCAATAATGCAATGAATTCATTTACATGCTAGACTATTGTTTTGCTGTAGGGGGCACAAGCTCCCAGATTGGAATAAGTTCTTTTTTAATTGCGGCATCTTAAGTAACCCGAAACTATATAGATATAATATTTAAAGGCGATACCCCTCCCATAGTGATACGGCGGTAAGAAATGACATAAGAGAAAAAATAACTTAGCTTTCTTTAATGACAATTTATGTGGCATAACAAATGAGGAAGCCATAGCAAGACTGTTATCGAAGTGGGATCTCATTGTATACAGTCTGCCATTTTCATCGCTGCGCTGGAAGGATTTTCAGGATCGGATGACGTTATCTCCCATCCATTCGTCGGCCTCAAAGGTGTGCCGGGCAATGTTCCAAGGTTTTATACTCTTTTTCCGTGTGCAGGCCCTTACTTAGGTAAATCATGCCATTCCAAGCAAGGCAAATTGAGGATTTAAATTTATGCTGACTCTGACATACAGAAATATTACAATGCCCATTTTGCAGTTGTCCCTTTCTTGTCTTCTAATGCTTGCCTATCAGTTCTAAATGATGAGCCCATGTGTGCTAAATCTGGCCTTGTGTTAGCTGTACATGTGAGAATAGGCAGATTTAAAATATTTGCACAGAGCACAGTGACATTAAACTTATATTCTGATTATAACTATATATCAAATCAAAATACAGCATCAATCGAGAAATATGAAAATAAAATATAATTAGGAAAGAAAGTTTGGTAGCTCATCTGATACTTTTATATGTGTGGTTCAAACATTAAACTTCTTTCAGTTCAGGTAAGGTTTTCTTTTGAAGCCATCACAGCATAATCAAGGCAAAAATAACACATTAACATCTCAAAAGGATCATTAAGAAGAAATCTGCATATTTCAAGGGTAGTGTTATAATTATGAATGCTATTATAAGATCAGTTAAAATGACATTTAAAAAAGCATAAACCAATTATGAGCTTGATTTATTATTTTATTTTACAAAGTCCATTAACTAAAATGTTACTCTTTTATTTTCAATACTCGTTTGAGTTAAAAAAGGACCATTCTTGCAGTTTTGCAGATTTGATCTCCTTTTATGAAAAATTTAAATCCAGCATTTTGATCTTAAAAAAAACTAATATTGACAATCCTCATTGGATTATGCCTCATGGTGCGAGTAGTTGGTTTAAGGAATAACCATGCAAAAGATCTTTTTTTTAATTAAGTTTTGTCTTATACATTTCATACCAGTCTTTTTCTTTTTCATTTTTTGCTATAATTTTCAGAACATTTACACACATGCCATCCACTTTTAAGCCACTGCCTGAAATGTGTTGGTTTTAATGGAGCAAAGCAAGGACACTAATGAATTGGGTGGCAAGTCCCACCTCCAACTGTTCTTATTGGTTAATAGTATAGCTGTTTTTAATGAGCACCATTTATAAGTAGACATGAGGCAGTGAATGAATTACTGTTAAATAAAATATAGTTTTGGTAATCTTTGAATCAGTCATACTGAGTAAATTTTTAGGAGCACTATACTAACACTGGTTAGGATCTTTATGTTCTCAAAATAGCCTCAGTTTTTTGTGGCATGTATTCCATTAGACATTATAAACATTCATCTGAGATTCTGGCCCATATTGCCATGATTGTGTTACGCAGTTTCTGTAGATTTGTCAGCTGCACATTCATGCTGCAAATCTCCCAATCTACCACATCCCAAAGCTGTTCTATTGCATTCAGATCTGGTGAAGAGCACTGAACTCATTGTCACGTTAATGAAACCTTTGCTTAGTAACATGGTGCATCACCATGTTAGAAGTAACCATTAGAAGTTGGATAAACTGTGACCATAAGAAGATGCACATAGTCACAATACTCAATATTGAAATAGGCTGTGGCATTCAATTGATGATTGTTTGCTATTAACAAGCCCAAAGTGTGGCAAGAAAACATTCTATATGACATTACACCACTACCACCACCAGCCTGGACTGTTGGCACAAGGCAGATTGTGTGCTTGGATTCATGTTGTTGGTCCCAAAGTTTGACCCTGCTGTTTGTGTACCTCAACAAAAATGAGAGTCATCAGACCAGACTATATTTTTTTAGACTTCAGCTATCCAGTTTTTGGTGAGCCTATGCCCACTGTACCCTGGGCTTTCTGTTCTGCTGTTGAAGCCTAGCTGCCTCAAGGTTTGATGTGTTGTGCATTCTGAAAAGCTTTCAGTCAACTCAAACCTGTCTGGCCATTCTCTTCTGCCCTTTGTCATCAAAAAGGTGTTTCTGTCTGGACAACTGCTGCTCACTTAATGTTTTTTGGACCCATTCTGAGCTACCTCTGGAGACTGTTTTTTGTAAAAATTCCAGGAGATCAGCAGTTACAGTGAGCACGCCCTTCTGGTGCCAACAGTCATGTCACACTTGCATTCACTGAGATTATATTTCTGCCCATTCTTTTGTTTGTTGTGAACATTATCTGATGCTGCTGACCTGCATGATTTTATACATTGCATTGCTTCTACATGATTGGCTGATTAGATAATTGCATGGATAACAGGTGTTCCTAATAATTTGCAAAGTCAGGGTATATTCTAAGCTGTGTTTACCTGGAAGATTCCTTGCACTGCCAGTCTGTATATGTTTCCGTTGTTTGTGCAGCATTCATTTGATTTCCTTACTGCCACTTTTTCTTAAATAGAAAAGTGAGGCATGCGCATGATTTGCAAAGTAGTGGGTCAGTTGCTTTTAATGCACCAAAAAATTGTTTATAAATTTAGAGATTCTGTGTTGCAGAGTGCAAGTATGCAGCTTTCCTTTTTCCAAGTCAGAGCCTGCATTGTATCTACAAAGTAATCAATTGCTTAATACCCATATTTCTTACTTTTGCTGGCAAAGTTTTCTCAAAAATACTGTAACATCTTTAAATTTGTTTAGATATCACAGCAGCAAATTGCTTTGGTAAACGTGAATCAATCTTTACACTTTGGGAAGTCTTAATATTGCCAAAACAGTTTTTAAACATACTGTGGTACTTGCTAGAGCTGAGTAATAGAGTTTGATTATAGAGCCTTCTTGTGTTAAGTCTGCATTTCTGAAATGACACTTTTCACTGCTTTATCCTAAGGTGGTCTTGTTGGAAATAACATAAAAAGGAGACTGGTGTTTAACTCAAATTAATGCTGTGAGTTTCTTTCAACTGTAATATTTTACACACTGCATTGTTGGGTGTATCTAAAACTGGTTGCTGCTGGAACAAACAATGGCAAAGCCAACTGACAAGTTCACTGAAGTAACAGAAACCAATTGTTTTGTGGTAAAATATTATTGGCAAAAGCAATCTTTAGTTGAGCAATACAATGGAACTTAATTTTAAATTTTTTATAGACAAGAAAAGAGGAATAAATTATTTAAATGTAAGAGATTTTCTTTAATTTTTTATGTAATTTAGTTTAAGATATTCAGACTTAAGAATATGTATGTCAGCCCCTGTTGCTTCACGAGGGTCTCCAATTGTTGATTGTGTGCCATTTCCTTGTAGCACTTTAATGCTTTGTGGGATACCCCAACCCCCAGATCATCAGTCGAGTGTCTAAGCTTCATGGGGGACAGATTTACAAAATGACTGGGGTTTGTAAAGATAATTGCTCAATTTAAAATTTCATTTTTTGCGCTGAGTAAAAAGCCAATTTCTTTGAGTTCAGTTTGTTCACCTGCAATACTGTATGTGGTTCAGTTTGTGGCTCAAAAATTAAAAATTTGACTTCTTCATCTTACAATACAATACAATACAATTTATTTTTGTATAGCCCAAAATCACAAAAGAAGTACCGCAATGGGCTTGCCTTTTGACAGCCCCAGCCTTGACTCTCTAAGAAGACAAGGAAAAACTCCCGAAAAAACCCTTGTAGGGAAAAAATGGAAGAAACCTCGGGAAAGGTAGTTCAAAGAAAGACCCCTTTCCATGTAGGTTGGGCATGCAGTGGGTGTCTAAAGGAAGGGGGTCAATACAATACAATACAATACACAGAACAGAACAAATCCTCAATACTGTATAAAAATACAAATTTTAGAAGTATGGAGCAGAATTTAACAGTAGATAATATCACATAATATGATTTGGATTTGTTTAGAGTCCTGGAGACCTCATCCATCAAGCCCCTCCCCCATTTGGCCATTCCACCGCTAAAACAGCACTGGGCCAGCCAATCCGATGAAAGGACCCCTCTTTCCTACGATTCCTGTGATCCTCCATCAGGGATGACTTTACCTTAGGCAGGCAAAACAACAACAACAACAACATTTATTTATATAGCACGTTTTCATACAAAAAAATGTAGCTCAAAGTGCTTTACAAAATGAAGAATAGAAAAATAGAAGACACAATAAAAAATAAACATAAGTCAATATTAATTAACATAGAATAAGTAAGGTCCGATGGCCAGGGTGGACAGAAAAAACAAAAAAAAAACTCCAGAGGCTGGAGAAAAAAAATAAAATCTGTAGGGATTCCAGACCAAGAGACCGCCCAGTCCCCTCTGGGCAAATTCTTGGCAGGTTGTTTCAAATATGATTTTACTTATTTAGGGTTTGAGAACAAAATATGTTCTAGGGGTGCAGGGCATAGAAAAGGCTGGGAACCAATGACCTATGCAGATATTTAAACCCTGTCTACAAGGTGGGGTGGCTTAATCACTTACCCTTAAAGTGACACAAACACTCCTGATCTTACCTCCTGTCTGTTACTCTGCGTCACATGACTGCTGTCTTCCAGTCAAGGCCTTGGCCTTTTCTTACCTGACGATCCTAAACTCAGTAAGTCTATAAGTTCAAAACAGACATAAATCCTGACTGTGGATCACTTTTAGCGAAGTAGGTGCAATACCTCTTTTGCAAGAATGCTTTGCAACCCCTGTTGCCCTTGCACTCCTAAGTGTTCAGTTCCCTTAACAGTACTATTTCTCCAGTGCAACTGTCCAGCTGAATTAACACTTAACAGGGTGTGTGTATTCTTGCTCTTTCAGCTTGAGGCCATTAGCTTCCCCTGTCCACTTAGTGTTTTGTTAACCTTCTGCCAATCCTTTATGGTTTTACTGTCTCTCTTTCTTCCAGGAGTGCCAGGCATTCCTGGCATTTATTAGGTTGTCTGTCCCTGTAGAGTTCCAGGCTAATATTTCATGCCCTTTCCCAGGATTGTACTCATTTTCTAGCAACCAGTTCATTCACCTTTAGTTTTTCTGGAGCATTTGGGTATACACCACCTTGCTGGTGCATCATCTCCTATAATGACATGATACTGTAGTATATGTCATGCCTGCTACAGTATACTTCCCTCTCTTGTATACAAATATGTAGTATCTGCACTTGTAATCATTGCATAGTAATTTAATAAGACCAAACTAAAATGAATTTGTAATCTTCTGCACAGCTCCACTCTGATATGTTTATTTGCATTGCTGAATTAATGCATTAAATTATCTGCAGTTGTTTGGATGGTATTAGACCAGAAGACCATTTGTCATTCAAAGTTAAGATTTGTATCTCTTAATATTAAAATTTTGTTTTATTTATTGCAAAAAGATTTAGATTTGATTTAGATTTATTTTCTTGGTAGACACTTTTATCCAAAGTGATTTAGAAAAAAGGTAAACATACTGTAATCAAGTACCATTAGGCTATGTCCTGTTTGTTCAGCAATTGTAATAGGACAGGTAACAAAAGTTGATTGTCACAAGTGAAAAGATGTAATAACTAAGAATTTCTAACATAGATTACAATCAATACAGCAATTCAACTTAAATAACAAATTAACTGACAAAAAGTTTTTAATTTTCTTTTTTCAATTCGACAGATATTCACAGAACAGATGGGTCTTCAATTGCTTCTTAAATACATTGAGGGAGTCAGCAGTTTGGATGGAGGTGGGCCCATTCCACCAACTATGAACTACATAGAAAAGAGTCTGGTTTGAAACCAGACATCACCAGATGCTGTTTCCTGGGAGACCTGAGTGGGCAAGTAGGTGTATAGCACTTCACTAGTGTCTCCATATACTCAGGTACAGACACACTGAATAATCTGTAGGCCAGAATCAGGTATTTGAACTTAATGTGTTCTGCTACAGGGCGCCAAAGTAGTGACCTAAAGGGAGGAGTGATATGTGCCAGTCTCGGCTGGTTAAATACAAGTCGGAACGCTGCATTCTGGACCATCAACAGCAGCTTGATAGCACATGCAGTTACTCCTGTTAAAAGCGAGTTGCAGTAGTCCAGACATGACAAGACCAAAGCCTGGACCAGAGGTGGTGTTGCATGCTATGTCAGAAAAAGTCTGATTTCGCGGATGTTGAACAGCACAACCCTGCATGAATGAGAAGCGGTAGAAATGTGGTCACGTTACATACTGGCTTTAACAGTTGTTAGTTATAGTGAGCCAAGCTGTACAGAGATGGGGAGTTGAACTGACTTGCTGGCTGGGATCACAAGAAGCTCAGTTTCTGCCAGGTTGAGCTGGAGATGGAGGTCCTAAATCCAGGTTGAGATATCAGTAAGACAAGTAGAGACTCTAGCTAATACTGTGTTGTCCTTTGGAGGGAGCGACAGGTACATCTGTGGTTGACTGCGTCAAAGGCAGAAGAGAGGTCTAGCAGGATCAGCACCAATGACATGTTGGTAGTTCTAGCAAGTCATAATGTGTCAACCACAATCAGTGCAGCCATCTCAGTCAAGTGGTTCCTATTGAATCCAGACTGGTTGGTATTGAGCAATTCAGGAAAGGAAGGACGAGATCTGGTTAGAAACTGCACATTCAATTGTTTTGGAGAGAAGGGAATGGAGAAAGACAGGCCTGTGGGATGGATTGAGTCTTGATTATTTTAAGAAGTGGGGTTATCAGAGCATATTTGGAGACAGTAGGAAATGTGCCTGAGCTGAGTGAGGTGTTAATGCTTGTGTGTAATTGCAGGAATGAGTGAGGTGGAGATGCTCTGAAAGAGATAGGGAGGGAATAAGATCAAGTGGACAGGTAGTGAGGTGATTGGAGAGGAGGTTAGAAACATTAGTGGCAGAGACTGGAGAGAATGTGGAGAATGTTGGGTGATGCTTGGAAGGAAGCATAATGGGTGGCAGTGAGGGTGACAAGTGACTTCTGATAGTGGATTTAACTTAAGACATAGACATATTGAGATAATGTGATGTAGGTCTAAAGTTGTTCAATCTTATTGGTGCTTTTGGAGTAGAAGAAAGATTGTAAATTTTAGGTATAAGCTTTTATAAAAATAAAATCCTCAAGAATAATAATAAGCAACATTTTAAATACTACAATTATATTGATTTATGCTGGTTTATTTAACATCCTTCCATTTTCTGTAATTGCTTTTCTTATCTTGCAGGTTCATATGGAGCCAAAGCCAGTCCTGGCATCAATCAACAGGGAGCATATCTTTGGACTGTGTATAGAAAGCAGAATCTTCTATATTTTGCCACCCATTTGTGTTTGCACATGATATCTTCATTCTTCAATGTTGGCCATTTCTTTTAATTTTCTTTTTCCACTGAACCACTAGATATTCATCTCCAGAAGCAGTCACAGATAAAAGGCATCATAAGGGAAGGTCTTGAACATAAAATATCTCTTTATGTTGATTATATGATGCTTTATATCTCAGACCCACATTCACCTATGCCATTAGTATTAAACCCGCTAGGAGAATTTCATACGATTCAAAATTCACTTAAAATTTTCCGCTTCGAGTGAATTTACTCGCGTGCCAGTCTATGCTAAGTAATTTTTCACAAATTGAATCAGATACAATTTAAATACATGGCTATTATTATTACAAAAAACACTGAGGTCTTGTTAAACACAATTTAAGCAACATGATGGAAAACATCAAACACCATGTCAATAGATGGTCCTTCCATCATCCTGCTTTAGCTGGGAAAATCAGTATTGTCAAATAAATATCCTCCTACAGCTCTTTTGTCTTTTAGAGCCTCGGTGTTTACATGGTATACAGTATATCTTTGTTTAAGAAGTTAGGTTAAATTGTAAAATCTATTATCTGGAACTCAGATTTTGCCACATATTATAAAGGGTCCTATACAAAAGTCTAAAGCCGAAGGTGGCACGGCACTATCTAACTTCCAGTTCTATTAATGGGCTGAAATCATTCATACAGTGAAATGTTTTAAATTGGCAATAGAAAGGGAATCTTGCTCTAAATCTTTTTATATGCCTTGCTTTATTCTCCAGTGAACACTAATTTTTGTCATTTTATCAGTAATCCAGTGGTTTACCATTTCCTAAAATATGTGGCACTTTTTAAAGGAAAGAAGACTCTGTCCATATACATGATAATCACCTGTTTCAGCTCTTTTTATCCTATGCAGCATTAAATCTATAGAAGATGCTAGATATGTAACTTTTAGAGATTTCTCTACTGATAAGGTGTGTGCATTTTTACATTATTAAACACCTAGTTTAATCTTTAATAGAAATGTAGTTTTTTTTTTTCTCCATAAAAATTAGAAACTTTTTTAAAAACAATATACTCAACATTCCTCATCTTTTACCTAAATTGTATCAATCTCTGAGGTGTTGCTGGCTAGAGTAGATGAAGAATCAGGCAGCTTCTCCAGACTATATCAAATGCATTTCAAGGAACTTACCTCTTAATGATCTTAAGCAATGCCTGGAAAGGGATCTCTCAAATAAAATTTCAGAAATGGTGCCATGCATGCCATCAACTAAAATGTGTTCATCATTATAATAAATAATAATAGATATTGTCTAAAATGTACCCAGGGCAAAATACAACTTATGGGCAATTTCATTATTTTGGGAATGTCCTACACTTGAACTATTTTGACCAAAAATATTTTTATATCACTTGGATAGCCTTGGATTTAAAACCAGTTCTAACTCACAGCAACATCTGGAGTAAAACCAGATGGGATAAAATTATGCTATTAAAAATCAGTTGTAATTTCTGCTACCATTCTACCTGCACAAAGGCTTATTTTCCTCAACTAGAAACATCCCAGTCCACCCTCTGTAACATAGAAAGTGATCTTCTACATAATGTTCTCTTTGCAAGGTTGGATTTGGATTTTTTTCAGAACTTGGCAAAAACTTGCAATTCTAAAAGAAATAACAGGGCCTGGGCCAAACCTTTTTATTTTATTTGCTGTTTTGTCCTACAAAAACAACCATTTTAGATGGGGCTCTCTAATTGTATAGATCTCTTTGTCAGGTGGGGGAGTGAGTCCTGAGTTTAGTGGATTTTCTCCAATACATACTATTGTACTTGCTTTCTTTTTCATTTGTTTAACTGTGGTTGTGTTTTGCTTTTATGTTATATTTCCTAAAGGATAAAAATAATTCTGCTGCCAATATACCAAAAGACTACCAAGATCTGACAGTGTAGCATATTAAATGCTTTGTACATTTTTCTGATATTATATGTTCTTTGTAACTTAATTTCAGCATCATTATAGTGCAACTGAACAAAAACTGAGACTGTAGAAATTTACCAGATTGTTCTGCCATTGGCTCAAGCCTGAGTTTCTTTGGACCAGTTTGTCAGTTCATGTAAGTTAATTTGCTGCTGTCACCTGCTGTAGATATACTATTATTTTGGTTGTAGCTGATCAGGGCTGCATTTCCTGAAAATGATTAATTTTAGCGATTAACAAGCAACTTTGAGATGTTTGTAACATTCAAGTGACTTTCTTATTTGTTCCTCAAAACCACTCTTACGTAGCCATTTTACAAATGAACATAAAGTACTGCTGAGTTAACTCTGCCCAAAGTTGCCTACAAAAAAAGCATAACAAGGTCGATTGAAAAGCAATCGACTGACAATGGCATCATTATGTGTTTTTATAATTGGTCCTTTTACTAGAATAAACTACAGTTGTGAGAAGTAATATGAAATGAACATCACATTGTAATTTAATAACCAAATATGACAAAGCAGAAAAATAAGCACAGAATTATATAAATATTGTTTCTAATGCAAATGCAAAATAAATAATGGGCACATGCCATAAAAGCAAACCACACTTTTGTAAAGATGAGCCTGTTCTTCTTTTAGATGACAGTACAGTGTCCTTTACAAGACAAGCAGTGGCCTTTTCCGATAGTGAAAAATAAAAAGTGGACAATGCAAAGAAGTAAATAAGTGGAATAACTATAGGTAGTGCGAGCATGGCAGCTGCACTGGGGATCATGGGGCAGGAGGGCCCGAGATGATGGAATGGTTGTTGTTTCACAAGGCTTTGTTATGAACATGCTTGAGTACTTGAGATCAGAATAAAAAGGCTAATAGTATTATTATTTCCACAGCCCCATAAAACTTAATTATATAAAAAAGTAACTTTGGCACTAAGGTCCTTCAAATTCTAGTTACACGAATGATCTAAAGAAATCTCATTAAAAAGTATGAGAATTACACAACAATGCAAATGGAGTTTTCAATATACTGTGTTAATAACAGAATATTTAATGCATTGGCAATTTCATTTCATCTCCTAAAATTAAGCTGGGACACTAGAAAAAAGTGAAATCGGCACATGTTGCTTGAAATGGTTGGCAGAATGTACCTGCCTGCTCTTTCCTTCTTATAATTAATAAGCAATATTTTATTTGTTTATCTTTTGTAACACATTCTCAAATCGGGAGCATCCAAGCAACAATTTGGAGGTAAGGACACACAGACTGGCATCTGCAGAAAGTGAATTGCTAACAGACACTTCTCTTTTGCTTGTAGCCTGACGATGAAGAGTGTTGAGGTCACTTCCAGTTTGAAGGTCCCGCCACTTCAGCCCCGCAGGCAATTTAAGGACTGAAGGTCCAGGAAGTCAGTGTTCATGGACAAATAAGATTCAAAAGAGCACAGAGCTCCAAGAACTCAAAACAGAGCAGCCTAAAGAGAGAAAAAGGCAGTGTCAAATGTTCAATGTCTGTGATTTATTTAGTTGCTACCACTTTTATTTTGTATTGTCTTTGCTGTATTAAACGGAGCACTGGCTGGTCCCCAGCCCTTTACTATTTCTCATTTGTTTCCCTTATATATTACATTTTCTAGATAATTACATAAGGAATGTAATGTTATACTTCAGGGGTAGAAGCAAATAATTATACTGATATCAATATTTTGTTATCATTAGGAATGAGCACTCGTAAAAACTATAGCTGCTCTGAACTTGTGCTCTTCCCAGAGCTTTTTTCTGCCTTGGGCCAAGTGCTGCCAGGATAACGTTTGCCCCCCTGTAACCCTAAATTGGACTGAGTAACTTTGAGTAAATTTATAACCCTGCTACCCTGTTCAGTATCAAGTGGCTTTGGAAGATGGATGGATAAATGTATAAATGAAGGAATGAATACTTCAGTCTTAATTCGTATTGAGAAGACATGCACTGGAAGTGCTGGCCATTTTTAAATTTTGTAGTTATTATTTTATCTCCATTTCATTCTCCTGCCTTATGTAAATTGTAACTGTCAACACATAGTAATGCTAACATATGAAAATTGACTGGAAAAATAAATGTGACAGCCTATTCATTGTATTCCTAGTTGTTTTCTTCATATTTTAGAACATTGTCTTGTAATTGCTCTTTGTAGGGCCTCTAGTGTATTTCATTACAGACAACTTGCCTTTTCATTGTATTTTATTAACTGTTGCTGCTTAAATGTCTATATGGCTGAATTCATGCCAAACACTTAAATGCAATATCAATACAAAGTTGTTGGTAAGTACCTTAAGATAAGGGAATCGAATGAGAAATGTTTATTTGATGTAAAGTTTAATGGTGTAGCTAACTGCTCATGTAACTTATGTTAATGTTCACTGGGAGTGCTCTAGTTTAAGACTGTTTCTGCTTTTACATAATGTAACGTGTAGTTGACACTCTTCTAGACACATTACAAAGCCTGACAACTTAAGTGGTGATCAGTATAACATTTTTGACAACTGCTAGGTACTTTGATCCTTGCTTTAAAATACACAGTGGCTTGCTTTTTTTCTGCAAATAATCTTGATTGCCACATAGTCCACAAACAGATCTGGGACCATAACTGTATATTGTGTTTCTTACACCGGAAGATTAAATAAAACAAAGATAAAATTTTGTCGATAATTCAAATTTAGTGTTATTATTACTTAGCATACATCTTTCTCTAATGTAACAAAAATCAATAGAAATGTATTAAATGACAACATGAGGTATTAAGACAGTACAGTACAAAGTGAACACCCCATAGCAGATAAACGGTCAAAACAAAAATCAGTTCACTGACTGTACTACTCTCACTAAGAGCTCCCTCTGTAAACCTGCAGACCCAGAGAAACAAGTCAATCCTTGTGTCCTCTTTATTCTTCCTTCTCTCACACACTTCTATCAGGTCTTACAATCCCCTCCCATGTTATTTGTTTTGCCAACAAAATGTGTGAGGACACCATTTATGAGATATCCTATATTCTCAGATTTCAGGTGTTCTATAAAGAGGGAAAAGAAACTGAACCAAAATTTCCAACAAATGACTCTGCCCCCTGTGTGTACTGCTCAGATATGTTCCTGTAACAAAACCCTTTTTTTTTTTTCTTTTTATTAATTTTATTGCAATCCATACAAATCAATCAAGTTTTTACAAAAAGAAAAATTGAGTTAAGAACTCTCCTTTTTTAAGTCAGTGCGAAACTGATGTGTTATACTATTTGAAATTGGAAAAAATCAAATACTCAGAGGATCCGTACAGACTTTTTTCAAAACATGGCAGGATCTATTCAGTAATATTTTAAAATAAGCTCATAAAGCACAGAGAATTTATTAATTTAGGTATGTTTACAGGTCTTAAATTTCACGCCGTTTGGCTTGCTCTCTCTCTCAGGGGTGGGGATCGATTTGTTCTTAAACAAAACCCTTTTAAACAAAATTGAGGCAACGTCATAAGGAATAAAATTTTAAAAGAGTGAACTTACAGTAAGCCTTCCAGGATTGATGGTTGATAGGATTACTGATAATATTAAAAAAAGGTTGCTTATGTGTGTTATGTTTCTAAATTAATATCCATCCATCCATTATCCAACCCGCTGAATCCAAACAGGGTCACGGGGGTCTGCTGGAGCCAATCCCAGCCATCACAGGGCACAAGGCAGGAACCAATCCTGGGCAGGGTGCCAATCCACCACAGGACACACACAAACACACCCACACACCAAGCACACACTACGGCCAATTTAGAATTGCCAATCCACCTAACCTGCATGTCTTTGGACTGTGGGAGGAAACCGGAGCGCCCGGAGGAAACCCACGCAGACACGGGGAGAACATGCAAACTCCACGCAGGGAGAACCCGGGAAGCGAACCCAGGTCTCCTAACTGCGAGGCAGCAGCGCTACCACTGCGCCACCGTGCCGCCCCCTAAATTAATATAATTTTCAATATTGATATGAATATTTTTCCAGTGGTTGTTCATGTTATGTTTAAATAGCATCTGTGACTGGCCGCTGGGTCCCATGCCCGGCCGGAACGGCCCTTCAACACTGGATCCGGGGGAGCAGCTATGGGATGCACTCTATGTCCCCTGGAAACGCTTGGTGGCAGCCCTCCTGGGTTACATCGGGGCCACAGGTGTGGGACTTCAGGACTCAGACCTGTTGGGCTCCATGGCCACCAACCGGAGGAGCTGCATGGCTTAACGAATATGTGGGCTGAAATGCAGCCACACCCGGAAGTGCAGCCTAGTTAGGCCAATTACCACCTGGAGCACTTCCAGGAGGGCTACAAAAAGAGCCTGCAGCCACTACTCAGGAGCCAGAATCGGGAGGAAGAGGATGAGGTTGCCTGGGAGGAGTGGTGCTGCCAGAAGAGTGTATTTGTGGAGTTAAGTGCTTGTGAGACTGTGTATTGCCTGTGGGGTTCACAGGGAAGACGTGCCCCACAGATGAAGAAAAATAAAATTGTTTGTTTTACTCGTGCCTCCCGTGTCCAATCTGTGTCGGGTTGGACGCAATATAGCGCCTTTCTTACACATCACAATATAGACAACATTGACCCATTCAGCTTAGCTGTTGTTGGGTCATCAATAGGGGAATGTGTGAAATCTTTGTATGGAGAGTTATTAAGAAACTGAATGCCTGTTAACTAATATTTAGAAGGCTTTTCAAGCATATAAGAAATAACCTGGAAGTACATTTACATTTACCATTGACAGTAAGATGATTTTTGGCTGAAAAAATCTTGAAGAATTCCGCTGCATGTTCCAAAACAACAAAAAAGGAATAATTCGAGAGAGTGAACTATACTCTTTTCTTAGTTTTGTGCAATGATTTTTAATAGCACAGTGGTCATGAAAATCTGAGAAGTAAAGAATATGTACTTTAAAATAAGTGGACTAAAAGAGCATAAGCATTTAAAAATACTCATAAAAACATAAAAATACTTAAGCAAATATTCTCTATCATAAGACCAGACATTAAAAAAAAAAAAAACATAAAAAAGCAACATTTTAATTGTGATAGACAGATTCATCATATTTCATAAAAAAACAAAAAATGCATTGTCTGTGTGAAATGTGCTTTCTGATTTCTGTTTACTTCTTTAATGGTAAAGTTTGGATAATATGGGCAATAGTTCAATAGATGTATATTTTCTATGAACTTTAAAATTGCTCTGGAGTGTTTTTTTCATCTTTTCCACTGCTTCCTTAACTGTACCACAAACTGCAAGGATGTGGACTCCTGATTAGTTCAAGCATTATAGTTTAATTGTTGAATACTAAATAACACCAATAAAGCAACAGAGTCATCTGGTGAAGCACTGCTCGAAACTTCTACTTTATAAAATAGATTTTGTTTTCTATAAAGAATATTCACTGTAAAGAAAGCAAAAGGACAAAGATAAAGATTAAGGGAGTCCACCCCGTATAACATAGTAACAGCCAAGAAAATGAACTTCAACAGGGTAATCACAAATGACTGTCATCGAATGACTAATAGAGTGAAGGCTTATGATTTTATAGATGAAGGACAGGAAGGGGTTGGATCTCAGGCAGAAGTGGTCTGTAGGAAGGCGTGATGTAGCAGCGGAAGTGGGTGGAGTCTTAGCTGGGTTTTTCTTCTGGTAGTCTGTGGAAGAGAGAGAAAAGGCATTAGTACCATTTATCAACCCTTGGCTCTGCATCTTACTCCCAGTTAAGCTCTTAGACTGCCTCCCATGTACATGTGTGTGACATCACAATTAGACAGAAACACAGTTTCTTCTTGTCATTCAGAAGGCTGCAGCAGAAGCTTAACCAAAGGTTTCAGTGTCTGGGCAAGCCGACTCCGAAAAGTATTCCAATTTAAAGATGTATTGGGCCAACTTAGAGTTAGAATGGTGGTAGGCAAAGCATTTTCCTCTAAACTGTGTGAAGTGAGATAATCTAATAGACATATCTTGGGAGATCTTGGAGGAAAACCAAATTACCCAATGTGACGGACGGCCGGGACCCATGCCTGGCCGAGATGCCCTTTTGACACTGGATCTGGGGGAGCAGCCATGGGATGCACACTATTTCCCCAAGAACACGTGGTGGCAGCCCCCCTGGGTTGCATCGGGGCCACTATTGTGGAACACCGGAGCTCATCCCTGTTGGGCTCCATGGCCACCACCAGGGGGAGCTGCATGGCTTCCTGAGCCCGTGTGGGTTGTAACACAGCCACACCTGGAAGTACAGCCTTAATTAGGTCAATTATCACCTGAAGCACTTCCGGGTGGGCTATAAAAGGAGCCTGCGGCCATTACTCTGGGTGCCAGAGTCGGGAGGAGGTGGACAAAGCTGCCTGGGAGGAGTAGTGGAGGAAGAAGATTGTGTTTTTGGGTGTTTTTCATTTGGTGTGGTTTTGGGGACTGTGAAGGGCCTGTGGGACACGGGGAAGACGAGCCCCATGGCTGAAGACAAAATAAAACCTTTCTGTTTATTTTTATACGTGCCTCTGCTGTCAGTCTGTGTTGGATCAACGCCTATATAGCGCCTTTGCCACACCAGATAATGTGCTAATTCTCACAAATCTGATAACCACCAGTTGCAGTACTGAAACCAAGGACATTAAGTAGCAGCATTAAGCACAATGTCAACCTTAACACTCTTATGTATCATATTGTGTTTTCTTATTTTATTTTTTCTTTGGATATCTTTAAATCTCTGCGAAAATCTATTGTGAAAAGTGCTTTGAAAATAATTTGAAATGAATTTAATCAACACTTCCAAACAAACCTTTTAGACTTGATGTAAGCAGATTTTTGTCTCATGTTTTGTAATGTTTACTTGATTAAATAGCCAAATCTAAACTAGAAAATTACTGTGGTATTAATTATTATTACAAATTAAGAGCTGCAATATTCTTCAAATACTTTCCAAGCCAATAATGCGTTATTAGCTAAATTCCTTCCTTCCCAACACAGTTTTTCACCTTTTATATGAAGAAAAAGTATTCAGCCGATTCTTTTACATTCCCTTTCCATAACCCAACCAACCCCAAGGTCTCCAGCCTTCCATGATGCTATGTAGAGTGAACAGCTAAGACCCCCTCCCCAAAATGGGAGTTAAGAGCTCCTAGAATCAGTTTTGTGGCCATTTGGTTTGTTAAATAAAATTCCTCAAAAGGTAATTCTGCATTATTATTGAGATTGAGATCTTCAAAATAGTAAGACTTTTAGATTTTAATTATCTCAAAAAGCTTTCAATAACTGAAATAGACTACAGAGCTTTATCCTGGATTTAAAAGGAAACAGCATGATCAATACTGTTAGGAATAATATATGTTAAAAATTCATTTCATTTGTCATGAAAATTGATTCTTTTGGAGCTATTCTGGCTTAAGAAATGGTAAACATATTAAAGGACTTAACTCATTAGATTTAGAATGACCTAAAATGATTTTTCTATACTGCATATATGCACTTTTACATAAAGGTATAATATGCATACTTAAATGCATTAAAAGAATAACTGAAGGTGATATTTGTCTTTGCAACATATCAGCAATGTGGTGAATAATAGTTAATTTATTAAGCTAGAGTATCTTAGGACACAATTGGGAACAATCAATAAAACTACAGCTTTACTTTATTTTGCACAGTATGTATTTTTGTAAATCCTTCAAACACACCTTGGGGCAAGGATTATTCTTCTCATACATTTTCTTATCTTGGAATGTTGATCGAAAAAGGCCAATTTGTGTTCATGAACTGTGCATTCTGTGCTTCAGAGATATGAGATATTTGCAGCCAGAAGGAAATTTGTCATGATAGCTTGTTGAAAGAGGTGGAGGACGAATTTCACAAAATTTCAAGAACATGAGTGAGAGAAATGTGTAAAACATCTTTGGGGTATGTTATCCGGTAAATGGAAAAGAAGAAGAAAATAAACACCGCACATGTTAAATAGATTATACAAATGTTAGTAATTAAAAATATTATACAAAGAAAAAAATTACAACGTATTTAGGATAATGTTATACCTTGACAATGTTATCATACACCTGACACTTTTATACAAAGTTCCTAGTATTGCATAGAACAAACTTTAAAATGTTTTTCTAGGAATTATTATTGTGAATTTACTACAGACTCAAGAAATGGGTTAGGCGAGAATAACATGAAGTATAAAATAAATATCAAAAATGCGTACATACAGTATGCACTTATGCAACTTGTTTGACAGCTACAGTAATTAAGGTGATTTCAGCACAGCTACACTGAAATGATACTAAGTGATACTTCAGTTAAAGTGTTGTGCATATTTTTCAGCACAGAGAAGTCATGTGATTTACTCAGAGTCACAATAAACCAATAATGAGTATTTTCTAACTGATCATTACATTATAAAAATTAAAATTTTTGTTGATGGAGCTCTACATACATTCATACATGTTGTTATCTGAGGTACTTTTCTGGCAACAGGTAATTTTAGAATATGCTTTTGGAATTACGTGCAAATCATTTAATTAAAACAGAGTTGTTCTTTAAAATACCAACTAATATATATAAACTTGTCTTTGCTTTTTCTAAAATGTAATTTATACAATATTGTATGACATTTTTAATATAGTTGTTGATTTTATACCAAGTTCTATCATCTTGCTGTACTCTGTTAAGCAGGAAACATGTATAGAGTTTGAAACTGCCAAGAGTTTGTTATAGGATGGTCTAATTTATTGTCTGACATAGTTTCTAAATACCATACCATTGTGAATTTCCCCTTGGGATTAATAAAGTATCTATCTATCTATCTATCTATCTATCTATCTATCTATCTATCTAT
>JANRMT010062790.1:21043943-21069605 GCA_026402145.1 Polypterus bichir lapradei | reverse complement strand
TATCTATCTATCTATCTATCTATCTATCTATCTATCTATCTATCTATCTATCTATCTATCTATCTATCTATCTATCTATCTATCATAGCTTTCTATTTTATTTTAGTTACTTGTATTACAGAAACACCATTTTGTTTGGTACCTTTATGATGTTGACCGTCTTGTTTGTTGTTATTATGGCTTTTACAATGATGATGACACCACATTGTTGTACCATTTTTCACCTGTTATGGCTTTCCACATAGTTGGAGGAGGAAACTGTCAAAAGAACAGGCTATGCCCATAAAGTGTTGAGGTTTCATCCAAAATCCCCATTTATTATGACAGAAAATAAAAAATCTAAGTGAAAACCTCCTAGGGTTAGAGATTTCATCTCTTAATAGGTTTATTTCATCCAGGTTGTGAGCTCTGTGAATTCTGTTGGTCGAATGCCAACTTCCCATTGTCATCCTTTGTGATGAGAGAGGTTTGTGGCACTGCATTAAATAAATTAATTCAGAGTGAGCTGGCTCCAGGCAGCCGCAGACGTGCTGCTCCAAGGTTAAATGAAGCATTTGGCTGATCATGCATTCACATGCAGACACGAGCAGGTCAGTCAAGTGGTTCATTCACACCTCGGAGTTGCAGCACTTCCGCCCGACCAGTTTAAAAGGGAGTCTGGGAGAGTGAAAAGGAACAAGAAGAGAATGAAAATTAAAGAGAAAGCAGGAGGTAGGATTGGGAGAACAAAGTGACGTCTGATCTTTGGGTCATAGTTGATTTTTTGTTTGACAATTCAAATTAATTTTGAAAGTATATTAAATCTGACATCATTGTGTATAGACATGTTTTCAAAAAATGCCTTGCATGTGCAAAATTAATAATAAAATGCTTGCCAAAAAGATGCCACTTAATAGACTACCACAAACACTAACAATATGCTGGATGCTGCCCTACTTCATGTTGTTTACAGTACAGGACATCAGCAACTTTGTTAGTTCTTGATTTCAAGCACGAAAAATAGAAAACAAAAAATTACAGCTGTTGCTAGAGATGTCTTTGGGATGTCAGGCTGGAAATTGTTAATACCCACCTAGCTCTGATTCAAGCATCCTAATACAAGTCACTTTCAAGTCGCATAGAGTATGTCTATATATCGGAATTAGTACCACATATAAAATTCTGATCCAAAAAGATGACCTTCCATTTTTTTGCGGTTCACGTTTCTTTAAAAGATTGGATCTATGTCACATATGACTGAAAAAAATTAATGTTGAGCATCACTGTGAATGTACCGGTAAAAAGGTAGATTGGTACTTAATCTGTAAGCCTACAAGGTTAAATACAGTGCTGGTCTTACCAAAGCAGATGGTGATGGTGTGGGTTAGCTCCACACTACCAGTTGCATCCCTGAAGGCTCTTGAACCCCCCACCACTGATAATGAAACCAAGGGATGAGCCTAGCAAATGAGAACACTCACATAAAGCAAGGGGTAGGTGCAAAAGTGCATCAGTGCTTTAATTAATACAATCCAAACAGTGTTCAAAAGTGCAGTGCTCAAAAGTCCATAAATAAATAATCCATAAAGCAAGTGATCTGTGGAGGTTAAAACCAAGACAAATAAGTACTCACTAAAAGCAAGGTTAAAATATTAAAATTCAGTCTCCAGTGCAAACCTCTCCACCTAAGGAGGAGCCCAATCCACAGTTCATCAAACCTTCTGCACTGCTCCTAGACTTGGGCCCCTACAGCCGTCTGTGGCCCCTGCTGGGCTCCATGCCGAGCCTCTGACTCCCACTGCCAGGCTTGTGTCCCTGTGGTCCATGGCTCCAACTGCAGGATACTTCACTGAGCTTTCCAATACCCCTGCAGCTCCCACTGCTTTTTCTCTAGGCCCTACACAGAGTTGCTCCAACCAGGCAGTATATCAGTCACTCCAGCTCCAAAATCCAAAATAGCCTCCTTCAGACTCTGTGCATCAGCCACATGCTCTCCCAAGGGACTTCCTCCCGGCTGCCTGCCTTCTCCCTCTCTTGTTCACATGCACCAGGTCTCTCTGTCTCCTGCCTTCTCTCTCGTTCCTATAGCCTCCTTTATCTCTTTCTTCTGATCTGTTTTTTACCTTGGTTTTTAATTCCTCCACCTTCTGTCCCATGCAGGTTCCTTTATCCTATTCTGCGTAATTGGGTACAGGTGCGAGGAGCCGCTCCCTCTGGAGCATCATTGAGGTGCCTGACTGAGCTGCCTACCTCCACACATGTATGCAGCATGGTTAGCCAGTTCCCCATTAACTGCGTAGGGAAACATACTCACACACACCCACATCTGACTGGAGCCTGCACCTTCTTGGGCTGCAAAAATTCATTTAAAACTGGCCACCAATTTCTTAACCACAGATCTGCTATACCACACAGCCCCAATAAATTACACACTGTATGTACTGTGATTTTTCATATAAGGAAAACTTTATGGTGAGGTCACTACCATTGCAATTTACCAAATTACCGTTGTAATTTTCCAATTACATGACCAGTGCTACCTTAGCTATTCAATTGAATTCAGTTCATTCTTACATGACAATTATGCAATATTCACTTTGTGCTTTCATATGCACACATATTAATTTGAGGAATTGTTAGTAGAACCTTATTTTTATTCATACCTTTCCTATATCATCTCAAAATCCTCCTTCTTGGTACTAGGTTTGTAAAAAGCTTCTAATTACCTGGAATTCAAAATTCTAGCGTGGTGTCCATCGTAAGTGTGAGTTTTCTTAATACACTTGGTGAGCTATCCTGTCATTAATGAAGCATCATTTTCTTACGGTATGTCAATTCATGTCATTAAGGAATCTAAGTGCATTTTTTTATTCACTATTAAGATCTTTGCAGAACCTGATTGATAAATTATTAAAATACAAATGAAATGCTCAATAAAGAAAAAACATAACAGGTAGTGAGACATAGATATAGAGCTGCACTCTAAAATGTAAGGTCGCTGGATCCATCTGGAATATAACTCACTATGTGACCCAGAGCAAATCACTTTATTCTATACTAGTCGTGCTACCTGACTAAGTTGGGTTGAAATCTAAGTAATCAACGTAGACTTACTTTGCATGCATACTTTTCTGTTGTATGCCATTCAGTATTAGATTCATAAAAGCAGTGTTAATGTGTGTGATGCACCAACTATTGGGATGATAGAGACACAGCAACCACACGGACACACAGACACCCTTTTATTTTTTTTTTTGTTCTTTATTTTGCTTTTGTACAATTTCTTGTATTAGGAATTTGTTAGTTTTCGCATACCCCTTGGGGTCAGACATTGTACAGTGCCCCTGGAGCAATGAAAGGTTAAAGGCCTTGCTCAAGGGCCCAGCAGAGTAGGATCTCTTTTGGCAGCAACGGGGATTCAAGCCGGCAACCTTCGGGATACCAGTGCAGATCCTTAGCCTCACAGCCACCACTGAGGTGACATGTTAGGCTGACATAGCAGTAAACATTTCACTGTACTGTCTACACTTGACAGTACTAATAATTACTTTTTTTCTTTTGTGTTTTTGTCCAGGATATGCCACACTGAATCCTGTTCTGTCTTTTGGAAACTTTTTGTCTGTAAGGAACCACATCTGTTGACTTTATGTCATTTTCAATATTGGCTTCTTCATATTCTCCTAACTGTTTGTGTCCTCTCTTGAGGTCATTCTGTTAGTTACAAGGCAGTATGTATAGGTGTTTCTCGATGCTTAACTGTCTCACTGTATGTAAAAGGTCAGCAACTACAAGAGGACAGTGAGAGTTGTGTACACTGGGGTCCTCCAGTCATACAGTTACCACTCTCCATGACAATGAACATGATAGGAATATATACTGTATTATCACAGGTACACTTTGACAGGTCATCCACTTATCATTACAATGCTGATGACTTGGAAAGCAGAAGTGTTTCATTTCAGAACTTGAGCCAGTCTGTTCAGAGACCCACCAAGGCAGTTGCAATTAAGAACCTTACTTTAAATGTATTATTATCCATCCATCCATTATCCAACCCGCTATATCCTAACTACAAGGTCATGGGGGTCTGCTGGAGCCAATCCCAGTCAACACAGGGCGCAAGGCAGGAAACAAACCCCGGACAGGGAGCCAGCCCACCGCAGTGTATTATTATTATTATTATTATTATTGTTCACCTCTTAACTAAAGAGGGAAATATATTTCAGTTGACCAAGAAACTTGTCTAGATGCACATTCAGATCTCTTCATTTTATAAAACCTTAGGGCAACAGTGAGGAATACCTTGGCTTCTATGAGCTTGTTGAGCACAATCCAAACATTTAAATATAACATACTTAGAAAGAGAAAAATAACTAAGTTAAAACAAAATAAATATGAAAATTAAATATCCAACTTTATTCATCTTCAGGGTTACATGAAACTACATACCAGTGGTCTCCAACTCTGGTCCTGGAGGGCCACAGTAGCTGCATGTTTTCTTTCTAACACTTTTTTTAATTGGTGACCAGTTTTTGCTGCCAATTAACTCCTTTTCCTGTCATTTTAATTTTTTTCCCCTGACTTTCTTCATTGTTCCTCTGAATTGCTTAATTTCTTTCCTTTAATGGCACCCAAACAGAAATGAAATGTGAAGTGAATGAGCCAAAACAAGACCAACTTAGTCAGGGCCTCAAACTCCAACCACTTTCATTCCAAGCAGTTGCTTAATTAGGCACCAGTTCTTGTTGTTAATTAAACCCATTCTTTAATTCCATGGCTTGTTGCTGCTCTCATTGTGTAATAGCATATATTTCTGAGAGTGTTGATTTTCTCTTTTCTAAGAGCACTGTTAAAATGCTTTGGGGATCTGAGCAGATCAACATTCCTGAGACTTTGACCTTTCTTTATTTTCAGATATTGTATGATGAGCACAGTTTGCTAGTCATGTTTTGGCTCATTTTGTATCTCACTATTGCTTGGTTGCTACTTAAGGAAAAAGAAACAATTAAGAGGTCTGAGTCTTCAAAAGCAAAGTAAAGTAAAAATGAATTCAAAAGAAGGTAATTAGCAGCAAAAACAGGTCATTAATTAGGAAAAGGATTAGAATAAAAACTTGCAGCCACTGTGGCCCTCCAGGACCAGAGTTAGGAACCCTTCCTATATATCCTTAAAAATGAATAAAAACTAAGAAATGGTTTTATTTCACTGATGGTCTTCCACCAACAGAATGAATGCAAGAGTCCTAAACTGATATCCGTAATTAATATTTCACTAACATCCATTTTCCAATCATTTCTTGTTGTCGAAAACTGGCTTGAACTTTTGAAAGTTAAACAAGATATGTTCCCTTATAAAGCTTCAGTTTCTAAACAGTAACAAAGCAATGAAATATGTGTGCTGAAGAAGTTCCTATTAAAAGTAATAAATAATGTTGCTATCAAGAGTATTTCTTTAAACTCTAATTGGTGCAGCAAAATAGATAATTAGGTATAATTACTCAGAAAACAAATCTGAAGTTAAAATTGAGCAGCATACAATGTAATGAGTCAGCTTTCTCAGAACAAGTTGCTTACATTAGTAGATGAAGTGTTGTCTTTCTTGCTGAGACATTCATTATTTAGCTTTGTATAATGCTTGTATCTGTGGCAGTCAATTACTGTTTATTGTGTATAGTGTCTTTCTTGATGAACATCATCTCAATGCATCGTAATATGTACTGTTTAAGACATCAGAATTTGAAATGTTATTGCCTGTGCATGTGTGTATGTGTGATGGGTGGTAATTTGATTTCCCAGCCAGAAATGTAATCACTTGCACTCTTTGCCTCCAGAGACGTGACTGTGATAATCCTTTACAATGAAAAGAACAAGTAAACATGAACTAAATTAAAGAATCCTTCTTTATTCTTACTAGAAAAGATGATGGAAAAAGAAAAGGAGGATTCAACATCAACAAGCTTCTGTTCTAGACAGCCTCTTTCCCCAGGAAAGTAAACTGAGTCAGTGTCACTCCACCCCACCCCACCCCTTCTGATCTGATTTTAAGTAACAGCGCCAGTATAAATTCACACCTGATCTGACGCTGTTTTCAAATAATATTGCATTAGTGCGATGATGTTTTCACATATATTGTCTCTCTCTTTCAGGTGTGTAATAGAAACCACAGCATAGAGAGAAGTGTGTACATTGTAATAGGTACACACATTGTAAATATAGGAAGGACGATCCTTGCGTGTGTGTGAACTGTTAACATTTGAATCTGATGATTGCATATAGCGCTGAAGTTACTGCTCTGTACTATTCTTTCCTCTGCATGTCCTGGAGTACAAAAGAAACAGCATACAGCAACATGTTGGACTGGCAAGATCGGGAAAAAGAAATGCGCGGTCACTGATTACAAACCGCAAGATGTTATGCGAATGAATATGAATAATATGAATAATGTTGCATCCGTGCCACAAAGTTTTCCGAAATGTACTATACAGGTCATAAAACAAATAATTTCAAATATCATATATAACTATGTCTCTGTTTTTTTTTTTGTTTTTTTTTTTGACATCATAGACCATAAGGTGCATACTAATTCAGCGTAAGCAGGAACACTCAATAAAACTGAATAAAAAAAAAAATCAAGTGACAGTGAGATACGAAGAAGGCAGATTCGCCAGCGTCTGTGTGTCAGCTTTTATCCCTCCAGATGAGAGAATGTCCAGTTCCATTGTCTCAAAACACCACTCATATCTCCAGTTACTCCCAGTTTCAAATAAAAACTAGCAGCGTCAGATCCCCTTGGGTGGTATTATGTATTGTGATCGTGATTTAGAGAAAATAAAAGTGAAAAAAAGTCCTATAAACGTACACCGTGTGTTACAGACACAAACCAAGTGCATATGTGTACTCTATGATATTAACAATAGGAGCAGCTCAGTACTGAAAACGGCAAATATAGGAGTGAGGCAGGATCGAACCGGGGACTCTTGATTACAAGTCAGCAAATCTTACCGCTACGCCACGAAAGCTGTTATCTTTTCCCTGCACCTTTTGTGAAAGTGTTTACTTGATTTTTGGACTTCAGGCTTCATACATTATACAGTTTATGCCTACATTTTGTCATTTACTACTAAAATATCAAAAACATTTCTGTTTTAAAAACATGTTTACACAGATTATTGTAGAAACAGAACACCCATGAAATGCGTATGTTCCAAATAATGATCTATTATTTCCACTCTAAAACTCCACTTTCACTCCCAGATAATCAATTAAGGCATGAGCTGGGAGAAGTTCGTGCACATTCTAAGTCGGTGGGGGGATGGAATAGCTGGCTGCTTGCTGCTTGTCTTTATCGGCACATTTACAGGACAAAGGATGCTGGCGAAGAGGTGCGAACGAATTTAAGGTGGGCCGGATCTACGAGTTTTTTCGTAGGCTCTGGTAATTCTAGTGTTAACTGCTATGACTTTTCATGTCTGAAAAGCTGATCTTGTCACAGTGTGTAAAGAGCTCTTGAGGTTACAACCACTCCCCAAAACAAGAGCAGAAATATAAATGGGCAGCACAAAAGAAATGCCATATTTTCATTGATGCTCTTTGGATCTCAATATTAAAGAGTTAATCAATCTATGCTATGAAAAGAGATTGGAAGATTTGCAAATAAAAATATGAATCAAAATAAACAGAATGTATAGACTTAAACTGACAATATTCAATCGATGCAAATGCAATTCAAAGGAGCAAACAGAACAGAATACCACAGCAAGCAATGGCCATATGATGAAGCTATAGCTCCCCTGTCACCAAACCTCGCTAAATCTGCTTGTAAGCTGCATTTTTCCAACTAAGATTGTCACCCACTCCTGTGTGGAAGGAGGTTTAACCCTGGTTGAAGTCAAAGGTATGGGGCAAGCCAAACACATAATATTGAAAAGACCCCATAACTCAAAATAGCACATGATATTATTATTATTAAAATTTTACAGAAAACCAGGACTTTGTTTATGACTTATTCTATATCATTGGATTGAAAAGTAGAGAAAATTTTAGAATTTAAATTCTTTAATCAAAAGAAAGCCCAAGAAAATTAGATTTGCTTGTGCCTATAAAAGAGTGGACTTTCACTCCTAAAACTCTAGGAGGCTTTGGTTCTCTAATTTAAGGAATGTTTCCAGGATGTTACAGACTTTCTGTAGAAGTTTCATTATTTCTAGGAGCAGCTACCAGCCCTCTTTTTTCATATGTCATTTCTTCAACTAATTTGAATGCCTCTAGTAATACAGCTCTGATTAATTTTTTACCTAATCAGAATAAAGACCATTCTCAGTACTTAAATGATCTCTCAATCTCACTGATGATCTTAGATGTCAAGTTATCAGCTAAACGTCTAGTTGGTTACCTGAGACATTTATAAACTGACCAGGATTCAAATAATACACATTGCCTTCTCTACAGAATTGATATTGCCCCGACCCTACTACACCAGCCATGCTACTGTCATTGGACAATAAAAAGGCATTTGCTGGGTTTTCCTATGGCAGGTCTTGGGCTCATTTGGGTTTGGAACAGATTTTATTAACATGATAAACATTTCTCTCCTCTCCTTCTGCAATTAGTTTTAGTAATTCAGATAAATCTCAGCCCTTCAAAGTTTACAAAAGTATCAGACAAGGATGGCCATTATCTTATTATTTAAGACAGAGCCTCTAACAGTCTTTCCTCCCAAAATCAAATTTGCATATCCTTTCTATATGCACCAAAATCTTACTATCTGCAGTCCTTGGCACTGCTCCTTAGGGTCTTCTACATATCCTTGAATTGTTAAACTGCTATGAGTTTTCTCAGGAAGCAAGATAGATTACTCTAAATTCTCCCTCCTCTTGCTATATCATCTCTATCAGGAGTCAGTCCATCCATTCTCAATTCCCAAACAAATCTTTTTAAATACCTTTGCAGTAACAGATTTTAATATGGATAAAACCTGCCTTTATTCTTTATTTCATCTATGTTTACAAAATAGTCTATCATTAAAACAAGCATTGTTTTCCATGTTAACTTTATAAATTCTATGTTGCACCCGCCCTATCATGTCAGTTTTTTCACTGTAAACCAGATCTCTCCTCTGCCACTTATTATGGATTAATAAGAGACTCAGTATCTAACCAGGTTATTCGACCCTAATGTGTGTTGAATTAGATGGAGTATTGTCCTTTCTGGAAGATGAATTGTACCAGGAATATAAACAACATCCAATACTGAATAAGATTAGCTTCTCTGTGCACCTTCCATCCTGGCTCCCTATTAAGTTGAACCTGGTTACCCCTCTTAGTTACCATCTATTTATTTTTTTGTACACTGAAAGTAAATCCCCTTCTTATTGACCTGGTATACAGTAGATCAGGTGTTGAGTCTATGACCTGAATGGCATTTCTATAGTCCAGTTTTTAATAATGGAACCTTCTGAATTTGTGGATATCTCATTTTTTCCATTATGGGCATGTCTGTATTACTATTCTTGGAGATACTTTTGACGATTTGGGGCTCTGAAACTTCTAATCTATAAAATCTAGGTTCTACATTATATCTTCTTCCTTTTTTTCTTCAGCTAAAATTGGCTCTTATTTAAACAATCCACAAATGGTGTTTAAAGGTGCAGTGCATGACATCATCAAATAAATAATCCAATAAATTCAAAGTGCTTATGAAGGGTAAAATAATCCAAATAAATATTCAATAAATAAATCCCTTAAAATGAGGTTGAAATTCCCAGCAGAAAGAGGTCCTTTAAAAAAACTCATAAGCCCTGGTGCATTCTTCTTTCTTCTGATGTTCCACCCACAGCTAACCTGTTTGGATTCCATAGCCAGGTCAATTTTGGCTTGGCTCGGGTACAGTCATCCCTTAATACCTGGCTTGGGTCTCCATTGCCAGTCCATCCCTGGGGCAGCACGCCAAGCAACACATACACGTCTACCACCGCCAGTCCTAAGGTGCCAGTTCTTCTCCCCCAACATCGCACAGTAAGAGTGTACCTTGTTCAGCTTCAGGCTCCTCTTACTGAGACTTGCTTCTCACCTCCTGCCTTCATCATATCGTACACTGGCATCTCCCAATCCTGCTGTCTCTGTCCTTCTTTACTTTAATCTCCATTCTTCCTGTTTTTCTCTTTCTGTTTCTCTGTTCTTACTTTTCTGACCCTGTCACTCCATGCAGGCTCCTTTTTATTTTCCTGTGTGATCGATTGCAGGTGTGATACACTGTTTCCTCTGAAGAGCAAATGAGGCACCTGACCGATCTGCCTGCCTTTGCACATGTATGCGCAATTAGCCAAGCGCCCCAATCGACCTCTAAGTGAAATGTACTCACACACAGCCCGCACATTCCCGGCCACGATTATTCATTTAAAAGTTGCACAATGTCATGGATCACTTCTCACACCCTTCTTTAAAAAAATCACTCTATATACTGCTCTACATAAAGCTTCCTACAAACATACTTTCTTATATTCAATCAGACAGCATGACCTTCCATCCAATATTACTCTGTAATAAAATACTATTTTTATAAAAAATCATATTTTCATCAAAAAATTCTAATTATCAGAACAAGCCAATTCAAACTAGTTTCCCAACTGAATCTTACCCTCCACATGTATTATGCCATGAGACTCCTTTGACTCTTGCAACCTGTTGGGTGTACCACTGGGCCACAAACCCCAGATATCGACACACCCAACACCCAACATTAAAATAAACAGTTTTGTTTTTTAATGCAGTACCTTTACACATGAACAAAATCCACTTTTATAGCCACCAATTATATAATGTTCCTTTTTTCTCATTCCAGCCCTCCAGGTGCGTGTCACCTTTTGTCTCCCGACTTTGACACCACTGGAGGAGTCTGGACAGCTTCCTTTTAAGTTGGACACAGCACTGCCTCCAGTGCCATAACACTGAATGGCAGAAGTCCCAAGAAACAGGGAGTTCTTCTCCATGCAGCGCCCTCTCACTGCAGCCAAGGGCCCTGACAGGGTTGTCCTTCAGAACTACAAATCCCATGGATCCAAAAGGGTGTCCATAATGAATCCATGCCAGAGGAGCATTGCCATCTATTGAACTTGGGGAAAAATTGTTTTGGATAGACAATCTCTCCTTGTCCATCCATTATGGCTTCTCAGCCAGGAAAGACACCATCAACCAACCTGGTGGGGATGCCTTTCCATCCACCTTGGCACCTACACTCCCTTTCATCTTTCTTCTTAAATTGATCCTAGTATGTTTATGCATATGTTCTGGAGCTGTACCCCTGTCTCATCCTATTTGTCTCTTGTCTTTAACTCCCCCCCTCTATCTCTCTCTTAGATTTTATCCACTAAGACCCCTTTTTTCTCCCCACATAATTCTGCTTTTGGATGTTTATACTCATTCTCTCCCATCATTTTCCAACAAAAGATTTTTTTACCAGGGCACCATTGCTGTGAAATTGTCGTTCGACTCCTGATAGAAAGTCTTTCTTTAGAGCATTGAAAATCTTCCTTTTACAGAATAATTTAATGTTCCTCAAACTCTGCTATGAAGATTAATGGAGCTTCTGAATGTCAGTGGTACACTGAATGTACTGTTGTCAAAACAATCAATAAGAATATTTAATTTCTACTCTAAAAGTAAACTTCATTGTATATCTTTCCTTTGGGCTCATCTGCAAGCTTACATCCCTATACATGTTTTGTATGAAAATGGCTATAGAAAAATATAGAAAAGAAACAAAATTCTTTACTCTCTCTTTCCTATTTCATACTAAATTTGATCTTGGCCTTTATAAACACCAGATGTATGTTTTTTTCACATACCATGAATTTCCTTTTGTTGTGTCAAAACATCCTGAAACACAGGGTTTTCTTTCCTTTTGTTCTTACTAAATTCTATATTTTCATATTAACCCTTGGTTTTCAGACAAATGGGCAGACACCATGTGCTTATACTACAAAACGTGTAGGAGGCAAATAATGGCATTATTCATAGATCTACCCAGCAATGTCATTTGTGAAAGATGGCAGAAACGTTAAAATACAAACAAACACAACGAAAGACAAAAATAAACCTAAGACTATATCATCATTAAAATGTTTGGGGCCACTACAGCAGTGGCCAAACGTTTTGGCAATGACACTAATGTTGTGTTTTGCAGATTTCAGATTATTTTTTTATGTTTCTGTGGTATACTGAAGAACAATTATAAACATTTTATAAGTTTATTGGAAAATACATCAATTTCATATAAAAAGTCAATATTTACAGTATTGACCATTCTTCTTCATCAGCTTCTGGGACAAATCCTGATTGATGGTGATCCATTTTTGTCTTTTTAGTTTTTGGAGTTAATCGCAATTTCTAGGCTTCTGCCTGTCTACCCAGTTCTTGAGAATTGACCACAGGTTCTCAAAGGGATTAAGACCTGTGGAGTTTCCTGCCTGCGGGTCCAAACTTTCAATGTTATGATCTTTGAGCCACTTTGTTATCACTGGATTGTTGGGAGAAGTTGCTCTTGGAGGACTTTTTGATGCAATTCTTTCTTTATGGCAGTGTTTTTGGGCAGAACTGTAAATGGGCCCACTCCTCTGGATGAGAAGCTACCCCACACATAGATTGTCTCAGGATGCTTCACTATTGGCACAACACAGGACTCGTGGTAGTGTTTACCTTTTCCTTCCCTGGACAATCGATTCTCTAGAGGTTCTAACATCGGTAAGAGCATTAATGTGAAAAAATAACTTTGCACCAGTCTTCTGCCATTCAATCCTTGTACTTCATTAAGAATTTTTGTCTGTCCTTGATGTTTTTCTTGGAAAGGAGTGACTTTTTTGCTGCCCTTCTTGACACAAGGCCGCTGTCACTGTGCATGCAGATGTACTCACACCTACCTTCTGCCAAAACTGAGCAAGCTGTTCACTGGTGGCAACACGATTCCGTAGCTGACTCCACAGGAGGAGATGGTACTGGCACTTGCTGGACACTTTTAGCTGATCATTTTGTGCCAGGGCCAACATAAGTAAAAATGTTTTTTGTGATAAAAATAACTTTTTATGACAATAAAAATCTTTCCAATGAATTAATATGCACCTGACCACTCTGTACAATAATATAAAAACAATGTAAACTGCCATCGCAAAAACCGAAGCCGCACATTTGCAAAACACAACATTTGTGTCACTGCCAAAATGTTTGCCCTCTACTGTAGATCCTGATACGGTCTTGTCACTACCCAGTGACAATAAGTTCTTCTCAGTATTCCAAGAGGCAAACTTTCATTCATAGTCGTTCAGTTTTCTAACCTTTATGTCAAGGGGGTGCCATCAAAGTCTTAAAAATTGTTCAAGTTTCATATCCAGACTAAGCATTCCAGGGTGACCATTTATCCATTTATAGATTACAATAGGAAGTGGAGTTGATTTCTAAAGCTGGGGAGAGAAGATGTTTCAAAGCACCCAATGACATTTTATGAGACTTTTCCCAAGGCACCTTGACTGGGATATTTCTGATCTATATATTGCCACAGTTTCCATTGGGACATTCCTGGGGAATGGGATGGGGAAGTAAAGCACTACATCAACATTAGAAGAGGTCTGCTCAAAGACTCAGAACTGATGTTAGCATGACAAGTTGCAAAGCCTGTTTAGGAATTTTTAATAAAATGAAGACTTGCCAGCATTTCTTTTTCAGAAAAGAGGTGATTGAGTAGGTGAAACCCCATCTGCTTGGGAAGTGAAAAATTATAGAGTCAATACATTTCCTGAAGTGAGCTTCATAATAAAGAGTTAGAAACATTGTTGGCAATACTTTACAGAAGAAACGTTACTGAACAAAACCATCTTGTAATTTTCAATAAAGACTTTAGAAAGACTACCTTTTGATTTTGCAGATGGCCATTGGAGACTAGCCATACCTTTTAGTTTGGATACAACTTAATAACACATATACTATATTGTATAATAAAAATTATGTATGTATTATGTTCCAGTACAGGTTTACTGGGATCTGCAGCATTTGGTGCATTGTATGAAACTTCTCTTTTTTGCATTTTATCTTCAAATAATGCATTTTTTAGTTTTTTAATCATTCACTCCTTCCAATTAATATCAGTACCAAAAGCATTGCCCCTTTTCAAGTGTTAAGCTTTAAGAGGTTTTGCTCCTAGTATACCTGGTCTAGGTTTTTGTTTTTTGTTCTTTGTAATTAGGATTAAAGTTAACGTGTTTTTTTCCCGTTTTTCATAATTTTTTGGGGTTTATTGTTAATTAATTTGTTTGGATCTAGTTTTCGTCAGTAATTTTCATATGATCTAATTTCGAGTTAGTAAATCTTTTTTTTCTTCTACTTCAGTTGTGATTAATTATGGAGTTACGACTTTTTTGACTGTGTTTACATTATTTATTTTCCCTACATTGCATGACATATAAACAATAATTTCAGAATAATTCAAAGTTGACACAAAGTGAGGCGTGGTTTCTAATAAGGTAGTCTTCAAATTACTTTTTTGGTTTTCTGGTTCAGTTTCTACCTATGAGTCACTTAACCTGCTAGTGGGAAAATGTGAAGAAATATACTGTATATACTCAGTTACAGTGTTTTCTGATCCAATAAGTCACCTTGGGAAAAAAAGGATCTATAAAATGCACAATAAGAAGAAGAGAAAGAGAACAAACCTAACATGCACATCCCCATAGAAGACCTCAAAGAATGTGGGGAGACTGTACAAATGGCAAACAGTAAATGACCAGCTTTTGAACAGAGCTCAGGAACCTGGAAGGAAGGGGTAATAGTGCTAATTATCTACAACTGTATCATATTATACATGCACAATATTATCTAAGGGTTTTGTAAGAAATAATGATTTAGAACTTTGTAAACTACAATATAAAATAAAAATGACATCACATCACAACTTTCACAGAAGGCTAACTTAACAGATTGTAAAGAGGAGAAAGCTTAAGCTTCCATTCCTTTCTTTTTTTAACAGCAGAGAGATTACTGTTTTCCACACAAAAAATGAAAAATAATAGCCTACTATATGGCATGGCTAATTGATTCATCCAGTCAGTACTTTGCTGTTTTTTCCATTACCACCTGCATTGTAGCACTTTTAGTGATGACTGTTCTTCTGTTTCAGCACATACAAGAAGTTGACTTTAAATATCAGTACACAAGTGACATAAAATCCATTAAAGGAGCCATGAATCACCTATTAAATGTTGGCTGGTTGAGTGTAGCTTCAGTATTGTTGGTTAATATTTAAATTAATGTCTTCCTATTACACTTTCTTTACTCATAATAACTAGTTTGATTGTATTATTATGCTTTATATAACAAGACAGTCGCCAGTAATGACTGGTTAACTTTTCTTTCCTAACATTAATGACAAAAGTGGCATTGGCTGCAATTTATCATCAAGATAGGCTATATGTCTAGTTATACATATGTGTTGTAGATCTGTTATCTAAGAGTTATCTTTCACAGGTATGAAAATGTAATGAAAATATTCTGGATCTTACGTTTCTATTAAGCTTTTTCCCTTTCACCAAGAGACTGTTATCAATTTTTTTCTTTGCAAACAATGATCCACAGGAAAATAATTCACACATCTTTCAGTCTATTGGGGTATACTGTAGGAGCACTGAAAGAAAATTAATGTCCTTAATGCAAAATAATAATTAGCAATTCTGGCAGCAGAGGAAATAAAGCCCTGGAGGACATAAAGGGAGCTTTTACTCTGCACCGTATAATATTGTAATACCTGCTAGAAAAATACTTTTTTTTCTAGTTTTAATGCAATATACAACATACGAAGGCAGTCCAAGTGACTATTACGTTTTTTGAAAATGGATACAATTATTGCCATTCATATACTGTCTACTGGTAGTCATGGCAAGTACAAAAAAGTCTCTTCCTAAATGCAATTACAGATCATTATTTGAAGTCAACACACTGGCATGACTCCAAGGTAGGCTTGGCAGGCAACTATTGATTCTCAGAAAGATCCCACAGTTTGGTGCTTCCTGTCCTGTGAATGCTCACAAAAGCAAAGCTGCACTGAGAGAGGGGTTGATGAGGAATCAAGAAGCTATACTTTGAGGTGGGGGTGGCGAGTATGTTTCAGAGATTGCATTGATGCATGCACTATTAATAAATTCAACATGTAAATAGTGAGGTTCTTTGAGAAAGCATATGCACAAAGATAACATCCTTTGATTGCATTTTTAAAAACACACCGAGTGGAATGTTTGCTGAGTTATAAGACTATGTAAAATATGCAGTATAAACAGCATAAGACTAGAGGCTAACATTTGGATTGATGTGGGCACTTCACAGTCTTACTCAACAATCCATGTATTTAATAGAAAAAAGTCTTGACAGCATTCATTTGCAAAAGAAAGAAAGTATTGTAATCCTGTGGATGTAAGGGGTGGTCCGTGGTCAATTGGATTAGGGATTTTGTTCATTATAAAATGTCAGGTTTTACAGCTAGGTGGGTACGTTTCATGTTGAGGGATATTGTGCCTTTTTCTAATTTATTTTCTTTGCTTTTCATTTTGCACTGTTGGTGATATTTTACTGCTACAAGATGATCGCAACATGGCAAGCATTTGATGTCACGGTGGCCATGTTCCCATAATTCACAGGAATTATGCATAAATCTTAAATATTTCTGAGCTTTTTTTCCACAGAATTACAGAACTTTGTGTTTTTCCCTTAAATATGGTAAAGTTGTAAAGCACTTTCTTCATTTGAGCTTGTGCATGTTCCATGTTATTATTATTATTATTATTATAAATTTTTGAGCACACTTTTATTTTTTGTGCTGCAGTTTATTTCTGCTATTTAAGGTACTTTGGTGTTTTTTCTTTTTTAGGTCTTTGGTGCTTTGTTGGCACTTTATGTGCCAGTTATTTCAGTCAGTTATATCTTATCATTTAAGCCCTCATATTCAGATCTTTTTTCAGGTTGATCTTTCAGGGCTTTTAATGCCAATCACTTTTATATACTGTATTTGTTAAATTTCTGATGTCTCAACATAACATTCTTTGTGCAAGTCATAACATCCTCAAATCCACTTGATTCACTTCATGATCACAGAGGTTCAGACTCTGACCCAGCACAAGCTAACCATCCATGCCTCTTAAGTACAGAAGGACACTTTCAGTTTAATTAAGTGTCTGAGAATGTTTACAATTTTTAGAAATGAGGAGTCGAACATAGCCAAGGTAAAAATGCAGTAAGACAAGAAACCAGTCATCAAGCTTAGTAAATTTGAGGTACACATGTCGTAAATGTAGGAAGGACGGTCCTTGGGTGTTTGCGAACGGTTAACATTTGAATTTGATGATTGCATATAGTGCAGAATTGACCTCTCTGTGCTTTTCTTTCCTCTGCATGTCCTGGAGTACAAAAGAAACAACACCATGCACCAAGATGTTGAGATTGGGCAAGATAGGGAAAAAAAAACCCGGTCACTGATTACAACCGTAAGAAGGAATGTGAATGAATATGAATAATATGAATAATGTTGCATCATGTTTTCTGAAATGTACTATACAGGTCATAAAATGAGTTATTCCAAATATCATATTGTGGAAGCTGGCCCAGACACAGACAGGCAGACACCAAAGGTTTGCACCCAAACAAACGTTTATTCATTATGTACAACACACAACCCCAAACTCCCCCAAAGTCCAGGCCTCACAATGCCTTTGCCTCTTCAGGTCTGCCTCCACTCCTCGTCACCAAGACTTCGTCTTCTATACTCCCGATTCCAGCCATCGAATGGAGGGAGGCGGCCCCTTTTATCCTCATCCGGATGAGCTCCAGGTGCCGCCCAGCAACCTTCCGCCGGCCCTCCCAGGTGTGGCAGAAGTGCCAGCTGTGCACCCAGAAGCGCTCCTGGTTTCCCTGGTCTTCTTCCCCCCAGCACCTCCGGGTGTGGCGAAAGTGCTGAGGGCCATCCGGGCGGCCCCTGGCAGTGACCACAGGCCCCTATAGGGTTGAGTTTCTAAGTTCTATTCCCATGGTCCCCAAAGCCACCAGGGCGGTCGCCCCCTCATGGTCTGGAGGAGGCGTAAGCCCTCCTCCGGTCCTTCTGTGCGTCCCGGCTGGTTACCACCCCCAGCCACTCACCACAATATATACCTGTGTCTCTGTTATTTTATCAGTGCGGCTTTGACATCATGGACCATAAGGTGCATACTAATTCAGCGTGAGCAGGAACACTCAATAAAACTGAATAAAAAAATTCAGGTGATGATGAGATACAAAGAAGGCATATTCACCAGCGTTTGTGTGTAGTTTTTATCCCTCCAGATCAGAGAATTTCCAGTTCCATTGTCTCAAAACAGCACTCACATCTACGGTTATTCCCGGTTTCAAATAAAAACTAACAGCATAAGATCTGGGGGGGGAGGGGGGGTTTGTATTGTGATGGTGACTCAGAGAATAAAAGTAAAAAAAGGAACACTAACTTTTACAAGTACTATACACCGGCTGTTACAGACACAAATCAAATGTATATTTTTATTGTATAATATTAGCAATAAGAGCAACTCACTACTCATAACGGTAAATATACAAGTCAGCCAGTATCGAACCGAGGGCCTCTTGATTACAAGTCAGCATTTCTTACCGCTGCACCATGGAAGCTGTCATATTACACTTGTACCTTTTGTGAAAGTGTTTATTTGATATTTGGACTTAAGCTTTCACACATTATACAGTTAATGTCTACATATTGTCATTTATTACTAAAACATGGAAACATTTTTTGTTTTAACAATGTGTTTACTTATATCGTTGTAGACACGGAACTCTGCAACTCCAGGCAATTCACTCCAACATTAACATTGAGCACTGAGAACCTTCTTTGCGAATTGAGCTGCGGAAGTGTGTGAGGAGAAGGGATAACAGGCTGCATGTGTTGATCGACACATTTACAAGACAAAACATGCTAATGGAGACGTGCGAATGGATTTAAGGTGGGCCAGGATTTAAAGCTTTTTTGTAGGCTTTGGTAATTCTAGTGTTAATCAACAAGTGTACTTATGTAAATAGATTATGCACAAAGGTATACTTTAAAGAAACTAATGCACATTGTTTTTTACATAAAGATAGTTATCATTTACAACATACATTTAAAGGAATAATAGAATTGCTGAGATTTCTTAAAATGTGTACCCATAATAAAGATTTTGAAATAGCAAGAAAAGAGTTATTTGAGGCTCTAAGATGAAAGGTTTATTCTAGAAGTTTCTAAAGAGGAATTTATAAGAATTTATTACAACAAAATCTTAAACAACATATGGAAAACACGCTGTAATCCCTTTTGTAACAACTTATTCTCAATATTCAAAATTTCTGATGGTACAAGTTAAAAGGAATGTTGAGGATTTAAAAAAACAGGGAGTTTTAGAACAGTACACAATTGTAATGGCATATAGAAGAAATTGGACCCTAATGGATTTAGTAGTAAAACAAGGATGAAAATAGAGAAAAAAAAAGAAAATCCAAAAAGTTTATATTTGGAAAAAGAAAGTGATCTTAAATCCAAAAGTGGCTTTGGTATACATATTATGACCAAAAATTTATTAAAAAACAGAGAAATGTATAAATATTATTACAAGTCCAAAATGTAACACAATGTACAGTATGTGGGTGAAATGAAAAATAAGGGTCAGATTACCTCAACATATACTTTTTATAATATAAAAAGTTAAAAAGAAACTGATACTTACCTGGTCCATTTCCTCCTCCACGGGGTAGATGTAAGGAAGATGTATGGCCTGCAATATGACATACAATCGATAAGAAAATGGATAAAAATGTAAATTATATTGAACACAATTTATCCAAATGGTTTAAATGAAAAAAAATGGTTAATAAAAGTGAAAATAAAAATAAGTTGAATGATTTTTTTTAAATAAAAAAGTGATAAGAAAGACAGTTGCAACAGATTTTAAATTTAGTTAAAAATGTCTTTCCAAAAGAATATTTTTTTTTATTTCTTTTATTAATTTTTCTGATGTATTGCCTAAAAAGACTAAAGTTAGAATATCCAACCTGATTAAGTTTATTTTGCCCCTTCTTGATGTGTTAACGTCTATGTATGACTGTTAGTATGAAGCAGTTCCACCAGGTCCAATCCAGTGGACTCCTAACTCAGTTTGTCAGATCCTACTCTGGATTAACACTTGAATCCCTGAAGCCTATGAAAAAACTTGTAATCCAGGGCCACCTTAAATTCCTTCGCACCTCTCCATTAGTGACTTTTGTTTTGTAACTGTGTTAATCAGCACAAGCAGGAGGCAGCCTGCTATCCCATCCCCCCACCACCGCAGCTCAACTCAGGCAAAAAGTTCTCCCAGCTCAAGTCTGCTTATCTGGGTGTTAGGTGCATGGAGTTGTATAGGGTGAGTAATATATCATTATTTGGAATACATGCATTTCATGTGTGTTCCATGTCTACAATGATCTATGTAAATGTAGGAAGGCAGGAAATGTGAGGCAAGAAATTTTGAACACGTAGCTAAAACAGAAACTTTTTTCATGTTATGGTACCAACAACAAAATCTTTACATGAAGTTTATAAAGTGTGAAGACTAAAGTCCAAATATCAAACACTTTCACAAAAGGTACATGTATAACAAAACAAGTACATTTTTATTCAAGAATATAACCAAAGAAAAAGAATTTGGGTTAGGGTACAACATTGACACAACCGCTTGAGTGGTGCAGCAGTACGAACTGCTGAGTCATAATAAAAAGGTCGCGGGTTAGATTCCAGGCACTTTCCAGAACTACTGTTTTGAGTAGTGAGCTGCTCTTATTGTTACTATTGCACAATAAAAACATACATTTGATTTGAGTCTGTAACAGCTGGTGTAAATTTATGGTAGTTGTAAAGGTTAGCGTTTTTTTTTTTATTCAGTTTTATTCTCTCAGTCACATTCATGCTCCCCCAGATCTGACACAAATGTTTTCAAATAAAGACGTGCTATAACAGAGGTGAACTCAGATGAGGATGAGGGTTTTACATCGGAGGAAGAAAACAGAAGCCATCCCCGCAAGAAACGTCCACTCTCACATAAGATCAGCGCAGCTGCACCAGGTGTAAAGGCGAAAGATGGTACTGTTTGTGTGCAGATTCCTGTCAGTGAATGTGACACATGCATGTCCTTCAACAAAAGCAATGTTATTTACATATATTTATTTATCTTCCTACCACATAAAGTCACAAGTAGACTGTAGAGCTTCCTGTGTTTGATCGACTTTGTTGACAAAGTACACGTGCAGTGCTAATTCAGTACTCAAATGACTTTAGCTGCAGGTGGAACTCCTGTCTCTCTTTACGCAACTGTTGTTATGATTCTGCCTTTGCCCGGAAACGGTTTAATAAGCTTTATGACCTTAGTCTTGGAAAGTTTTTCTCCCATGGGACGACTGGGATTTTTTCTTGAATAAGGAGTGCCATTGCACATGTACTTTGTGTACTACCACAAGAAATTAAAGTTCAGACTATTGTTTCTGATTGGGGGTTTGAGTCTTGTCAAGTGTCAGAATGTCTAGATTCTTTCTTAAATATATCCTCAAGAAAACATCCCTGCTATGTTAGGGACTTGTATGATTCGTAAATGATCAACTCATACTTTTCTGTTTACTATTGGGATTAAAAATCATAGAAAATATTTTTTATGTATCCAGGTCCATTTTTACCAGATTCTGCTTAGTTTGCCTTGCTGCATTTGAATTTAACCCATAATAATTTTTCTTTTAATGACAAAGTTTTTTTTACTGCCATGGGTAAGCATTTTGTTCCTGCATAAGCCAGTATTTGTATGGGTAATTGTTAGAGCTCTGCTTTCCTAAAATGCACCAAGGTTATGTATATAACTTGATGATATCTTTGAGATATGGCCATTTAAGAGCAGTTTCCATCCTAAACATGTATTTAAGTCAGTTGTTAAATCTCAGTTGATTTGTTTTAAAATAGAATTTGTTTCCACCACACAGATATGCAGCAGGCTACTCACATTTTGTTTTTGGTTTTGATAACTAGATGATATTTAAGATTTTTTTAGGAAGATATCTTTTGACACACATAAAAATTTCATCCCTATTCAAAAGGGGTTTCAGATGCATCTGGCCCTTTGGGACATACGTATGGTAATGTTGGGTTAATTGGAGAAGATAGAGCTTAAGAAACATCCAATCTTAATTCCAAGATTCAGGATATTATTGACCCCAATGTGGATACTCATCTTATTGATAGTCCTAATTTTGCCATTGAATTTCCTGATAGTCTGAACCAGGGGTGCCCACACTTTTTCGGCTTGCGAACTACTTTTAAAATGAGCAGGTTGAAATGATCTACCTACATTAAAATGCTATATATATATATATATATATATATATATATATATATATATATATAGCATTCAAAGTCTGAATCACAATCTGATTGTATGGATGGTTACCTACCAGGTTGGTCTGCAAGTCGACAAACATCCACCACAGGTGCCCTCTCAGTTGCGAGAAGCAGATCATAGAATGTTACATAGTTAACTGTCAAATAATGCAGAGTACGTGACACGTTTCACCCTATTTTGGGATCATCAGGTGTACACACTCCACTGTACCCTTCATTGGGGATCGAACCTCAGACGTCAGACAAACGCACTTCGTTTGTGACATTGTGAAATACATTGTACAATCTACCTGCACTACCTTTGAGATCTACCGGTCGATCGCGATTGACGCATTGGGCACCCCTGGTCTGAACTTTAGTATTTATATTTCTGACAGTTTCAACTCTGATAGTCATATAACAACACCACCTGATTTTAATCTTAATCTGTCTCCCAGGCCTGACTGCAGCACTCATTTATTGGAACCACATATCTATCTGTCTGCCAGCCTTAAGTTTAATATACAGCAGGTAGTCAGTCGGAGCATTTTGCTCATGAGATGACCAATTCTGAGCCTAACATAGAATAAGTTACTAACTTTATGTCATATGGGCAGCAGATGGTTGATTTAGATTTTAAGACCTCCACCATTATTAACACTAACCTTAAAGCCCTTGAAATTGGTGGCCTTAAATTTGGGGGCTTTGACTTTGTCAATAGTCATAGACGTGTGATAGGTGTCCATGAGAGCTGACAACCAATGAATGCTCACCCAGAAGTACAATGAATATAATGCATGGACAAGGAATAAGGAGCACACATGTTTTGATCATTTTTGAAACTGACTATACATTCAATTATTGCCCTATTTCCTTGTTTTAAGTTGACCACCCTACTAGTAGCCACTGCCTTCCTTTTTGCAAAAAACTCTTATGAGAGCTGAGGCTCCTGTTGGCGGTGTGATGGCAGCAGCAACATCTCCTGTATTTTGTTTCAGTGTACCTAAGTCGATTACTATCTGTTGGACAGTAGTCATTAATTCTGCAACCTGCTCTTGCAGAATACTTATTTTGCTTCTCAGGGCTGCTATAAAAGAACTGAGCCTCTGAATATCTAATCTTCTAAACTTATCTTCTTTACTGGTCCATACTTTTGTTGTGAATGTTGGGATTTTAACAAATAAATTCCTGATATACACTGAAGTTTAATTAAGAGTAAGATGTTTTAGCATTTTTAGAAATGGGAAATCAAACACATAGAAAGAAAAAACAGTTTGATAAGAGATCAATTGTTTGGTTTTAGGGGAAGAAAACAGTATGAAGTCCAAATTAAAACTAAACTTAAAATCAGAAGTTTGCTAATAAGAACAATCCTTTATAGTTCTACAAAGTTCAGAGCACCTTTTAAAAATGTGGCTACCGTGAAGTCATAGGTCATATGATTTATACATCATATGCCAAGCATTTTCTGATTTGTCTTTGGTTTTACTTTAAAATTGAAACATATATGTTATATGTGTTATTTGCTACTTTATGTCTGGAACACCTGTAAATGTAAGAGGCACCAAGAAAATAAAAGTGGGATGTCTGATATACTCTTGTAATCAGCTACTTGCGCGGTGATTGCAAATGTCTAAGCAGCTCAGTTCACTGTACTGGAAGAATTATTTGTCCGAAGATGGAGAGAATGAAGAGCTGGAACCAAATTTTCCCCTGGGGACAATAAAGTATCTATCTATCTATTTATCTATCTATCTATCTATCTATCTATCTATCTGTACACTGGCAAGATAATTGTCTTGCTTGGTGAATGACCGTTCATATTTGTAAGTAAAATCTTTTCAGTATTATTTTAGCATGTCACACTGATTCCTATTATTTTCAATCATATTATACTAGCTTCTTTGAATTTTAAAGTATGAAGTAGTGTGAGTTATGGAATCATGTGGTTATGACTTTGCAGCACATGCAGCAGTTTCCTTTTCGTCTGGTAAAATCATATGCTTTTGTTTGGAGAGGTAAGCATATTTTCTGACTCTTAACAGGCAAACTGAATCTTGAGATTTGCAAATGCACATAGTGCACAGTGAGAATTATTCACTATGAATACTTTAGCAAATGTAAAATTAGTTCTAATACTGGGTTCATTGAATGACCACTGCTATAAAAGAACATTTTAGTAAAAATACATAAATGTAAAATGTACTAAAGTGACATATGTTTGAACTGAACGTTTTCAATCAGGCCAAAGAGAAAAAAAATAACTGTCAAAAAACCAAGGCAAATTATTTGCAGTTATTAGGTACCCCGACAGCTGAATTGCTGGAATTCTGACTAATTGATAACACACTCTTGCTTCCCCTTCTAATCAGCCTTTTACTTTGAGCTTCCTTTGCTCTGTTGGGAAACTTCACTGCTTTCCTTGTGGGTAGTGAGAGGCCTCTCAAACAAATCACCATGGGAACCAGTCTCAGCTGCTCAATCCACAAACTATAGCGTACACGGGAACAACAAGGGCAGGCATTTCACTTCACCAAGAAAAAATGAAGTTAACATTGCCAGTTTAGAAAGGCAATACAAAAAATTCATTGAATTTAGCTTTACCTTATGGGGGCTTTTTAATGCTGCCTATGAAAAGTACAATTTACTTGCCAGAATGCATGTTATTACTCATTCTAATCGTGAACATGGAATGATGCCCAAATGATGTCATGTGGTTATGCCTTTCTGAAAACGTTGTATTATAATTTTTTTTGCTTTCCTATTTTCTCTATGCACGAGGTCATCTTTTATAATTGATTCCATTGTTTGACAACTATTTCCTTTTGTCATTACAATTAGATCTATGCCACTGGATCCTTGTCCCACCCAGCAAGCCCAAGACAACTAGAATTAGTTGGAGGAGAGTTCTGATGGTATTTCAAAGACTAAAATGTTTCATGCAGGGTTAACCAAAGGCCATGCAGCTTAAGTAAACCTGAATAAAATATATATATATAAAAAATTTAAAAAAATGTCATCCATCCATCCTTTCATCAATTTCCATGTATTAAGTTCTGGGGGATTATATATAGATACTAGCAGAATACCCGCGCTTCGCAGCGGAGAAGTAGTGTGTTAAAGAAGTTATGAAAAAGAAAAGGAAATATTTTAAAAATAACGTAACATGATTGTTAATGTAATTGTTTTGTCATTGATATGAGTGTTGTTGTCATCTCTCTCTCTCTCTCTCTCTCTCTCTCTCTCT
>JANRMT010062790.1:20952055-21043048 GCA_026402145.1 Polypterus bichir lapradei | reverse complement strand
TATCTACATATATACTGTATATACACATATATATATACAAATCTACATATATATCTACATATATATATTAGGGGTGGGACTCGATTAAAAAAATTAATCCAATTAATTAGAGGCTGTGTAATAATTAATCTTGATTAATCGTATGTAATCGCACATGTAAATTTGCCCCAAATCGCAAATGTGTTTTTTTAATTTAAAAGGGTTTTAGTGGGCGACAGAATCAAATAATAGACATGGACATGAATATTGTAAACTCAAGCTCTTTTAATTTCTGAAAAAAAAAATGCTTTTAAACTGCATTTGAATTCAAAACAAAAACAAAAATATCATCCCTGGTTAAAATTGGGCAGACTTAAAAATAAAGTAGTAGTTTAAGTACTTTAAGTACATTTTCAGAATGGTATTGTCTTTAAATAATAACCAAAATTTCAACAGAAAGTGCAGTTTTTCTTCTTAAAAAAATAAGTCAGAAACATAAAAGGTAATTTGACCAACTTAATCTTTAAACTCTGAGTAACCTTAGCCAAAATTATTTTGTACATTAGGCTAAAACAGTGTGATCATTTAACATTTTGTAATTAGATGTAATTAGAATTACTAACAGTCACGGAACTCCAATGATCCCCAGTAAGAGCCACAAAGTCCGCTTTCTGTAATGCATCTAATTTTGCTTGGTTTTCACTGTGCACAAAACCATGCTTTTATCAAGGCTTCGCTCAGGTAGTTTTTTGAAATTAAATTTTCCTCCGATCAGGAACGCGCTTCATTCCGAGTGTAACATTTTTGTAGCTGTGATGTGTGCACCAGTGTAATCGATGTACCAGGAAATCATGCATTGACAAAAGTTCCCCTTTGCTTGGAATTGAAAATGTGATTAAATGCGTTATTTTTTGTTATGGAGTACATGCATCGAAGCTTCTCAGCTGTGCTTGTGCTAAGAATAGGAAAGATTTTAAAAATAACGTAACATGATTCTGCGTTAACCGCATATTTTTTCATACGTCTCAAACCAAGGTAATTTGAGGTTAAAATGACCCGAGAAGCACGCGTACATACTCAGTACATCCCCTCTCGGGAATCGAACCTCGGATGTAGGCGATAGAGGCGAAGCCTCTACAATTACGCCACAGTGTGTGGCTTATTTATTTGAGAGTATGTAGATCGGGGTATATATATATATTCGCAGCGGAGACGTAGTGTGTTAAAGAAGCTATGAAAAAGAAAAGGGAACATTTTAAAAATAACGTAACATGATTGTCAATATACAGTAATTGCTTTGTGAGTGTTGCTATGATCAAGGATTCGATTATCATTATTTGTTTCAATCAGGGTCGTATTTGTACGATGTGTTGTGTTCAAGTTACATTCTGTGTTTGTCAGTCGTTGTAAAGATTAAATTCTGTAATTACAGCCACATTAGCTCCACAAATGAGACACACGGGTTTACCGGCAATGTCAGTAAACATATACTCAGCCTCCTATCGGTTTTTAAAGGCTCTATTTTCAGAATCAACTTTTATCTTCGGCATCGTGTGGGCTAGCTTCGCAATAACTTGCAGCAACGCGGTAAGTGTTCGGCAAGGCAGCTGAAGCGCTGCATTATGGGATCTGTAGTTTATTGTGTTACCAGTGCTTCATATACCCGGGCCAATAATAACAATAATACAGTATATAAAATGATGTCGCGGGCCGGATATAATTACACGCCGGGCCAGATGTGGCCCGTGGGCTTTGAGTTTGACTCATATGGACTAAATTGAACTTGAAAAGAAATATTTTTTGGAATGTGATCGCGCAAGTCAGTACATCGAGCCCGCGTGCTATTGTGGTTTTGCTTGTGTGCTTCAGTAAGTTACCGTCCCCTCGCTCTTACTTTTTTACCGTTCATCTAATGAATACACTGAGTATGGCTTTACCAAAACAATCATTGATCGCGAATAAAGTATCCATTATTCATGAAGCTTCAATAGGTGAATAGGTGATCTGTCTTTCTGCGTTAACCGCATGCGTTTTCATACGTCTCAAATTAAGGGTATGCGAGGTTAAAATAAATCGAGAAGCGCGCGTACATACTTAGTGCATCCCCTCTCGGGAATCGAACCTCGGACGTGGCCGCTACAGGCGAATGCTTTACTATCGCGCCACTGCGTGTGGTTTGTCTAGTTGAGCATAGCAGTGTAATTCGGTTTTTGTTCAGCACTCTTTGGAACTGTTACTTTTTGTCTGCGCACTGCGTCAGTTCACGTGAGCCGCTGAATATGGTTTTATATGTCACTCGCTCGCTTCTAATTGTTTCGCTGCCTTCTTAATTATATAATGCATGTTTTCTAAAGCGCGTTTTGTAGCTCTTCCTGGCTTTCTACGTAATGTGTGATTACGTGAGACGCGTGATGATGTCATACGAAACTCCGCCCCTCCAGCTGAACTCCATTACAGTAAATGGAGAAAAACAACTTCCAGTTATGACCATTACGCGTAGAATTTCGAAATGAAACCTGCCCAACTTTTATAAGGAAGCTGTAAGGAATGAGCCTGCCAAATTTCAGCCTTCTACCTACACGGGAAGTTGGAGAATTAGTGATGAGTCAGTCAGTCAGTCAGTCAGTGAGTGAGTGAGTGAGTGAGTGAGTGAGGGCTTTGCCGTTTATTAGTATAGATATACAGTACATCCGGAAAGTATTCACAGCGGATCACTTTTTCCACATTTTGTTATGTTACAGCCTTATTCCAAAATGGATTAAATTCATTTTTTTCCTCAGAATTCTACACACAACATCCCATAATGACAACTTCAAAAAATTTACTTGAGGTTTTTGCAAATTTATTAAAAATGAAAAAATCGAGAAAGCACATGTACATAAGTAACATAACTGTAACATAACAAAATGTGGAAAAAGTGATGCGCTGTGAATACTTTCCGGATGCACTGTACATTATGATGGCTAACTGGCATCTGCCTGGGATGGATTATGGTAGGGAGGCCATAATGGACAGATGCTGAGGATGGGATTTTTATCTTTTTTGTTTTTGATTTTTTTTTGTAACTTTTCTTTCTGGATTTTTTATTTACTAACTACTATTAATCATCTTATGGTCACATTTTCTTTTGTGTCTATTTGGACTAACCATAACTAGGGCTTGAACCCTTTAAAAGCAATTATCCTAGAGAAATGGGTGTTTTCTGAAACTGTATAGTAAAGAAAGACCAGTAGGATTAGTTTCTTCTTCTTTTGGCTACTCTCGTTAGGGGTTGACACACCATTTCACCCTACATGTACTCTCTTTTTCACCTCTCTTTCATAATCCCCATTACTCTGTACTGTTGATCTCAAGTATTTAAACTCATCCGCCTTCGCCAACTCTACTCCCTGCATCCTCACCATTCCACTGACCTCCCTCTCATTTACACACATGTATTCTGTCTTGTTCCTGTTGATCTTCATGCCTCTCCTCTCTATAGCATATCTCCGCATCTCTAGGGTCTCCTCAACCTGCTCCCTACTATCGCTACAGATCACAATGTCATCAGCAAACATCATAGTCCACGTGGACTCCTGTCTAATCTCGTTTGTCAACCATTACCAAAACCATCACCATTGCAAATAAGAAAGTGCTCAGAGCTGATCCGTGATGTGATCCCACCTCCACACTGAATGCATCTGTCACTCCTACTGCAGACCTCACCACTATCAAACTTCCCTGGTACATATCGTTTACAACTCTTACATACTTCTCTAGCACTCCCAGCTTCCTCTTACAATACCACAACTCCTCTCGAGGCACCTTGTCATATTCATTTTCTCCAGGTCCACAAAGACGCAATGCAACTCCTTTTGGCCTTCTCTACTCCATTAACACCCTCAGAGGAAATGTCACATCTGTTGTGCTCTTTACTGGCATGAAACCACCCTTCTTAACCTAGATTCCACTACTAGAAAGACCAGTAAGTTTACCGACCTTAATAATTCATTCAAATAGATTTTAGGTAAGGTTGGTCTGCTGCAGTGGAGGCTTTAGCTTATCCTCCAGCTCAGGCCTGTGTAGCTAACAGAGAACCATTTATATGCCATCTGCAACATTCCCTGGAGGTCCCAGTAGTTGTCTAGGTTTTCTACCAAAAGCTAAATATTTATCCAACAGGGAGCAATCATGTTTTTGCAATTTCCTTTTTAATAGAGAGACAATTAGATTGGACCTGAGCCCTTTAAGACACATATTAGCCTTGCTGCTCATATTTTGATAAATTTATCAGAATTTAATAGCCAATGCTTATGTGCCTGAATTCCAAGTTTTGGCTACTGTAAGGGAAAAGGAAAAAAAGTGTTTAACTAAGATATCTTGAAATAATTTATACCAGAACATTTCAATTTGAAAATGAGATCATATTAGTAGAACATTTTAACTTATTTTTTTTCTTCTCTGATAACAGTGAACATATATGAAGACTTATTTCTATGAACCAGGTACCTGGAACTACTGACTCTTAATAATTAACTTTTTGAGATTTTGCATAATACTTAATGGCAGAGGGTATTTGTTTCTAGAATAAGCCATTTTTCTGTATGTTGATTGTTGTAACTGAAATGCTCTCTAGGTATCATGTAAATGAACTTACATAATAAGATGACCCTGTTGCTATAGGGAACTGTCCTGTTCACATGGGTTTGGCTTCACTGGCCATCTGTAATAAAGGACGCCCATGTTGGAGTTCATTTGTAATGATGGCTCCAGATTTTTTTTTATTTACTGAGTATTTTCTGCAACACTACAAAAAACCTTCTTAATTGAAGCAGCAGAATAAATTAGTTGAAGGTTATAAACTTTAAAACAATAGAAGCAGAAAATTGATTTTCAGAGGAAGTGAAAGATGAAATGGCTGGCCACAATATAAATACTACTTTAAAAGAGATCAAAGTCAATTTCATGCTGAATCTGGGAATTCAAAAGTTAAAAGTAAATGTAAAAAAAAAGTTGAACAGGTAAGTCAACAATACCTAAAACTGTTAGGGAATCCAAATGAGAAAAAACACTAGTGACATTAGGAAAGGCAAATGTCAATTTTAATTCTTTTTATTATTTTTTTTAGATATTAAAAGCAGGTGTATACTGGGAGCTCAGCCTCAGCAGCTGGTTGTGGCATCAACTCAGTTGAAAAACAGTCAGAAAAACTGTAGTCTCTAATGCATGCTCTTAGTTGTATGCCAGTTTTAATCAAATGAGTGCAAATATGGGTTTTCGAAAAATGAATCTAATTGTTACTCCAGTGAGAGCCTTGTCACTTACAAGCACTGTCTCTGCGCTTCTGTTCATATGATTAGTTGGCCCTCCACTCACATGCTTTGATACTGTGAGATACTCAGAGCAAAGAATGAATTAGAAAGACTGCATCTGATGAAAACATTTTCTTTAAAAACTCAATCAAATTATGCATTGATTGCTTTGCAGGACTACATAACAATGTAGTGCTTAGTTATTGCGGTTGATATTCTTCGATTTTGGAAATTTTAAACTGTCAAGCACAATAATATAAAATATGGTACACTTGATGATTTGTCAATTTCTGTTATTAAACATTATGTTTCATCAAATATACAAAACATGTAGCGGTAGGACTCTCAGCCTCTATATACCTTCAGAGTACCTCAAACTTGATCCAAACACAATGTATGCATACTACCACCTTTTTGTTTACAACAATAGCACCGATTAAAATGTACAACTCAATTTAAAAGTGCAATGTAGAAACAGTATTACAGTATAAATGAGCAATCTGCTACTTGTATTTTTATACTTTATTAATCTCTAACAGCAAAAATAAAGGTTAGAAATTTGAGTAAATTGTACGTACAGTGGGTACAGAAAGTATTCAGACCCCCTTCAATTTTTCACTCTTTGTTATATTGCAGCCATTTGCTAAAATCATTTAAATTAATTTTTTTCCTCATTAATGTACACACAGCACCCCATATTGAGACAAAAAAAAGAATTTTTGAAATTGTTGCAGATTTATTAAAAAAGAAAAACTGAAATATCACATGGTCCTAAGTATTCAGACCCTTTGCTCAGTATTTAGTAGAAGCACCCTTTTGAGCTAATACAGCCATGAGTCTTCTTGGGAAAGATGCAACAAGTTTTTCACACCTGGATTTGGGGATCCTCTGCCATTCCTCCTTGCAGATCCTCTCCAGTTCTGTCAGGTTGGATGTTAAACATTGGTGGACAGCCATTTTTAGGTCTCTTCAGAGATGCTTAATTGGGTTTAAGCTGGGCCATTCAAGAACAGTCACAGAGTTGTTGTGAAGCCATTCCTTCGTTATTTTAGCATTGTGCTTAGGGTCATTGTCTTGTTGGAAGGTAAACCTTCGGCCCAGTCTGAGGTCCTTAGCACTCTGGAGAAGGTTTTTGTCCAGGATATCCCTGTACTTGGCCGCATTCATCTTTTCCTCGATTGCAACCAGTCGTCCTGTCCCTGTAGCTGAAAAACACCCCCACAGCATGATGCTGCCACCGCCATGCTTCACTGTGGGGACTGTATTGGACAAGTGATGAGCAGTGCCTGGTTGTTTCCACACATACCGCTTAGAATTAAGGCCAAGAAGTTCTATCTTGGTCTCATCAGACACCTGAAGGACTCTGAGATGGTGAGAAATAAGATTCTCTGGTCTGAAAACTGTAGTTGGATTTGATGTACCAAAATGAGAAAAACAGCACCTACTACAAATTAAACCTATACATTTTAATCCAGGATAAAAACATAAAACAATATTAGATATAAATTCCCCAAATTCAAGGCAACAAAAAGAAATAATTCAAAAAACTGAAGAGAAGCATTACATTTTTGCATTTTAAAAAGACGGCAAATGTGTGTTTTCCTTTTTAATGCCTAAAAGCAAGTGATCACAGCCAGTAAATTGCATTTTTTGTGAGGGCATGATACAAGAAGAAAATGGCTTTCAATATCTGTGCTGCTTGTTATTTAATGTGGGTCTCTCAACATCTCCTTTTGTCTTACTGTTTTTTAATTTATGACACTAGGACCTTAAATGTAACAAAATGCATCTGTAAATGAAAACAAAACATCTTAATATAGTAGAAGCTTTCTGCTGTAGCAGTGCTGCACAATAAATGCACCTTAAACTGTACCCTTCAATATTGTATGACTCTCGTTTTCTGAAACTATTACCTGTCAGAACTCTTTGAGGCTGATTTCTTGCTCATTTAACTCACAACTCCATCCCAGTCCCTACTAGTATAAGAAGAGCTCACTCTGCTAGACGCATCTCATTGCCCAGTCTGTGGCTGCTTTGTGTTCAACTGGATTAGGTACATTTCTGCTTTATCTCTGCACCACTTACTGGCTTGCAAATAAAGAAGATTATTGAGAGACTGGAATGTAAAGTGAATTAAAGGCTGGATTTCATGCTTTTCACCTTGTCACATTTGGGAAGGACATGTCAGATTCATTCTGTGCCGTGAATTAGAGGTGCTGGTGGAAGTAGCAAAAGAAAGGGAAAATTATGATCTTATAATAGATATTAACAGTCTTTCAAACATTCAGACTGGATTTTGACACTTAAAAATCAAGCTGAAGCCGTCTGAACTTAGTTGATATTGATCTTTTTTTTATGCTACGTTTAATGCATCAATCAATATGATGTTTCACAATGTCAGAATTAGGTTTAAAAATCCATGTAGATGGGCTTGATTTCATTATATAAAATGGAAAAAGTAACAGGCCTGTAGCCACACATGCCCTGGGTTTTAATGGCTACAACAAAACAAAACTTCTTAGATAATAAAAACTTTAACATTTTTGGTACTGGCATAGATGAAAAGCCTCATAACTTCTCCATTTGAATGAACTATAAATCTGAGCTATAAGCAAGTTGGATTAGGCTTTCATTAACTTTTTAAAGCAGACAACCATACTGTATGCAATAACTGGTGTTACATTAGATTGAGGCATTTGTCTGGTTTACATCCAGTTTATAGAATGTATTAACAAAACCAAAAAGATCATGAAGATTTGGGGCACTGAAGTGATTCCTGTATAATTAAAAGGGATTGTACAGTCAAAAACAAAATAAACAAGAGTGTGTCCTCTTCAGATGGGGTCCAATCATAGGCTGCCTCAGGAAGCCGGCTTTAAGGGCTGGAAAGTGTGATGTCATCAGTGGTTGGTCTGTCAATCATCCTTTCTGTAGAGGGAGGGAGAGAAGAGGTATTAAGTGACAGCGCCAACCCCTTGCTGAGAGTGTAATTACAAGTCATTCCCCAATCACATATGTGTGACAACTGCACACTTGACAACTAAACATTTCTAATATTCTACCAGAAATCTATTTAGGCTGTATTACACTAACTTCTACATAGATTTCAGGAATGCATTAATAATTGATTTCTGACATTTAATTTTCTTTTGATGTATTATTAATTTATTTCTTGTTAGATTAGATCAGATTAGATTATTTATTTATAAAAGCACATTTAAAACAACAGAGGTTGTGCCAAAGTGCTTTATAAAAAAGCAAGTTGTTTTTATTGTCCTTTCAGTAATGCACAAGGACCTGGCACGTGTAAAAGTAATCTATGGAATGATTTCTGTGTATGGACTTTGTTTAACAATTGCGCTGTCTACTTTGTAAAAATAAAAGTCTTAGAAAATCATCTGCCATTAAGTACTACATTTGTTCCGTGAGACTTCCTACCCACTGAATACATTAGACAAGACAAAACTAACTAGATTTGTTAAATTTTTGGCTTCCTTATAGTGTACGTGACTTTGTGCTGCTGATTATATTTTTCACTGTTTACTCAATTATTTTAGCGCCTGCTATATACATAACTGTCTCGTTGTAAACTTACTTTGACACCTGATCTTTTTAACATAAAATGTATGAATATAAACAATTTATTTTGCAAAAATAAGAAACTGTTTTGATCAAATGAGCATTTCATGTTAAAAATGTCATGTCAATAAATGTCAACAAATAAAGTAAGTTTTATTTATTGAGCACATTTAAAACAACAGCAGTTGACGAAATTGCTGTACAGTTTCCATAAATACACCAATAAATATAAATAAATAAATACACCAAAAATATATAAACACATTTTAAAAACAGTACTCTCATGCAAGATTAAAAGGCTAAGCTTTTCAGACTAAAAGTAACCAAAGTTAGTGTAGACCTAATATAAAAATGGTAAATGGTAGACCAAAGTTTAGGGGCAGCTTCTGCAAAGGCATGGCCCCAAATGAGCTTAAGTCTAAACCTCGGCACAACAAGCAACTTCTGGTTACTGGTTACTGATCATGTGATCACAAGGGAACATAAAGGTATAGGGTATAAGGTATAAGGTGCTAAACCATTCAGATATTTAAATACAAACAAAAAGATAAATAAATAAACTCAAATGTAACAACGTTTTAAAAAAAGAGTGCTTTATCTGAAAAAAGCATTAGCGCTTCACTCATGTACCCTTCTACTCACTGTGTCTCTGTTTAATATAAGTCCAACTTTAATTTAACTAATTTATTTAACTAACAAGAACTGCAGTGGGCTGGCTCCCTGCTCAGGGTTTGTTTCCTGCCTTGTGCCCTGTGTTGGCTGAGATTGGCTCCAACAGACCCCCGTGACCCTGTAGTTAGGATATAGCGGGTTGGATAATGGATGGATGAACTAACAAGAAAAAGGAAAAAATATCAGTAGTGTATTTGTTTCATTACTTTTCTCAGGGTTAGGGTAGGAGCATTCCTAGAGATTAAAATGTAATTTCTCACTTTAAACATACTGTAATTTCTTACATTTTAAGGTTGATTTAAAATGCACCTAATACTAAGAAATAAAGTATTCTGAAAACACAAACATAGTTTGTGTTTAAGAAGAAGTGAGCACATTGTCACACAGGCATAGTAGAATGTCCTGTAGCTGAAAGAATAAAAGGACTTCAACTAATTAAAATCCTGTCACTTTAACTCCATCAGTAATGAGAATTTTCATGTCATTTGACTTAAGTCGCTAATCAACAGCCACGGTTATGGATCAAACAAGCATCAACATGAGACATATTATTTTAATTGTTTTTTTTTCTAGTATAGTCTTTTAAAAGTCTGACACCTTGAAAAATTTCCTAGATACTTCTTATTGTCTTAGATATGTGAAAAACTCTTGTGAAGCCTTTTCTCCACTTCTCACTTTATTTCTATCTGGTTCAGATTCTCAAGCTTGCCTTTTATTATTATAATTATTCTTAGCATATTTAACTTATCTAATAATTAAACTTCATAATTAGGTTGCTGGCCTTCTTTGTCTATAGTCTCTAATCTTTGTTGGGTGCCATGAAGCGGCTCTAGTTGGTTTAGACTGGTCACTATCAACTAATTAACAAATTCACTCACTTAGCATTGTATAAATTGTCATTGGAACATGTGATTTATTTAGATTATTATACATAAATTTGAAAATAAAAATACTTGCTAATCTGATTTATAGATTGTTCACTTTTTGCGTTAATTAATCTTGTGTGTAGGGAGCTTTTTTTACTGTCTTTATTTATAACTTATTAATCATATAAGGATGTGTCCTTCCCTTAATCACAAATAAAATAAAGCAAGGTAAATGAAAATGTATATTGCATGCTACGTTTACATGTCAGCACATACTATATAAAGAAACTTCATAAGTAAGTTTTAAAATTAAATACCTCATCTATGCTATTTTGTTACTAGTAATATTACATTTTACCCAATTTTGAAGACTAAGGTGTAAATCATATGTGCTTTAAGTTATAAGATGTCAGGCTATAGGGTTAGGCATTAGGTTAGAAACAAGAAATAAGTAAACCTGCACACTGCTGTGAGCAAATTAACGAACATTCTTTCACTGTCTGTACCAATAGTTTTCAAACTGGGGATTCTTAAATGTGGACAAATTATGAGCCGAGCAGCTCAGGAACCTCATTTATAAAACTTTCTTGTATTTACAGTAACAGAGACTCATGCGTTTGCAACATTTTGGAGAAACAGAAATGCCAAATATTAAATATTCCCTATTTAAATAGGGAAATGCAGCCAAACAAGTTTAAGGATGACTTGCACGCATAATAATTCATATTACCAAGCTGTAATTATAATGGACTTTGACGTGATAAAAATATTACACCTTAGAAGTGATGAATATGATGTACAGCCAACATTTTGGTTCCCTTTTAAGAGGGTCGTTCCTGTGTATTTGCACTGAAGAATGTTTTTGGTTATTCATCAGTCAGGGAACTAGCCAACAGATCAGGAATATTTCAGCCAAACTTCATTCCATCATGCCCACTGTGCTGGAAGTCATTAAGTGACTGGTGAGGCACTTCATCCACTTTTTATATGGTGTCGATGCACGAACATAAAGCATAACATGTTTTTGCCAACTTAAATGACAAATGGAAGCAGTGTCTGATTCTCCTAACGTAATCAGAATACCTTGCTGCACTCATAATTCAGTACAGACACCTAGCAAAAATGGCTGTGCTTTTATTAACTGTGAGAAATTACATTTCATTAACATGCAAGACAGTGGCCTGGTCAACCAGTGATTAATTTATTTTAGACATGATGCTACTGTACAAGGGGCTGGCATATTGTTAGGGTAACTGGCGGAATCCACACTTTTTCATATGGCCTGTACTATGCATTTTAACAGTAATCATTGCCAGGTGACAGTGGCTGCCCACTCAGACATTGGCACCTGATGCCTTTCACTGACCCTTAGAATGCAGAGGAGAGTTAGTATAATGCCGTGCAATACACAATATCTACATTTTATTTAGTGTTCATTATTATTAATCAGCAACCAAAAACATGTTTTGGATAGCATTGCCAATATTTGTTTAACTTGGTCCTTCCTTAAAGAGTAAATACAGAAATAGGCTGAACCTAGAAGTAGAACTGTGTTTGAAGGTATCAAAAGTGGAACCACACATAAAGATTCTCATTGCCATGAAGCAGACCCAGCCTTCATGCTGACTTGGAAACAATTAGGATTTATTTTCCTCTTTTTTGACCTGAAGTTGTATGTTACTTGTGAGTTATATTTATTTACCTGAATCAAGGTTGCAGGAGCAGGAATTGTATTCTGGTGGCAAGGAGTTCATTTATAAGGCAGAAACATCTCTAAACAAGTCAATTACAGGGCACACTAATGCACACTTAAAGGCACATAGTTGTTCAAGACAGTTTAGTGTGGCAATTAACCTGGCATGCATGAAATTTGAAACAATAATAGAATATGTAAACTCCAGCAAAGCAGCAGCAATAACTGCTGTACTGTGCGATCAATATGTAGAAAAATAATTTGTAAAGATGCAATGCAAATTACAGTTCTCTTTTTAATAAAACTAAAAAAATAACTTTTATTGATTTTGCTGAGATTGCGGTTCTCCCACAATTTTTTTTCATTATTAAGATTCAGAGCTCCTGCGCAAAATTTTTTTCTTATTGCACTAACTTTACTATTCACATTCTAGGTGAACTCTAGGTGCTATTTTGGCTAAAGTTACATTGCACTTGTACATTAAAACACGGCATGTCAACCTTCTCAGTTCTACCACAAAATAAAGAATGGGTTGGTCTCTCTGGATATTTTCTGTCGTTCCCATGTATTAACTAGGAATGTGGCTGTAATGGCAATGTGGTTAACTTGGCTATTTGGTTAAGTCATTTTTAACAAGTTGCGAGAATGGTAAGGGGACAAAGCAGGGCACAAGCCTCCACATGCTCTGTGTTCTGACAGAGGTGTTCACACCGACAACTGTAGAGCCATTCTAAGTGTCATTGAGGGTAAATAGAGGCTGACCAGGCCTAATATGCACTGGATGTTATTACTTTGTGGTCCTGAAGGAAAAAACAGGGGATAGGAAATAGGCAGAAGGCCCATTCCCCAACAATCTTTTTGTAGCAGCACGAAGACCAGGAGGTTGGGCAGTTCTTGTGCCACTAAATATTTCAGACCCTTTAACTGTGAGTTGGGGCTCATGAATGCTAGGGGAGGCTAGTAAAGGAAAATGTTAAAATAGGATGTTCTGTTCGTACCAGCACATTTATATTTGAACTTTATATTTTGCTTTCTGGTATTTTGTTTTCTGATAAAAAGGTTACATTTAAAAATGCATTTCTATGAATCGGATATTTACAAAAGACTTTTAATATGTTTAACTAATTTGGGACTTTACATAATATTTGATAGCATAAAAGATGCTACTGATGTTACTAGAATCTTCCATTTATCTATGTCCCGATTGGAGTGAATTGAAATATATTTAAATGTGTTATGTAAATGAACCTAAATGATTAGATGCTGCTCAGTTTTGTTATGTAAAGCCTTGCTGCTCACATACAGGAACTCCCTTGGCCAGGTGTGTTTCCATTTTGAATTTTATTTGTAATGATGACTCAAGTCTCTTCATTATTTACTGAGTATTTTCCGAAATAAGCTCCAGGGAATTGGCTCAGGATTTTCAAAGGTGAATCCTGAATCTGTACAAGATTCCCATAATGTTCTGAAAGTAACTAGAAACTGTTTTTAAACTGTGTTGTTAGTACTAGGGTGTTGTACCGTGTTAGCCATTTTGGATGTAATGAGAAGTCAAGCAAAATTACACCTTTTATTGACTAACTAAAATCTTATAATATGCTCCTCTTGTTACCACTACTTTTTGCAATCGCCATTGAGCCATTGGCAGTTCACTGTCGAAATGCGTGTGAGATAAAGAGGATTATCAGAGAAGGACTTGAGCAGAAAATTTCTCTATATGCAGATGATATGGTACTGTATATATCAAACACACAAAATTCTGTGCCTGCAGTCTTAACAGCAATTACAGAATTTCAAAAGATTTCTGGTCTCAGAATTAATTTGAATAAAAGTGTGCTCTTTCCAGTGAATTATCAATCACACAATATTAGATTGGACACCTTCCCTTTTATCATTGCAGATCAGTTTAAATACCTAGGGATAAACATCTCAAGTAAACTTAAAGCTCTTTATCAACAAAATTTCGCCGTCTGTATGAAAAAAATTAAGCAAGACTTGCATAGATGGTCAACCCTTCATCTCACTTTAACTGGAAGAATTAACATTGTTAGGATGAATATCCTCCCTAAGCTTCTCTTCTTATTTCAAAACATTCCAATATACATCAATACATAGTTTTTTAAGAAATTAGATTCAACCATAACCACATTTATTTGGAAATCAAAACATCCAGGTATCCAAAGAGCGACCCTACAAAGGCCAAAGGCAAAAGGTGGCATGGCTCTACCTAACTTTCAATTTTATTACTGGGCAGCAAACATACAAACTATAAAAACCTGAACACGGACACAAATAAATGAATATGAATACAGGCTTGGTCCGCAATAGAAATAAAATCCTGCAGTATTTCGTTACATTCCTTGCTTTGTGCCCCAATAAATGCAAGTTATCACCAATATACTAACAACCCAATTGTGCTTCACTCACATTTCCATTTCAAGTATGTCCCTTGCAAATAATAAATAGGGAAACATCAATAATGGTCATCCTTCACCACAAATAGTTTCACTGATGACAGGTTTGTAAATATTTTGGGTGCTGTTTGTAAAATTCTGTCTGAAATTGCCAAGTACTTAAAACCACTGAACTTCCATAACTGGATACCAATAAGGCCCATTGTTTATACTTCTATGTATATTCAGTGAATTCTACAGCCACTGATGGACTATTTTGCCTTCTTTGAATTTAGCTGAGTATTATTTCTTGACAATGCCTTTGCAGCCTCTAGCTTTCTTTTCCAAAATTGAGTGAATTGACAGAAGAGCAGAGTAATCAAATTACATCTCTTAATGTTATCTTTTTGTTATCCAAAGACCTTTTTTACTTTTTGCTGAAGAACAGTATGGAAGCATTTGCTCTATTTTGTGATTTCCTAACAATGCAGGATTATTTGTTTAGATCTGCTGATCTCTGGTGGGAATTAAAGCCTTGATCTACAGGCAGAGATGAGCTGGATGCTGTGGCTTTTCAGTTTTTTTGCACAGTCTCATCTGTGAATTCTTTTCATTGACTTCCACCTTAGCCTTTAACTACACGAAGCCTCAAATTCTATGTGTTTTCAGATAATAATAATTTCATATGTGGTGTCCAGGACTAACGTCAGTGACTCCTCCATGCAGTGCTTCTATTTATGTTATTTATACTGGGATAAAGTAGAGGCCAGACTATACACTGTAAATAAAAATATACAGAAATATTAGACACAGTTGAAGCTCCATATATGAGAACCTGGGACAAAAGGAAGCACAAAAAAATAATCAAGCAATTGGATGTCTTCTTTACTCACAGGTCTAGATCAGCAGTACTCAAAGTGTTTTGGACTAAGGACCACTTTGCTTAAGTCAAATCTAACACTGGACCACTTGACTTTGACAGTCACCTGTATGATTTCTTGTTTGTTTATTTTATAAAAGCATTTTATGTGAAAAATGCTAAGAGTCAAATCCAGCATTGTTGGATTTTCAATTTAAACTCTCAATTCTAAACTTGAATAAAAAAAAGTATATATATATATATATATATATATATATATATATATACACACACACACACACACACACATATACAGTTTCAGTAACGCTTTCATGTACTTGTTGTTTGGAGTGTTCTTTCTGTCTTCATTGTGTAGGTTAGGCCATGATATTGGCTGACCTCGAGTTAGACCTTCTACATTTTGACTGCAATCAATTGAAACCCTAAACAGGTGACTCCATTTAACTAATAATGTGACTTCTAACTGGCTGAGCCAGTGATTTTTTAGCTGTGTCATATTAAAGGGGTGAATATGTAATTAATTTAGACTACTTTGCAGAAATCTGTTTTCACAATGAAAAATAATGAAATGAGTTTGAAAAAGTCTAATTAAATCTGCAGTGATTCAATGTTGTATACCAATTAAATGTGAAAACTTCCAAGGTGTGAATGTGTCCATGTGTATTTTAATGTATCATTAAAGCTTTTCTTGTAGGCTTAAGTATAAATGTCAATTATTTATTTTTATTCCTTTTTCTTATAATTTCACTTTCATTTCACTGTCACCTGTTATGTTTTGTGTATATAAAATATCACTATTCTTAGTCTTTATACAACTGTACAGTGTATTAGATTTCTTTAAATGTTTGTCAGTATACAAAATTTCTGGTTATGATATTCCTTGTTTATGTGTTGTTTTTGATTATTTTCTTTGTTTTTTGATCTTGACCATTTCTGAATAGTTGGTAAATGACAGTCTGGTGAAGTACCATTTTTAACGAGTTAGTGGGCAGCACTGGTGGTGAGAATTTGAAGCACAGACTTTTAGGTAGCTTTTAAATTCAGCTTACTATCTAGTGAATGTACTGTAGACCTGAATTGTTAATGACAGAGTGAAAAATCCTTATATTATATTCATTCACTAACACATTTTCAGAAGCCCAATACAGGATCACAGAGCTCTATACTTTTCACAGCAGCATTGCATGGCAGTAAAATTTGAATTAGTAAAATTTTCTGATGCACATGGTATTTTACTCACTGTCACAACAGGAAGAATAAAAAGTGCAAGATTCTAACAATATTATATAAGACCTGTTTCTGTTTCAAGGACAAGAGCTTCCTCTTAATTTACCTTCTTTTTACATACCACATTCATATCTTCACTGTATTTAAATCACCATGCTACTTTAACAAAATCTTTTGGCATAACATTTTATCTTTTGGCAGAACATAGCCCAGTTTCATGATTATGGTGAGCTGCAGGACAGTTGGGTGTAAAGAAAAGAACCAAACTGGCTGGAGCACAAGTCTATTGTGGGTTATGCAAATAGACCTAACTGAACTCACACACACTTGGTCAACTTAGAGGTGTGAGGTCGAGTACACAAAACTGCAAGTCACCAACTGAAAATGTTGGCGCACCAACCCAGTCATCCCTGTTTAATTCCAAAAAATGTACTTTATTTTAATTCAACAAAAATTAGGACCACTATGCACATCAACAGAAAAAAAACTATCTATATAAGATTGCCGTCAGGGTAGATGACAGAAAGGTAATCAGCAAGGAACTCCATCCTGTGTTGGGTTCATTGAAAGACTGAACACCTCCTCCTGGCAGGAGCAGGATTTATAGCTCAGGGACCGGAAGGGCATTTTCTCTCCCACACTGGGTAGCGGGAACAAGAGAAGAGAATGTTAGTGCCAGTACCCCCTCACAACCCATAGTGCTATTACATACCTCTGATGAGCCCAAAGAGTGGCCCACAAACATGCATGTGTGACAGCTGTTACTCAGCACATCCTTTGAATGTAGAAGGAATGCCATAGAGAAAAACATAGAGATAGACAGAGTATGTGTGCAAACTGCACATATTTAGTGAAAGGGCTGAGTTTGGAAGTTTGCTGTGAGACAAAAACACCACCACCAGACTATAGTTTTCTTCAGAACAAACTTTAATTATCCTCCATACCACATCTTATTAAGATCAGCATTTAAATGTAGCAACCATCAGTGACGGTACAGGTCGGCTCCTGACTCCCTTTTCTATTATGGGAGCCTGTTGAACCTGGCGCTGTCAATAACTTAACCGAGATGAGCTTGGCAGATGAGGACAAAACACACGTGAAGCAAGGGGATGGTGTAAAAGTGATCAGTGCTTTTTTTAAAAGAGGAATAAATAAAATTAAGCTTTGGCTCAGCCATTCACTATACAATTAAAATGTGAAAAATCATTACTTTATTTAATTCTCAGTTCATGTCTTGGATAAAACCTTCTCTAATATTGTTCAACAGAAAGTCAAAATATCATAGAATTTTTTTTGGTATAACCATAATAAAAAGTCAATTTTTTGTCAAAATTGAAAAACTGAAAAATTTTAACATGTAGTGTTTAGTGTCTTCATCCTAATAGGGATGCTGATCATTTTAGATTGAACACAATAATGCTTCTATTCCAATACTTATAATTTCAATGTGCACTCTCAGTTTTTACAGTACTCTCTTTACAGTTCCATTTTCTAACACTACTCTCTTTACCCTGCCATGGATATTATCAGATCATTGTGGATTACAGAGATCAATACTATTTCTACTTCTCTGAAGTTCCTGAATATAAGATATTAACAGAACAAAAAGTTAAGCTTATTCAAAACTAAAACTGTATGTCTGAAGACACTACCATTAAACTGCTGTTTTATACATGCATACCACTCATAATGTTGAACAGTCTCCTTAAATTGGGACGTGACAAAAGAGAAGTGTGGCAAATCTGCAGTGACGATCATTTAAATAGACCCTGAGAACACAAAGGGGAGAAAACTTTGAAGATTTCATTCCATAATAATAACAACGTGACCTGTGAAGGCTAACAATTGAGTGATTCTTTGAAATTAATGAATTAAAGCATACAGAAAGTAGCTTAGAGAAAGATGATGTGTCAGGTGAAAAGTTATCTCAATTATTTTTCTTTAGACAAGTCTGGACACAGAGTTGTTAAAAATCTACCATTTCATAGGAGAAAATAATAATGATGCATTTATTGAATAAAAAAAGTTTGGAAATTTTCTTTAATAAATGTATAATCCCATATAAATGTGTGGCATTTTTAAAGCCATACAGTGGTTTTCTATTTAGTTTTAATTAGGGCTCTTGGACTTCTATTCAGAAGAAACCTATTGTCATATTAGTTTGACAATATTCAAAGTCTGACCGCAAGACTTGTGTACCATATGTGCTCTAACGTAATTTGTATTTTCTCCTGATCTTTTCTTGTCACTTTGAGAAAATGAAGCTTAATTTGCTGATGAGTGCAGTGTAAAATGTGTCATGCTGCAGCTGGTGCACTGTTAGCTCGTGATTCTAATCTGTGACTCATTTAGGAATGTGTTTGATGTAAATGAACCCCAGCATGCCACTTAATCAGTTTTCCTTTGTACTTTTTAATTCTTTAATTGTTGGATTTTTTTTTACAATTTGACTCATTTTGATACCTGTAAAATTTTGAATCAGGATGACTTTACAAAAGAAAGATTAACATTAATCATTTGCCATTTAGAACTATATGTTTAGAAGCCTGATACATTTTCAGTGAAGAATGAATAGTTATGATTTATTTAAGATATAGTGCTTTGTATAAATGCATGTTGAAATGTTTTTGCTTAATTACTATATAATAACACAATCTGGAGTAAACATAACACTTTTACAAACATGGGGCAGAGTGGTCATCCTTGACAAGCTAAATGGCCTTTTCTTTTTTTACTCCTCCTCAATGTTCCTGCCCAACAAGACAACTAATTTTTACTGAATAGGTTACAGACTACAGAAAGTAATGAGGCACAGCATGTAATCTCAATTGATAGTAAAATATTATTTAGCAATGCTTTTCTGTTCAAGTCACAAAGGAAGTAAGCGGAAAAGGGCTACATATGCAGGTAAAAAATAGTAATGGGCATGAAGGATATGTAAACTTGTTAAAAACTGCATTTTTGTAAAAATGCAAAGTTAATGACTTTAGCTTGCATTAATAGATACAGAAAATACAGCCAAAAGGACCAGGATATGGAAATGAGACATTACAGATCAAACAAAATTTTATGTTTACATGTCTAATATAGTTTTGACAGCAATTAAAAACACTCATCAGTGCAGGTCTGCAATGTCACTGGAATTAATCAACGTCTTGACTTCAGGAGACAGTAAAGTATGATTTCAGAATGCCTTAAAGTAACAATAACACCAATTCAGTGATTTAAATCCACATTATATTTCAGGGTATTAACATATTTTTGTGTTCAGTTTTCTTATGCTGTACAGGGTCATGTTAATGAGGCAGAGTGGACACTGCCCGGGGGCCTCTGGAGCATGGAGGCCCATGATGTTTCTGATGCCTCTATATGTTTCCCTTTTCATATTAAAACAGGGGCCCCAGCTCACTACTTTGCCAGGGGGCCTGTGATTCTGTTAAGGTGGCCCTGTATGCATCCCCTGTGATATACTGGCTTACAACCAGTACTGCCAGTATAGTTTCTGTCCTCCTGTGATTTGGTAATAGAATAAGCCTACTTTGAAGATGGATGGATAGATCTTCAGTTTATGGAAAGTAAACAGTGAGTGTGTGATTTGGGCAAATGGCAATTACACTATGATAGTTTTAGAGTAGAGCTCGTTCAGCCTGAACCAAAAAAATGAAAAATAATATTAGAAGGTGTTGAAGGAAGGAGTAAAAATGTTCTTGTAACATTTAAAAAGTGGAGTATTACAAAGACACTTTATTATTTTTATGACAATTATGTTATGTTAAAACAGCATGTTATGTTACTTGACTGAACATTGCACCTAGTTTGTTACTGCTTTTGTGTTTTCTTGAGAAAATATTTAGATATTTGGTTTAAGTAGAAAGTGTAATAAGATATACTATATTTGAGTCTATGGTATTGCTTGACTGTTTCTTTAGATAGGAAATGAGCACTGTTGTAAATGAAATATATAATGCAGAACTGTTGCCATAATGCACGTATGGTTTCATAAGCTGTTTCTAAGTTATTCAGGCATGCCAAGCTCTTGGCTCCTGTTTATGATGTCAGAAAAGGAAGTTAAAGCAGCTGATTTTGGAAACATGATTTATTTTCATGATCTTCGAGTTAAGGAACAGAGCTTTGTAAGATCTGTGAAGGAGCTAATCAGAGAGAAAAAGGAAGGAGGAGGGAAGTCAAAAAATGCTGAGTTACTGCCGACACCGCAAGCAACGTGTTATGACACACAGTATGTGTTTTCTGCATCTTGAGGGAAGAAACTATATGTTGTTTTTTTTTTGTTTTTATTTCAGGAAATCCATTTGTGACATTTTTGTGTATTAAGCTCCTAAGAAAAGTTGCCTTTGTTTGTACATTAGGTGCTGTCATTTTCTGTTATTCAACTTTACAGTTTTCATGGCTATTTTATCCAGAAGGCATTAGGAAATATGCCACATGTAACATTACTGTAGCGATCATATAAAGGTCCGTGTGGGTATCCCTTAATTTTCTCAGATCTGGATATTAAGAGTTTTCAGTGCACTGTTTCTTTTGGTATAGTTCCAGTGGTACAAGACTTAGCTTTTGTTTAAAGATTTCGATATTTTTGGCTTGTAATTTGAATTCGTTTGAAAGACTGATTTGAGCTCCTGGTTATAAACTTAGCATGTTTTCTTACCACGTCTTTTCTCCCAGTCCTTACTATAAAAAAGCTTTTCTGTCCCCTGCAGACAGAAAACAGCACAAGAAATAAGCCAACTTGAAATACTAAACATCTAGCAGTACCAGACTGTATGGTATACATTACATTGCCATTGCTTGCATTTATGGCACTATTTGTCTAAATAATATTTAGATTTGCATACCTATATTAGCATTCCCACAAATATTTTCTGGCCTCATCCAATTTGAAAACCAAAGTAAACAATTTCCTTTTATGCCACACACTGGTATTAAACAGCTTGACAGCGGATAATATTATTGTAAGTAAGAAGTGATCTCTGTGGTGGTCTTGAAAGTTAGAGATTTTGACCTATGTACCTTCATTTACAATAAATAGATTTCCATTAGAGTTGAAGATTTGCAACCAAATGTGATTTTAAATAGTAGACTGCTGCTTCAGCATCAGAATGTATTTATGTTTCACTTATGAATGAGCCGATAGAGATATTAGCAATCAGAATGTCATATTTGCTTATGATGACACAGTAATTGGATTGCTCAACAACAGTGGCAAGACTACATATAGAACTGAGATGGTAGATATGACAAAATGATAATGTGACAACAATATGTGGATTTCTGGAATCACGGCAAGAGAGTGGAAGCAACTGGAAAAAAATATTAGCTGCATTAGAGGATTTAAAGCACAATACATGCTGCTGTCCATTACCATAAATTGCATGCAGTATATTCCCTTCCTATATTCTGTTTGATGAGACATCTCAAATATTACTTTCTGCTGATGATTCTAGATGAGTTATGTGAACTGTAGCGAGCACATATAGAGACCATAATTAGACATTGATGTGTGGCAGCAGTATGTCTCCCCTTAGAAATTCTAGTCCTATCTTAAACACTCTAACTAATTAATAAAAAGGCTGGCTTTCACTCTAGTCCCAGCACAGAAACCATTTTAACTTAAATTGCTAATTATGATCTGGTGTTCTTTAATGCAAGGCTAATGGTGATATAGTATCCGCTGATGTAAAAAAAAAGAGGTTAACCTTCTACTTACATCATGTTCGAGGTGTGCAGTTGTGTGATAGTGATAAGATCTAGAACTAAGACCAATGCTATATTCTTTTTTCTCTGACAACATTTTAATATTTTAAAAAGTGAAATTTATCAGTGGCCATTTACTGATGTCAGTCAGCTTTATAAAACAATAAATCTAAGGATGCTTCTTTAATATCAAAAGAACTGATAATCTTGCCATTTTTCTGAGCAAAATGGATTCCATGAAGTCACACTTGGAAGCATCTGATTACACCCACCTCATGATGTCTAGCTTTAGCCATTGTAGCTCCTAAAAAACAAGAAGACATCAGCAGATAAATAAAGCATGAAAAAGCAAAGACATGGAGGGTAGAATTGTCAAAGACAATTGCATAAATGAAAGTTGTCTGACTGTACAAGATGACACCAGGTGAGAACTAGTGAACACCAATCCAAAACCTGGTCCATAGAGTGCAATTCTGTACCCCAATTCTAGGAAAATTCTTGCAGTTTTTTAGTACTATCATTGTAGTCTGTTTGTTCCCGCTTCATATACCATATACCATTACTTACCTCGGCAGTGACATTCATGTCTCTGGTGACTCTTCCTATGAAATCAGTAGACGGACTGGGAGAGCATGGAGAGTCATGAGGCCGCTGGAAAGGGGTGTGTGGCGCTCCCGATATCTCTGCAAAAGGACGAAGGTACAAGTCTTTAGACTCCTGGTGCTTCCTGTCTTGCTATATGGTTGCAAGGTATGGACACTATTCAGTGACCTGAGACAAAGACTGGACTCCTTTGGTACTTTGGAGAATCCCTGGGTACTGCTGGTTTGACTTTGTGTCGAATGAGCAGTTGTTCATGGAGTCCCGAATGAGGCACGTTATCTGCATTGTGAGGGAGCATCAGTTACGGCACTGCGGCCATGTGGCGCGTTTCCCTGAGGGTGATCCGGCTTATAATATCCTCATTGTTGGAGACCCGAGTGGCTGGACCAGGCCAAAAGGTCGCCCACGTAACACCTGGCTGCGGCAGATAGAGGGTCATTTCTGGAGGGTGGAACTGGACCATGTGTCTGTCCGGGGGATTGCCAACCAGGATCCAGAGCTATTTTGTTGTGTGACATGTGTGGCAATGCACTGTAACAGTGCATGCTCCCAAATCTGACCTGACCATGTACCAAATTGAAAATACTTCTGCTTTCTAAAAGTCAAAATCACATGAGGATTTTAGTTTCTCTGTGTTGAAAAAAAATTGTCAGAATTTGTACATTTTTTGATTATTTTGAGTATTTACAAGATACTGTTGGAAATCATTTTTTAATGATTTTGAAATAATTGTATTTTTATGTTATTGTCTCTATGAGTATTACCACAAGAACAGAAAGGACATTTTAAAACTTTTATAAAAACTGCTTTATTTGAACACAATTTCATGTGGCAAATTAATATATAACATGAAAATGAAGAAATAGCTTTATCTTTTAATACCTGCGATGAAAGAAAATGAAAAAAGCAATATGAAGATAGGATGTTTACAGTCAGCTTTAACAGTTTGAACACAAGGTACAAGTTACTTCATATCTCATTGAGCCTGTCAAAACACGACATACAAGAGAAGTCGAATATCAGTATATAGCCACTATAAACGCACCAGGCTTGCTGGCAAGCTTTGCAGCCATGTCTCAGTTTACCTACCATAGTGCTGCTGTCTAGTGGATAGCCATGCATTTTTTTTTGGAGGCTACAGTTTGCGCACAGTAGTGCTTTAAATAGATGGTTCATAGTTGTGTCATCATGAGAGAGGTATAAAGCTGTTGACGTTCTGAAAAAAGCTAGATTTATTGCAAGATGAATATTGTGATGATAATGACAGTGATCAAGATATTGACAATCAATTGGAACCTGTAGACTCTGGTACTGATGTGGATAACTGCCCCAAAGGCGTTTCTTCGTCACAAGGTGTCCAACTTGCCACGACCGTCAGGACAGTGGTACATGGACATTCTGCCACCCATTGAATGCAAACTACCAAATGTGCTGTATTCAAAATTCATGGACAGTGTTATATTTACAGCACCTAGGTGTCTAAGTCTGCACTATCCATGGTGCCATTCAAGTTTGCTAATTGAAATGCAGACTTTTAGTTGTGTTGCTGGTCAAAATAAAATAATTAACAATTTCTTTACATTTTTGGCAGTTACAGTTGATAATAAAACCATTGCTTTCAAATACATTTCTTTATATTTTTTATGGGTTTTGAAAGAGTTTATTAATTATCATATATGCATAGCCCTATAATGCAGCATCCTGATTATAAACAGTCAAGCAGTCAATTTATTAATAAACATACACTATTAAAATACAGGGTCTTCAGCAATGAATCAGAGCCTGAAATGAAATTTGTGTCTCTGATATTTGGAAGGCAAATCAGTATTTTTATCAAGCAGGTCTGCATCTTTAGATTGCACAATATGCTTTAAACTATAGGCATTAACACATCCTCTACAAATGGGTGAGGATTCAGATCAACTCTGAACTTAAATGAAGAGAGTGTTTTGTTATTTGATCTCTACTGTAAATATTCATTAATTAAAGTCATTATCAGTTCTGCTGATATTATATGACTTATTTAATGGAAAACATTGACACAACAGCAGTCAACTACTAATCCCTTAGGCACCACTAAATAAGACAAAGAAGTTAAAACTGTGAAAACTGGGTCAACACTCTCTGCCATCTCAATATGCTCAATGAATAAGTATCTGCGTTGAAATAGGAGCCTCAGAAAAATATAAAAAAATCGTTACTTTTATAGCATCCTTGACTTTAAAAAATCAGATAATTTAACATTATGTATAAGAATTAGACTGTGGATTCAAATTTACTTATAATATGTTTACTGAAAAACAGCTTTTTGAAAACAGTATATGTTGGAAAGGTTATTTGTTGTCAGTCCCTCAGACTTTTCCCCCCAAGCCTCAAAGCAGTGCAAAACATCATCTGCCAGGAATGCAAACCTGAACATGTACCAACAATTAATTTAAAAATCACTGCATACAGTAGTTTCAATAGAGCAGAAACCTACATGAACTACAACAAACACCACTTAAAATACATACAGATGAGTAATATAACAATCACTCTGCAAATTTTTGATCATTTCCATTAGTGAATACAGAATTTTCCAAGGTAACCAGCATTTTGTTTATTAATAAAATTAGATTAAATTTTGTGTTCTGCATCTACTAATATTTTATAAGCCACACATTATATGGAGAGGTTTACAGCCATGTCTAATGCAATCAAGAAGAAACTCTGCACTTCGATATCTGATTTTTTTTTCTGCCCCAAGCACAGTTAAAACAGTTGTTCTTGAGTAAAAGTTAAAGATATCACAAGAATAACCAACAGGTCAGAGCAGTGACAATATTACTACAGGCACTGTACTTAAACTGTAGTGGTGATGTAGTATCTAAGTCACATGATGTGACTTTAACCAGTTAGTGGTCACAATCCTTGTGTGCTGTCTGGAATGATGATATTTTGGTTACAGGTGGTGGAAGTTAAGTAGAAATTGTCCACACTGGAGTGAGTCCATGGTAGGGTAAGCGGTCCTCACAGAATTCAGTCATTTGAGGTTTGTGGTGGACTGCCGGCTGCTCAACCCAGCCGGGAGGCCCAAAAAAGAGAAGGATGGGGGAAGGCAGCTACTGTGGGACACTGCCTCCCCCATGATGCCAGATGGCGAGTTCCCTCCAGCATAACGGTGCCCCAGATTCCCACAGGGCATCATGGAATCTGTAGTTCGGCATTACAGCCCTGCTGGATACTGTGGGTGCCGCCAGGAGATGCTGCAGGAAGATCTGCGAACTTTTATTTTCCATATAGCCCGGAAGTACTCCCAAGTCATGGGGTCAGAAGCCCCAAAGTATTACCGGGCTAAAGAAAACCTCAAGTTCTCCATCTGACCCAGAAGTGCTGGCAAGTCACAGGGACGGAAGAACGGAAGCACTTCCGGCTCAAAGACTATATAAAGGACTACTGAAGACCCAGCAAATTAGTAGTTATTTGCCTATTTATTGGTGGCTGTGGTGCTTGAAGAGCACTATACAAGGAGAAAATAATGAAACAAATTCTTGGTGCTATTAACTCATGTTTTCAGTGTCTGTGTGTTGGGTTAAGCGCAGTTACAGGTGATATAAACATCTATTAAAGATGCCCCAGGAAACTCAAGATGGAGTTTTAACAGAAAAGAGTTATTAGGATTATATACATTATATCTCAATTGGACTTATATCAGCGGAAAATTTCACATGAGGAGAAAGGGGCTGTTGTTGGTGTTGGTGATGTTTCCTCAGACTTACTCTGTTTTTTAGATTGCTGTCCTTACTGGGAAATGCAGTAAAGTAAACAACATCAGACAACACTTTATATCTTATTATCCAACTTCAGCAAAGCGATTTCTTAAAAGGGAAATTCTTAATATATATTTTCATAAATGTAACATAATCACCATTTGTAGTCTTATTTCACTCATTAAATTTGGCAAAAAGAAATAGTACATCCCTGCTGCATTCCAGGAGTCAAGACTAGAGCTCATTCAGGTATGTATAATTTCTTCATATACATATACAACCTGACAGCTCTGACAGAGATCCCTGAATGAAATCAGTATGCTAAGAGACCATTTGCTTTACTTCATTGCATGGTAGGCTACCAAATGCTGCAGCCCCCCACAGTAAATACTTGTCGCAGAGCTGAATTCAACTGGAAGTTCTGCAGGGATATATTTAGACTGCAATGTCAAAGAGAAAACATAAAGCCTGCAAACCAGGCAGACATCTTAAATGACTGAAATTAGCCTGTCAATTGAAAACACTTTTACCTAGAAAAATGTGGTTTAGAGGTCAGTCCTTTAATGACTAATAGTACAGAGAACAGCAACGCAGAGTAATATTTGAAAGGAAAAATGCACACATAAGCAGTATGAAAGTGTGGACAGTTGATGTGATGTGTGTGTATGTGGATGCATTGTAAAGGAGGACCTGATAGCTTTACTCTGGTTAGTACAGGACTGACTGTACTGAGGTGGCTACTTATATGGTCACACCACATCAGCTGGAAAAGAAATTGTCAGGATGGTCTGTGCACCAAAATTATATTGGGTGCTACAAATGGAATTGGAGGGTGTAAGGTGGAGGAGGTAGTGTTAACATATTAAGTTTACGCTTCTCCAAAAAGTTGGCAACATGGAGGCTTCTTAAGTTAAATGTGACTCAGTGGTACCTGCTATTATGAGAAGGCTATTTCCTGGCCCCAAAACTGTGCTTTTCCCAAATGTATTTTCTGACTGGGGTTTAAAAGCTCCAACACAACAGTTTAGTTCTGAGCTTGGATTAGGTATTGTTTGAAATATATAGACATTTGTGTATATCACAAATAACATCATCAGCTATTGGAAGAGCAGAATAAATATGTTTTCCTTAATTAAAAATAAGAGAAACATTCATCAAAAAAAATTAATTCTACCCATCACAACTGGCTTTGCTTACTAACCTTCAGTGTGGCTTGCACTCTTACCCTCTTTGTTTTGTAGAATATTTTTTTTCATTCGGTTTGCATGTTTAATCTATCTGTTTGTACAGTATATTGTCACACACATGCGAGTAGGGGGATGTTGTGTGGACCAAGTAAAGATAATTCCACGCCTGGCCAGGGGAGGGTGGGGTGCACTAAACCTTCTCCTGTTATCTCTATAGACCAGCCGTGGGGAAAACCTGTCTGAGTCAGTGATGACACATCCGGTTCCGACGCCCAGAAGAACGTTACTTCCGGTTCTGGCGCCCAGAAGAACGTCACTTCTGGTTCAGGAGCCCAGAAGAACATCACTTCCGGTTCCGGCGCACAGAGTGATGTCAGAAGGACATCACTTCCAGTTACCCTACATCACTTCCAGTCTGATCCCTTAAAGCCACCATCATTCCCAACCCTTGTCAGTTCTATCTTGGACTCAGTGCTGTCAACTGCTCTGTATTATTCAAAAAACCATTTGCAGCCAGGAATATTATATGGCTGGCTGCCCCAAACCTTTTTATGTGTGTAGAGTCTGTTCCTTTTCACAGTGGCATAGTCGGCAGGATGATGACCTCCTGGAGAGATCGGAAGTCAAACCTAAACCTAGGCTCGACACACGCTACTAATCCAACAAAATATCAGATGGGTAAGTACCGCTCCTGAGTTGCTGAGTGGGCATCAGTCGGGGCATGTCGGGGAAAGCTTAAGTATGCTTCGACCTATCAACCTGTTAAAGGTCCAGGGAAAAATAGCCCCGGGACCTATAGGATAGAGCCAAGTGCATCAGGGAACGTATTGAGGACTTATTATGGCCTCCCGGGTGTGGGGACTGCACCTTTTAATAAAGGTTGGAGAAACCCAGGTTGGCAGGTGAGAAACATAATGGCCTGGACATTCAAACCTGCTAAGGCAACAAAGAAACAGGCCATGGCTTTATGGGCTAAGGTGGTTAGTTGGCTACAACCTCATGAAAGGTCCAGCCATCAAATACCGGAGCAGGTGGCCTGCGCTTTATTGCTCCGAAGCCTACCTGGAAAAATCGCCCAGCCAGCCTGGGGATATACAGATATTGTCACGCTAGTCGAGACAATAGATCATCTCAGGGCAGAAACCGGCTTGGGAGTATCAGAACGGGACTTGTGTGAACCAGGGCGTGCTTGTGTCCCTACTACAAAGTCCCGCGGCTATATTGTAAAGTGTACTCGAGTGGACCCTGTGGCGTTTCGGCATGCCCTGTGAAGCAACGAAGGGGTCAGCGGAGAAATATGGGGGGAGGTGCGGTGTGCACTTGCTAATCACCTGGCCTATTTGCATATGGGAGAAGTGCTAGTTAATGGGATTAAAGTTATATCTTTATTTGACTCCGGCAGTAACATTTCCATTGTTGCTTGCCATTTAGTATTACCATGACAGTGGCGTAAGAATAAGACCCACATTACCTGTATTCACGGGGACGTCCGATATTATGGATCCGCTAACTGCTACATATGTCAGGACGGCGTAGTGAAAAGGCTGACGGTGGTGGTGATGCAAAATTCTCCATTCCCCGTAATACTAGCTAGAGATTGGGCTGACATTAATAGTGGTAATACAATCGCTTCTTCCCCCCAATCACTAGGTCTAGTCACGGACACTAAATCAGCGTCCTCAGCTTCCTCCATGCTGTGTATACAGCCGGCTGGGGAGCGGGCTTCGACCTCTGGTGATGACGTGGAAACACCCGGGACATCGCAACAAGATGCGTCATCTGCAAGCGCTCAGACGGCTCGGGCAAAACCCCGCCCCTTGAGGTCAAATCCGATCCTCTCACAAGCCTGCAAGTTCAATTCAGGCAGACCCCGGCTACATTTAAAAGGGAGCAGTGGAACGACGACTCCCTTAAGTTTGCAAAGAATGCAGTCGTCCTGATAGATGGCCAACGCACCTCACATCCAATGCCACAGGGTCCTCACTTTGTGTTAAATAATGACCTGTTGTACCGGGTGGCAGAACATGAGGGACAGATGAGGTCACTGTTGTTAGTACCACAGACTTACCGGCGATAAGTCTGTGAACTAGCACATACCCATCTGCTGGGAGCCCATTTGGGCCACGAAAAAACACTCAAACGAATTAAACTCCAATTTTTTTGGCCTGGGATTAATGAGGAGGTCCACCGCTTTTGTATATCCTATCCAGAGTGTCAATTGAGGCAGATTCCTAGGATAATAGATATCCCTTTTGAACATATTGGGGTCGACCTGGTGGGAACCCTAGAACTCTCAGCCAGAGGTCATAAATATATAATGGTCCTGGTAGATTATGCTACCCGGTTTCCAGAAGCTGTTCCGCTGCGCTCAGCTACTTCAAAAACTATTGCACGGGAATTAGTAGGGATCTTTGCGCAAGTCGGAATCCCTAAAAAAATCTGACGGATCAAGGGACTCCTTTCCCCTTGCAGACGTTCAGGGTGACTGCCAAGCTACTTCAAATAAAGCATTTAAAGACCTCGGTATATCATCCTCAAACTGACGGTCTTGTAGAGAAGTTCAATCAAACTCTCAAACAAATGTTGCGTAAGGTAGTCAACGAGGCTGGAAGGAACTGGGATCAGCTCCTCCCCCTCGTCCTTTTTGCATATCTTGAAGTCCCACAGGCTTCCACGGGGTCTCACCATTTGAGTTGCTATATGGATGACTACACCAGGGCATATTAAACGTTTTAAAAGAAGGCTGGGAGGAAGAGGCCCTCCCATCAGCAAATATATTAGAGTATATCACGCAGTTACGCGATAGATTGGAGAAGATTAGACCCATATTGAAAACGCACATGGAAAAGGTGCAAACAACCCAGGTCCGATGCTATAACTGTGGTACGTCTTTGCGGGAGTTCAGCCTGGGAGATCGAGTCATGGTCTTAGTTTCTACCTCACATTCCAAATTACTGGCTCATTGGCAGGGCCCCTATGAAATTAAGGAGAGGAAGGGGTTGGTCGATTATTTGGTGAAACAACCAAATCGTCGACCCAGCAAGCAGATTTATCATATTAATTTGCTGAAACCATGGAAGGACAGGGATTCCGAGCCCTCCTCCGGACGGCTCCGCTCTCTCTTCGCTCAATAAGTACACCTTAATTTTGGAGATAATTTGACTCGCCAACAACGACAGGAGCTCGAAACAGTTATCTTGTCTGTCCCTGAGGTAGTCAGTGAAAATCCAGGACGGACCTCCCTGGTTGCGCATGACATTGTGACAAAACCTGGGGTTATAGTCCGAGAACGCCTGTACAGAATTCCCGAGGCAAAAAAGGCTGAAGTGGAGCTGGAGATCAGAGGCATGCTGGAACTAGGTGTGATTGAGGAAAGTTATAGTCCCTGGTCCAGTCCTGTCTTTAAGGTCAGTAAGCCTGATGGGTTGGAGGTTCTGCAATGACTTCCGTCGGCTTAACCAAGTCTCCCAATTTGATGCTTATCTGATGCCGCGAGTGGACGACCTCCTCGAGCAGCCAGGAAATACCAATTTCTTGACTACTTTAGATATGACAAAGGGGTACTGGCAGGTTCCCTTAACGGACTCCGCTAAGGAAATGACAGCATTTAGCACCCCTAGCAGACACTGGCAGTATCGTGTCCTTCCATTTGGATTACATGGGGTACCTACGACCTTCCAAACTTTGGTGGATAAAGTGCTCCGTCCTCATAATTCATATAGTGCTGCCTACTTGGATGAAGCTGTCATCTATTCCAACACCTGGGAGGAACACATACAACAGGTTGGAGCTGTATTGCGGACACTGGCAAAAGCTGGGCTTCCTATTAACAAAGTGTTAATAGGAAAAAGTGTTACTTTGGGTTGGTTGAAGCCAAATATTTAGCCTATCTAATGGGCTGGGGTATGGTGAGACCACAGTGTTCTAAAATAGATGCCATTTTGAATTGGCCCCATCTGATAAACAAGAGGCAGGTTCAGGCCTTTCTCGAATTAGCGGATTACTATCGTTGGTTTGTACCCTGGTTTTCCGAGAGAGCAACGCCCTTGACAAACTTTACAAAGAAGGGAAGACCTAATCACGTGGTATGGGATGAAACATCAGAGGCTACATTCAGTGACCTGAAAATGGCCCTTACGTCAGCTCCTATATTAAAGGCACCTGATTTTTCTTTGCCTTTCATTCCCCAGACGGACGCTTCAGACACAGGTCTTGGAGCCGTGCTGAGCCAAAGTGTCGAGGGAGTTGAACAACCCATTATGTACCTGAGCCAGAAACTGTTGGATCGTGAAACTAGGTATGCGGCAGTGGAGCGGGAGGCTTTGGCTATTAAATGGGAGATTACTCAGCTGAGATATTACCTCTTGGGGCGTGAATTCACTCTTGTGACATACCTTGCGCCATTACAGTGGATGGCCTTGCACAAGGAGTCCAATCCGCGTGTCACGAGGTGGTTTTTGGATCTGCAGCCATATAAGTATTAGGTCGTTTATCTAGGTGCCACGACTTCTTGGACAGGTACGCCTGACCTGACGGGTCTGGGCTGGGGGGGGGGGCATGTCACACACGTGCGAGTAGGGGGATGTTGTATGGACCAAGTAAAGGTAATTCCATGCCAAGTCAGGGGAGGGCAGGGTGCACTAAACCTTCTCCTGTTATCTCTACAGACCAGCCGCGAGAAAACCTATCTGAGTTAGTGATGACACTTCCGGTTCCAACGCCCAGAAGAATGTTACTTCCGGTTCCGGTGCCCAGAAGAACGTCACTTCTGGTTCTGCCACCCAGAAGGACATCACTTCCAGTTATGCTACATCACTTCCCATCTGATCCCTTAAAGCCGCCATCTTTCCCAACCCTCGTCAGTTCTATCTTGGACTCAATGCTGTCAACAGCTCTGTATTATTCAAAAAACAATTTGCAGCCAGGAATATTATACAGGTGTCTGCCCAAAACCTTTTTACTTGTGTCGAGTCTGTTCCTTTTCACAAAATTTAATCTATGGACATAATCCCAGTAATGAATTTGAGGGAAGAAAGCTAATATCCTGTCATTGATAAATGTAACTTACTGGGTGTCAGTATTATTATGTTCTAAAAATTAGGAATATTATTATTATTAATACAATGGTTTTTACTGCATATTTGTGTCAGGATGTGCTTTAACTGCTTACATACTGTATTCTGCACAACAGGATCAAATTAAGGTTAGGAAGCTTGATAAATCAAAGAATTAACTTCTGACTTTGTCATCGCAGTATAACAGGCAAAAGGACCTTTCAACAATATTGTACATTTACTGAATAAGAAATCCTACACTGAAATTGTGTTCACTGTGATATTTTTATTTCAAAGCATGAAGCTCAAAATGATTATTTTTTTTAATGTGACATTATCTTATGTTAGAAAAAACCTTAAATAAAAAAGGTTATAATGTGTTTCTTGTGTTGTGGAAGCTGTACGTTTACACAGGTGAGAAACAATTGACTAATGAGGATACCACTGCCTTAAAATGAGTCTTTAACAACACATTATAAACATAATTCCTACATGTTTTCTGAATAAATACCCCAAAGTCCAGGGATTGTTATTCAGGCTGCACTTCTAATTATCTGTTAAAGGGTCAACACCTTCAGATGTTTTAAACCAACTAATCTTAAATAGAGAATACAGGGCTCCCCGTATCTGTTGTGGAAGCTCAGTGCTTTCTCTAGTCCATTATAGCAGAGTATACCTTTAGAGTAGCAACCACTGGGGGCACTCAGAAGACTTAAGGGGAATTTCTACGTATCCTTTAGCAGATTAACATTGTACTGCCTGTGGATCCCTATTATTGAGACATACAGTCCTATAGCAGATGTCAACCCACCTTATAATAATAATAATTCTTTGCATTTATATAGCGCTTTTCTCACTACTCAAAGCGCTCAGCAATTGCAGGTTAAGGGCATTGCTCAAGGGCCCAACAGAGCAGAGTCCCTTTTGGCATTTACAGGATTCGAACCAGCAACCTTCCGATTGCCAGTGCAGATCCCTAGCCTCAGAGCCACCACTCCACCTTATCACAAGCATGATTTCGTCTTGTACACATAGGTGGCACATGACTCTTGGCAGCTGCTTAATGTTGTTATGGACATACTGCTGAGCAGTTGGACCGCACTAGGCCTGACTCCTACTGCTTTCTTTTCTAATTTCTTTTTTTCCCTGACGCTGCCTTGGCAGGCTTGTGCCCTGTTACAATTTATACACATATAAAACTTTTATGCACTCTGATGGGTGACTATTTACAGTAGGTCACATCTAGATAGTTGCCTGCTGTTCCCTTGTACTGAGAAAAGTCTACACTTGGAAGGTGCCAGAAGTGCAACACATGGATAATAATCGCCCAAAGGTGTTGCTGATCCATCTCATCTGAGAGAAACCCCAGTGGGGCTGCAGTTTGTGATACACTCAAACCATTGTTTTTGGCACTCAGTACTATCTTGGTAAAAGCCAGTTAATTTTTTGTTCTTCTCTGTTCTTTCTATAAATAGCACAAACACACAATGCATCGGTAACTGTCAACTTTCTTTAAAGGAAAACACAACGCAAAAATTATATATTTTTTTAATTTACTTACCCTATGTAGTTTATCCTGTGCAGGAGAAAAAAGTTTAAAATAGTGGAACGTAATGATGGAGCGTTCTGACCAGCAGCAAAAGATGTGAAAAATGTCCTAGGAAAAAGTTAAAAAATTCTCAGGTTACTCGTGCTGCTTAATCCACATGTCCATTATCTAGATCAGGGGTGAGTAATGTTGGTCCTGGAGAGCCACAGTGGCTGCAGGTTTTTGTTCCAACTCAGTTTCTTAATGAGAAGTCAATTATTGCTGATGAAGCCCTTATTGATTAAGTGACATTTTATGCTTCATTTTAGTGGTCTTTCTTGTTAAGGTTCCCCAACCTTAATTGCTTAGTTCAATCTTAAACAGCTGCATTTAGTGTTTTAATGGCTCCTTATTAGTAATAAGATTTAAATGACAAAGAAACCAGAAGTTCTCCATCTAGCTTATTTCCATTTATATCTGTGTGTGTGTTCATTCTGCACTGTTTGATTTAATAAAAAACTTAATAGAAAAATGTGACAGACTGAAAATTATATGTTTTAGGCTCAAAATCATTTAGATGATCTCTTTGGAAAGGAACAAAATCTGTGATATAAGAACCTTACATTGCAGAGTAACAAGCCATTAGATTAAATAAGGTCTGAGATTGGCAAGGATTGGTTTCTAATTAAGCAACTGGGTTGGAATGAAAACCTGTGGCCGCTGCAGCTCTCCAGGACTGACATTGCCCATGCCTGATCCAGATGAATGCTTAATATGGGCATTTTTTGTTAAAATATTATTAGCACCTACTTAAGGAAAAATCAGTGTAGAAGGTAATCAGGAAAGACCTTTACCCATAATTCTATGTTTCTGAATTGAAGACAGAACTCTTGACCAATAAATGAGGGGGAGACACCAGTCTTTAATTCAAAAGCACAGAATTATGGGAATGAGCCTTTCTTGTTTACTTCCTAAATCTATTTTTTGGAAACATCTACTATATAATAAAACTAAAAGATGTTTGTGTCCAGTCCCTCAGAGCAATCTGATGGGTTAGTTTGGCTTTGGTGATGCAACAAAAGAGGAAGTGTAAATGTGAGACGCATAAGGAGGAGTAAAGGTGTATGAGGCATGCCGAGGGAGTCGCCAGCAAAGGTGGCAAGTAAAAAAACAGACAGGAGGTGAGAAAGGTTCCTAGAAAATAACAAAAGTGTTTCTGTAAGTCCTATAGGTTTTACACTAAAAAGCTTGAAAGATGGGGCACCAGTGAAAAGGTATTCACATGCATGCTGAATACAGAGAAAATGTGCTGAACGTACACATAGTGCAAGAGGTAGCAAATACTTTTAAATTATTTTCTTACCTGTCTTTGACAGTTACAGTTGATAGTTAATAATACTTTAGCAAAAATTAACACGTTTTGTACATTTTGACAATTTGACTGGATAATGGGACCTTTTTCACATAATTTGCCATTGGGCTGAACATACAAATTTTATGTTTCATTATATCACCAACTGTTTTGTCTTTTTCTGCATGAAAACAAGAGATTAAACATTTTCTTGGCCATCCCTACAAACTACATGGGTTAAGTACAATGTAAGAAAAATTTATTTTTGGGTGGAGTATTTTTAAACTATATTGTCTGCAAATATGATGCTGTCTCAGATTCAGCACTCAGTCACAGAGGGAGTGGAAGTGTATTTCAAAAATGACCAGTTAGGGTGCACACACATAGAGTATATGTAATTGCATTGCTGTAGAAGATGAAACAATCGATGATGGAGAGGATGACACATCTCTGTATAAGAAAATAGAAAAATCAAAGCTGAGTACAGTCATGTTGGAATAATTTAGCATTTTAATTGACTTTTCAATATGAAAGGAATAAACAGTCCTGTCTGCTTTTATCTCTGATCCTCTTTATCAGGAACTAATATTTATTGTACTCAACCTTTTCCACAGACAAAAGCAAGTGAGAAGTTCATGCAAAAATACTCCATTATAATAAAAATGGAAAAAATGTTAAATAAAGCAAACATCTCTTAATAAAACATAATATTTAGTGGTGTTATGCTATAGAAAGGGTGATTCTTATGAATTTAAACATCCTCAAGTATAAAACTACTCTTGTCAAAGATGAAAGATCATGTACAGAGTTTAAGAAAATTCTGAAAAACAAAGACTAAAGAGCTTTCTTATGTAGTCAGTGATGCAGGAAAAAAAACAAGCACTTTCAGAGAAGAATAAAAACTTCCAAAAGTTTGTTAATCACTTACTGTTTTCTCAAGTAAGTTACACTTCATCCCACCATTTAGCCTGCGAATGGATGTCCTATTTCTGACCTCAACGCCTTTTTTAAACTTTTGCGCAACTTGAAATTAGCAATCCATAAGCAATGTCCAAACATCTCATGGGAGTTGTGGAAAATATGCCAAGAAAAATCAATGTACAGCCCTTCCAAACAGTATGCATAGCTGGTACATTAATGCCCCAAAGGCATAAAGCTGTTATTGATTACAAGGTGCCTTAACAAATATTAACATGAATGGTTCTAAACACTTATGCAAGCAATATATTTCATTTTTATTATTTTTTTTACACATTTATTGATATAACTTATTTGGCCTGTAAAGAATTCATGTAAAGCATGTATTTTTGAGTAAAAGTATTGTTTGACAAAGAATATAAATATATCAAGTTTAATTGCACAAGAGTTTTGAATTTTGAAGGCCCGAGTACTTTGGCAAGGGATACTACACTGTTATGTATACAGCTTCATTTGTAAATGTTATTATTTGGTAAAGGAAATGGTTGTGTGTGCATGTGTAATATAAAAAAGGGGGTGTGGAGTTTAGAGCAGCGTGTGTGAAAGAAGCAATAGAGAGGCATGTGTGTAAGAAGGAATAGCGTTTGCGGTTTGGTTCAGTTTTGTAAAATAAAGTGTTCCTGTTATTCATCACCATGTGGAATTTGTTTGTGATAAAACGTAAACAGAAAATACGAATATATAACAAATTGACAACGAGACGGGTCCAGCAAACTCAACGCAAAAACAACAATGGCTCAAATAGGAAAAATATCGGAATACGAAGAATCCAAGGAGGACTTTGGTTCTTACCTGGAATGGTTGGAGCTCTGGATGACAGCAAACGACATGCCAGAGAATAAGAAGGTCTGTGCTTTTCTGTCAATTATAGGGGCAAAGACTTACGGCTTGTTAAAGAATTTAGTCATGCCAGCTACTCCAAGTACAAAGACGTACGCGGAGCTGAAAGAAGCGCTGTTAGTACATTACAAACCGCAGCCTTTGATTATAGCGGAGCGGTTCCGTTTTTATAAACGAAACCAGCGCGAAGAGGAAAGTATCACCGAATATGCCGTGGCCTTGAAACAGCTGTCAGCGAGTTGTAATTTCGGGACTTTTCTGGAAGAAGCGCTGCTAGATAAGTTAGTATGTGGCATACACTGTGAAGAAATACAGAAAGAATTTTTGTCACAAGTAGACTTAACTTTTCATAAGGCTTGTAAAACGGCACTGGCTATGGAACTTGCTGCTAAAGACTCGAAGGAACTGGCTTGCAAATCCATTTTGCAAACAGAGTTGGTGTGGAAAGTGTATCACTCGGGAGAACAGTCTTCTCAAAAAGAATATCTCCCCATGTCATTTAAAAAGAAAATGGCATCAAGTTTCTACGGAGGGGGAGGAGAGGACTTTAATAAGGACAACAAATGTTATCGGTTTGGGGGCAAGAATGATGCTCAGACGTGTAAGTTCAAAAACGAAAAATGCTTCTCCTGCTCTAAAACAGGTCATTGCTCCTGCGTGTGCAGAAACAAAACCGAGAATAAAGGTGCAGCAAACTGCTTGTTTTCTAAAGAGGAAGAAATTGATCTTAGTGACAGTGACTTAGGAGTCTGCATGGTGTTCACAGCTAGTGAAAATGTTGAAGAAATACAAGTAGAAGTGATGCTGAAAGGAAAAAACATAGTAATGCAAGTGGATACTGGAGCCACTGTTTCTATAATATCAGAGATATGGTGTAAAACGTTTATGCCACATAAGCAACTGGAAGAAACGTTTATGGATTTAAGAACATATTCAGGAGAGAGAAATGAGCTGATAGGTAAGACAGATGTGGAAGTAAAATACAAGGAGCAGTCAGCAGTGCTTCCGGTGGTTGTTACTAAAGGAAGTAAGGCAGCGCTGCTGGGGTGAAATTGGTTGAAAATTCTTAAATTAGCATGGGCCAGTCTTTTTCAAATTAAAAGTCTTGAACCACTGTCACTAAAGGAGGTTTTGGTTAAACACAAAAAGATATTTGAAGTAGGGCTAGGAACAATCAAAAATTTCAAAGCACAAATTAAAATGAAGCCGGATATTAGTCCTAAGTTCCATAAAGCTAGGCCTGTGCCATATTCACTTAAACAAGCTGTTGAACTTGAACTGGATAGATTAGAGAAGGCTGGAATAATTTCTAAAATTGAAAGAAGCAATTGGGCTGCCCCAATCGTAGTGGTACCAAAAAGTGATCAGTCACTCAGAATATGTGGTGACTATAAAATTACAGTAAATCAAGGTATAGAAGAGGAACAGTACCCACTGCCTACAGCAGAAGATTTGTTTGCTACTCTTGCTGGGGGTAGGCTGTTTACCAAATTAGACCTGTTGCATTCTTACCAACATTTAGAGCTGGATGAGAAGTCAAAACAATACCTGGTGGTCAACACCCATAAGGGTTTATACTGCTACAACAGATTGTCATATGGTGTTTCCAGCGCACCTGCCATTTTTTAGTTGGTAATGGACCAGATTTTACAAGAATTAGAACATGTCACATGTTTTCTGGATGACATCCTAATTACTGCTAAAACAGAGCAGCAGCATTTATAGATTTTGGATGCAGTGTTGTCAAGGCTGGAACAATATGGAATTAGAGTGAAACAGGCAAAGTGTAGTTTTATGCAAGAAAGTGTGGAGTATTTGGGGCACCGAATTGACAAGGATGGCTTGCACCCAACGAAAGAAAAGGTGAGTGCCATCCTTGAAGCTCCTGAACCCAAAAATATTGGAGAGCTAAGATCATTTTTAGGCCTAATAAATTATTATGGAAGGTTTCTAGCTAGATTGTCTACAGTATTACAGCCACTTCATGAATTGTTACAAAATGATAAGACATGGGACTGGTCTTCAAAGTGCAGAGCAGCCTTCAATCAATGTAAAGAAATGCTGGCCACTAGTAGAGTAGTGGTCAATTATGATACCCAAAAGCCCTTATTTTTAGCATGTAACGCCACACCATATGGTGTGGGAGCTGTGATATCACATGTAGAAAATGGCGAAGAGAGGCCTATAGCCTTTGCATCAAGAACATTAAGCTCTAGTGAGAAAAACTATGCCCATATCGAAAAAGAGGCATTAGCTTTGATATTTGGGGTAAAAAAAATTCACAAATATTTATATGGCCGATGGTTCACATTGCTCACAGACCACAAACCTTTGTTGTCCATTCTGGGTCCTAAAACAGCAGTACCTACCTTAGCTGCTGCTAGAATGCAGAGGTGGTCTGTCATTCTTTCTGCATATTACTATGACATTCAGTACAGAAAATCTGCAGAACATAGCAATGCTGATGCTTTGTCAAGATTACCTCAGCAGCAAAGGGAAAACGGAGATGCAGAAACTGCAGACAATTGGACATTGTCTAACACAAACGAGCTTCCTGTAAAAGCTATTGATATTGCAAAAGAAACCAAACATGATCTAATATTATCTAAAGTGCTTGATTTAACTTTAAATGGGTGGCCAGATAAGGTGCAAAATTTGTTGCTGCAAACTTTTTTTATTCGGAGGCATCAACTCTCAACTGAGCAAGGATGTGTACTTTGGGGTTGCAGAGTAATTACACCACCTAAGTATCGTGAGCAGTTACTTAAAGATTTGCATGAATCACACCCGGGAATGTGCAGAATGAAAGCTTTGGCATGAAGCTATTTATGGTGGCCAAATATGGACAGTGAAATTGAAAAAAAAGTAAATCAATGTGATGCATGTTGTGCAGTACGTAACCAGCCACCACCTGCCCCTTTGCACTATTGGAAATGGCCTACTAGAGTATGGCAGGGAGTTCATGTGGACTTTGCTGAGAAAGACCAGCAGTATTTTCTAGTCCTTATTGACAGCCATTCTAAGTGGCTTGAAGTTTTCCCTCTGACTAGGCTAACAACAACACTGACAATTGAAACTTTGAGAATATTTTTTGCAGCATATGGAATTCCGGAAGAGCTGGTATCGGACAATGGACCACAGTTTGTGTCAGAAGAATTTAGGAGATTTATACAATCAAATGGCATTAAACACACTTTGATTCCTCCATACCATGCAGCTACAAATGGTGCAGCTGAACGAAGTGTACAAATTTTGAAAAGGATGTGTTGGAAGGTGCCAAGACACACAGATCTTTATCTCTATCACACCGTTTAGCAAACTTTCTGATAATGTATAGAAGCACTCCTCATTCAGTCAGGGGTCTAGAACTAGACTCTCCCTGCTAAAACCAAACATGGAGCAAACAATAACAGATAAACAAAACCATGAAAAGCACATTCATTACAAATCCGGATGTATGGAACTGCACCTCTTAGAGAATGATGCAGTTTGGGTAAAAAACTGGAAGGGGGGAAAGAAAAATGGATTAGAGGAAATGTTTGCAGAAAACAAGGGCCAAGGAGTTTTGTAGTCAACGTAAATGGAGAACTTAGACGAGTCCACTTGGATCTACGGAAAGCTGAAGCTATTGTGGCAAATAGTGGAAACGTGGAACCCACGATTTTAAGTTCACCACTTTCATTAGATGGACCAAAAGCAGTTACCTCAGGAACTCAGTAGCCAAAGCAGCTCAGTTATGATAGATGCCTTCAAGGTACACAACACTGAGAACCCCCCTCTGGACAGTGTTCATTTGGATGAAGGGAATGCACCAATTCCTGAAATGGAAGAAGCAGATTCACCTATATTTTTAAAAGAGAAGCACTATCCATTTAGGGAGAGAAGGCCTCCACAAAGACTCAGTTATTAAGAAGCTGACTTAATACATTAAGGTTTTGATAGGAATCCAGTTCTCAGGATAAGGGCAAAATAATTTCTTGAACTGTGGGTTAAGGGTTAAGGGCGACAGTTTTCATCCTGTATTCTGTCTGTATAATACCTCTGTATAAAATTTGAGGTGGAATGTGTATAGAATATAGAATATAAAAAAAAATGACTGTTAAACTTAAGGGGGAGGAGTGGTATGTATACAGCTTCATTGGTAAATGTTATTATGTGGTAAAGGAAATGGTTGTGTGCGCATGTGTAATATAAATAAGGGGGTGTGGAGTTTAGAACAGTTTGTGTGAAAGAAGCAATAGAAAAGCACCTGTGTAAGAAGGATAATAGCGTTTGGTTCAGTTTTGTAAAATAAAGTGTTCCTGTTGTTCATCACCCTGTGGAATTTGTTTGTGTTAAAACGTATACAGAAAATATGAATATATAGCATACACTATTCCTTTGAAAAGCATGCAAAGCTGAAGAGTTTTAGCCAGGGGCAAGGGCATCATTCAGGTGGCACAAAGCACTTGAAAGCTCTACAAAAGACCACTAGTAAAGAGAGAGATTTTTTTCTGGCTTTAGGAGATATCCTGTGTGGAAAGCAGATGCTGATGGAGGACAATAAGTTCTGTATGAGTTCTGTTAGGTTACCATCACAGGACAGAATTATAAACAGACATAATATACCATACCAGGATATTGGAGGATAAATGGCTAAGGCCATGTTAGTAATATTTTACCCTCTGCACAGATTGTGAGTTGGCAGAAGGTTGGAACACAATTTGGCTGAGGGTGGACAGGTGAAGGTCTTAGGTTAAAAGAAGTAGGACCATGTCTCCTTTCTAAAGAGGTGGAAAAGTAAAGTGGAAAGCTAGAAGGTCTGAGACTGCCTTTTCAAGATCTAGTATCATTATCTGGGGTCTCATTTATAAAACTTTGTGAGGATTTGAGCGTAAAAATGTGTACACCAAGGAAAAAAAAAATGCATATGGCAAAAAATCAAATTAATAAAACCTGTTGTACTGTACATTCATTTCTAAGCAATTTACCCTTTATAAACCACAATCATCTTGTAAATGTGCTCATGTGAATGTGGCTTGAACCCCTCCTGGTTGCCACTGCAGAACATTGTAGTGTCTCTCTTCTGTGCTCTGTAGGTTGGCACCAGTGTCTGAAGAGCCAGCTGCTATAACCTATTACATGTAAAGATGTGATTGCTGTTATAATGATTAGCATAGGACATATGAAACACTGAGGGTTCATCCAGTTACCTTAACAACAAGCCAGGCATCATGTATAGCACCCTCAGCAAGTCATTTGCCAACACTACGTTTCCTTGACCTAGGCTACCAAGTCACAATGTGCGTCAGTGTTATCTTAGCATCACAGACGACTTGTGCATTAATGTAATGCTTACAGTTAACAAAATCAGTGTCATTCTCACTATCTGCCCTATTGCAGTATGAGTGCAGTGAATCCCCTCAATTACATTAGGAAAACTGAAGGCTACTGCAAATTGCCATTTTATGTTTGCCTGTAACACTCAACATTTGGAAACTGAATGTAACACCTCATCAGTTGTTTATGGCATAATGGTGCTAAAACCTGGCTGAGATATTCCTGAGCTGTTGGCCAGTTCTCTAGGTACTGGTAGGTACTAGTTGCCAAAAAGCTATCATGGGCAAAAAATCCTACTGGCCCATAAAAGCATATATAACCATTTGAATAGTCTTCAAGAAGCACCAAAAAAGCCATGTTGTATCAAACCATTAGACTTTGAATCTTTGATAATAACTCAAGGACCACCAAGGTCAAAAACAAATTCCTGAAGCGAATGTTTCTTCATTTTCTACTTGTAATGAGCACTAAGATATTCTTTAATTTTTCTTTTACCCATCTAAACATGCTTTTAATTGTTCTTTGCTCCTCCTAAGTGTAATTAATTTCTTTCAGTTCTTACTTTCTCTGTCCTACACTTTTCATTGTTTTTTTTACCTTTTTCCCTTATTTTCCAAAAACAGATAGAGCTCCCCCTGCTTACCAGCAGTAAAGATCACCACCTGCTTTGATTATAGGGAATGATAGCAGCATCCATATACTTTGCACTTAGCAATCGATTCATCAGTACATCATGCAGAATAAAAAAAATGACCCATTCAAAAGGATTAAATAAGCTGTCAAAACAGTGTGAAAATGCAGTTGGTGCTTTGAGATCCTATCAAGTGTAATATATTGAAAGGGGCAGAGAATAGAAAGCTGTTTTTTTCTGCAGCTCTCCTTCCGATTTTCTAGGCAGAGCCAGAACTCCCAGTAGGCTAAATACCAACAGAGCTAATATGACAGGAATGTAGGCCATGCTTATGAAATGCAATATTTAAGTGTCCTGGTGTTAAGAGATGGTTCATAGCTTGAGAGTTAGAATCAATTTTTGTTTTCTAGGTTTGAGACTAATATTTATAAAAGGAAGTGGAAAAATAAAGTGGGATATTTTGACTGTTCTGTTTTAGGATCTAAAGAACCTAGCCCATGGAAAATGTCTGTTCTAGTCGCCTTTGAGATATTGTAGCTATGAAAAGAATATTTCAGATCTTGGCTAATACATTTCGTGAATCTACTACCATTCACATATTTCTAGCCCTCTAATAAAAGACCCTATAAAACTTTGACACAAATTGGGTCTTTGTATGTCATTACATATATGAAATATCCATGTGACAATATCATCTGGTTGAATAAAGACATTGGCTAATCAATGGGCATTTGGTAGTTTTTAGTTGTTTGAACTTTACACAGCCTTAGGGACCTGATTCATTGGTATTAGAACAGCACTAAATTTGAAGGTGGAAAATCAGCAATAAATTAACACATCCTACAATGCGTCTGTTAGCAGTGGGCAGCAGCCACAGCTAATCGTTAAGGGAAAGGATAATAATTTTGAGTACGACTGCACTTCCCAAAAGCTCTTTCACAATGTTTCATGTATCCAAATTTATATGAAACCATACATTCCTTTGAATGATTTGCATATCTTCTAACACTATGGCATACTCTTAAACATTTATGACTTCCAACAAGCTATGTGTTTTTTTTCAACAACAAGATATAAATCAATATATGTTCATTATTAGTTGGTATAATTTACCGTATGCACTTTACTTTATGACTATTTAACCCAAACCTTAACCCAACACAGTACAATATTGGGGTCATTGATCACAGATTAAATACAGTAGTTGATTAATCTAATTCAATAAAGTTTTGAAACACTTTATCAATTTCATACTCATCAATGGCTAGTACCATACATAACTGTTTAAATGCTCTAGCAAAAAAGAGTAGCAATTCTTTAGCTTTATCTTATTTCAAAATTAAGAATTGGTGCAGAGATTATATAGCTTGGCTAGTCTTGTCATGATCCTTTGGGGTTGTTTTGTAATTTAAATTAAAATTAAACTAAGATTTATATACGACCTTGGAAAGATATTTCTCTTTAGATTTTATTAGTGATATCCCTTGGGTTTATGGCCACTTTAGTTATTCTATTATCGGTTCTTGCAAAAATGTGCATTTTGTACCTCTTAAGAAACTCTCCTCAGCTAAGGAGTTTGCTGTTATAACAGAATTTGTGGGTCTTCATGGGTTTTTCAAAGCAACAGATTCAGACCAAGGTCCACAATTCATTTTTTTTTTTGTTGTGGGTATATTTCTGTACTTAATTAGGCACACGTTTGAATTTTACATCCAGATAACATAAAAAAGTAATGATCAGAGATCTTCAGTCAGAATATGGAAACATTCCTTAGGTGCACTGTTATCTCTTCTCAGTCAGGTTAAATGGATTTGCTGCTATTTACTAAGCTAATCAGAATTATGCTTTTTACTACTGCTATTTAGTTCTGCCAGCAGAAAGAGATTTTGCAATCCAAAAGGATGATCGATGAATATTTTTTTAAATTAATTTCACTTCAAGTTTTTTTTGATTATTTGCAAAATTTGAAAAACAAGTGGTCTTTTGTTTGGGAGAACCTGTTGATGACAGAGCTGAAGCCTCAGCCAAGAAGTTCACTGCTTACTTTAAACACAAACATCTTGTAGAATTGATGGTCAGTAGGTTGATTTGGATGTCTAAGAAGCACTGTTCATTGGGCCATACTCTATTTTAATGAAAGTTGGGCCAGTCACTTATAAATCAGTACTTTAAAACTCTGCCTATTTTTCATGTTTCTCACCTTAACCATTGTAATCACAACTTGGGTCACTAGCTACTCATGAAATCTTGTCTATAATTCTTACAGGGTCATACAATACAGTGTGGATGCAGTTCCCAAGGTATGCCTCATAATTTACATTTAGAACAATTTAGTACCAAAACTATGGCAGCATAGTTTAAAATGATTTTATTATGATCATATATTTGCCTAAAATGAATGCGGTAATGTGTGTATTTTTACGCGTTCATTTTAAGTACTGTGTTTGTAAGCAAAACTCAAACAAAACATTCTTTTTTCAAGATTTCTTTGTGTCTATAGATGTTTATTCCAGTTGAGTTTTAATCTGGTTGCTTAATTTTTAGGTACTTACGAGTTTACAGGGATAAGAAAGAAGAAAACAAATGTTGTAATGCTTATCAGCACAGCAAGACCTTGAAAAAGTATTGTCATTGATGACAGATGACAAGTCGAAGGGAGACTCAGAAGCATGCAGCTGGGAGACAAACGATGAACAACATGGAGTAAAGGCACTGCAGAGTGACACTTCTGATATATCGGATCATGAATATTGTGAGCAGGAAATTGTAGAGGGGCAGAGCTCAGATGAGAAAGAGAAGTATGAAGGTGAAAGGGGGTAAGTAACTGCACAAAGCAAAACAGTGCAAGCCTGATCATCTAAAACAGAATCTTACAGAAGCAAAAGTGGACAAAAAAAGCAGAAGGTGCCACTCATGTACAGTATTAAGTTGATCATTGCAGTGTGTGTCAAGAGCCATGTTTCAATGATAGGAAAAATTTAACTTTGCTTGAATATGGCTGTGCAATTTGTTTTTATTTCGGTTTTGTAGAAAATATTACAATAATAAAAATAAATGTAAAAGATGTATAATGTTCAGGGAAAAGGTATTCATTAAATGTTTGCAAAGTTATGGCAATTTGTGGTTTGATTATTGCTGTCTTGTGAGGTATGGCACTGGATACTGATAAATGTTGGGGCACCAGCTGGGTTGCCTGTTTAATTAACATAAAATATTTCTACCAAAATAGCACACAATGGGAAATGAAGAGCTGCTGTCATTAGCTTTTCAAACCTGGTTCAGAGTTTTGTCTCAGTTGAATGTTGGTACAGAATCAGACACCATCTTCAGTGAGCACTTTGACTATATTGCCCTCCAAACAGAAAGGGTGGAATCAGTTGCCCTCATTGGGCATTTTCTTTGGGCTGTGGCAACAGTAACCGACAATACAATTAGCCACAGCCCTCGGGTGGGATTACTTATCAAAGATGAGCCAAGAGCATAACTCTCAGACGCATATGTGTGACAATATATACTTGCCGGGTCATTACAGACCTGAGGTATGTAATAGTGTTTCCAGTATAAATGAAAGACAGCACTATCACTGCCTCTTCACATCCATAAAGATGCATGAAGACTTGGGAGTATGAAATCCAAGCTATTCTTGATTCTAGATGACAGGACAGTTGTGTTTATTATCTAGTTCACTAGCAAAGTTTTGGAACTGATGAAAGATCTTGGGTTTCAGCAGGTGATGCACATGCTCCCCATCTTCTTCAGGAATTTCATAGACATGTTTCTTCCAAGCCTTTGAAGTTCTGCCTTTAGAAGAAGGACTCTGTTGAGATTCTTTGGTATTTTTTTTAAAATTAAACTTAACATTTATTGTACATAAGAGTTATTAATATATTTATTTACTGTGGCACCATTTTGAATTCCTTACGGGTGCCAACATTTAGTTTTTAGTTTCCATGACCAGCAATGCAGGATGTGTGTCATTGTGCTGCCTGCAGTAAGACTAATCTTTTGCCTAACTTTTTTAATGGTCCTTTTGTAAAAGTTCTCTTCAGGATAAGCATGATTTTTCCAGCTTAGTTACAACTGGTGTGAAAGAAAATGCTTTGTTTGCCGCATCAGGTCAGAACAAACGGTTCTAAAGTCCAAATGTTTACATATTGAATGGATGACTAAATGGACAACACAAATGTATCAAATAAACAGCAGACAAAGCAAACTATAGTTTGCTTCACGAGGCCTGGCTACACCCTGGTTTGCTGACTTTCTTCACTTGCTCACTGTCTAAAAACCACATTGCTTCAAACAGCACAACACTCTCCACTCAATGTCTAGTTTTTCTATCCCCATCCTGCACACTCCCACCTCCCTGACAGGCAAGCTTTTGACCTAAGTTGCCTCCTGAACAAAGCTTGGTATACCTGGGCTACTGAGAATCCCTGGAGCATTTGGCCCAATGTAGAAGTGGATGTGGAGTCTGTCTATCACAAAATATCCTTATGAACACCACCACATTCACTCACTTATGTTGGGCAGTAAACAACTTATTGAATTTGATAGTTTTTTGAATACCTGAGGAAAAAAACCCACAGGGAAACCAGCAGAACATACCGAGAGTGACCACAATCACAAACAAATTTGGTCTCCCAGGGCTGTTAAACAACAGTGCTAGTCACTTGGCCACCTCTATATATTTTTATGTAAACACTTGTGTACCAATAAAGCTTTGTTAATGGGAACAGACGACAAAAAAATAAAGCAAATAAACATTTACTTCAGTGTGATTTTTTAATTTATTATTTTTATGTAACATACTTATTTAAAGAATAGTACATGGTGATAAGTGTTACTGTGTTAAAAAAAAATCCAGGCATTCATATTTTTGAGAAGATGACATTTTATCACACATTATCAAGCACATATTCCTTTAAAAGTGTGAAGAAAAGGTAATAGAAACAGCCAAACTTTCAAGTATCTTATAAGACTGAAATACTTACTGTGCTGTATTTTTGCAAACAACGTTATGCTGCCCTCTGTGGTAAACAAAGTTGTGTTGCATGTTCTGCAGACATTCAGAGTTTCTTATAGTGGAATTGAAGTGAAGGAATAAATTAACAAATGCTGTCTTCATGTTAAACTAGCGCAGAGCAGCTCCAGAACATCCAATGGAACCGTCAAGACAGCTCAGAAGTATACAGTGATTTGTAGTGTCAAATGTCAAGTTAAATCTAATAGTACAAGAAGAGAGACATTATTCTCATCAGCATTTAGTCTCAGATCATTTGCTACTTTCAGTCCTGCTATTTCAGTGCTAGGGCTTGATCTGAATCTGCAATTACTTTTTCCTTACACACTGTTTCATTATGGAAGCAACTTAGTTGTTTAAAACACTACCTTTTCTACAATTTTATGGACAAAGTTAGGATGGAAATGTGTTGATTAAACATTAAAATTGTTTTTTTTTTCTTAAGCAAGGATTTGACTATAGTAATTTTGAATGCATTTTCAAAAGTATTGCTTTTAAATGACAAGTTTATGATTCCCAGAAGAATAAGGCTGTCAAAAACATTCTTAAATAAACAATGTTAAAACAGAATCATGAATACAAGTGGATGTTTCTTATGTTTACCAAGCTTTATCTTCCTAATATTGCATAGTGCATTTTCAGAATATAGCTGGTGAACAAGTTTAAGATGTCTTCCATTGCCCACAATATGTGCTGTGCAGGATCCCTATACACTTTGCAGATGTAGATTCTTCTCTTTCTTTGGCTAAGGATGTATTTTCAGTCTCAGGGTCAACTATGTCTACGAGAAATTCCAGTTTGAAGAAAAAGTCACACGCAAAGCCATATTCCTTTAAAGATTTGTTTAAATGACACCAAGTATTTTATTTTATTTTTTTTATACTTTTAACAGCAAAGGTAACTTTAATCACGTTATCAGTTCACCTATGACATACGCATAACACTAATGGTCCTGAGTAACCTCTGAAGTTCATTTTTAAATGGGAGATAAGAAGAAATGTCAAAACTAACTATACAAATGTTGCTTGGAACCTGTTACATGTCTCAGTGTCCATAATATACCCCATGTGTTTAACCTTTGGGACATCCATGACTGGCTGTTTGCTAATGGGGGCTGTCTTTACCTTAAAACCTTTATTTTAACCCAATTTATCACCAGTAGAGGACTTCACAAAGGCATTCCCTTGTGCCCTTAAGATACCAAATTTAGTCTAGGAATGAACTTATCTAACCCCCTGGCCAGCTAGTAGCAAGTAGGCAGACTTTTAATTTCATCAAAACCAATAACAGCAAGTACAAAGTGATACATATAACATGGGTAAGGTAACTGTTCATGCAGCCCCATTAGTAACAGCAAGATGCTGGTAAACATTTTCAGGTGTCACAGTTTCATATTTGCAGATTATATTCATTCTATCAAAAATGTAGAGAAAGATTTTTTTATGAGGAAAAGACTCTCTGAAAATGTCAGAATCTCCCCCTCCCTTCTTTCCCAGTTGGCATGTAAAACAAGACATCCTGGCATATTCAGCAACAGATTCTCATCACTATTAGAATGGCACACTGACATTTTAGATTCTCAAAGCACATTGAAATTATGTGCAAAAACAAAACAAAGGAAAATGTTACAAACATCATTATCATTCATAAGTGGCAAACTCATTCCACACCCAGGTCAAGGTTAGTTCCTTGGGACTTGAAATCATAAATAATCTAACTATGCAAAATATTCTGAAACCCCAATTTGCCTTCCAACTCTCTCAGCATACTCCACACTCCTGTTCAACTTGATCAGACCCAGGTTGAAGGGCTATCACCTGACATCTGACAACCGAAAAGTTTAATGTAACCACTTATCCAGTAACCCTGTCAAAAACTTAGCAGTAGGTTTCTGATACAGCAACATTAATACTTTGCAGATGTAGATTCTTCTCTTTCTTTGCCTAAGGGTGTATTTTCAGTCTCAGGGTCAGCTATGTCTAAGAGATTCCAATTTGAAGAAAAAGTCACATGCAAAGCCATATTCCTTTGAAGATTTATTAAATGAAAACGAGTATTTTATTTTTTTATACTTTTAACAGCAAAAGTAACTGTTTAATCACGTTATCAGATCACCTATGACACACACATAACACTAAAGGTGCCAAGTAACCTCTGAAGTTCTTTTTTACATGGGAGATAAAAAGACATGTCAAAACTAACTATACAAATGAGTCTTATAATGTCTTGCATTCCATAATATACCCCATGTATAATATACCCTTGGGACATCCATGACTTGCTGCTTGCTAACTGGGGCCGTCATTACTTTAAAACCTTTATTTCAACCCAGTTTATCACCAGTAGAGGACTTCACAAAGGCATCCCCTTGTGCTATTAAATTTAGACTAGGAATAAAAGCTCACTTGTTCTGTTATATTTGTACCCTTTCTTAAAGTGCTTATTTGATATTTGGACTTCAGTCTTCACACATTATACACTTCATATCAAAATGTTGTTGTTAGTACTAAAACATGAAAAAACTTAGTTTTTTAGGTACCGGTATGTGTTCAACATTTCTTGCATTTCCTGTCATCCTACACTTACATAGATCTTTGTAGATACGGAACACACGTGAAATGCATGTGTTCCAAATAACAGTATATATTTTAGCCTATACAAGCTCTAGGTACCTGACTCCCTGATAAAAAGGCTTCAGTTGAGAGAGTTTTTGCACTTTCTGAGGCGGTGGGAGGATAGGATAGCAGGCTGCTTGCTGTTTGGGCTTATCTACACATTTACAAGACAAAAGACGCTGACAGAGAGGTGCGAGCGGATTTGAGGTGGGCCGGATTTACAAGTTTTTTTCATAAACTTTGGTAATTCTAGTGTTAACGGAGATGGTGGGTAATAAAGAAGTAACTTTTTTTTTTTAATTCCAGTGGGTGAGTGGCCCATGTAATGGATAGGTGTCCTGTGTATTGGGAGAGAATAAAAAAATAGATGGATGGATGGAAAGTATCTCTATTCTTAGACCATACATCTGTTTTTGAAAAGCTTGTGTTTGTGAATGTGTTTAGCTCCACATTTCAGTAAATGAGAAGACAATTAAATAGAGTCTTGATTGGCTCTCTGGCAAGTTGCCATAATGTGAATGTTACAACACAAGAAAAAAAGCTTTATAATGAAAGAATGCTATAAATGGGGAGCTTCAGCATAACTGTTGATATGAAATAATATTAGGACAATGTCCAAACTTTTGAAAAACACACAAAGATGTTCTAGCCAACTGGCAATATGCTTTCAAAGGAGACAACTGAAAAATTAAAAATCTATCATGAGCAGATAGTGCTCGAGAGAGTTGTGCAGTAAGAATTTGTAACCTGCTTACTTGCATATCAAACTGCATGAATAGAAAGGCTGTCTTCTTTACATTAATGCAGACATTATGATTTAAATGACATCAACAGGGGATAATGAACATTGACATAACCTCTCTTATTTAGCACATTTCCATTAAAAACCTACAATACTGAGCAGATTACAGGTTCACAAGTGTTTCCATCCAACTATACTCAGCAAAAAAAGAAACGTCCCTTTTTCAGGACTGTGTATTTCAACAATAATGTTTTAAAAATCCAAATAACTTTACAGATCTTCATTGTAAAGCGTTTAAACAATGTTTTCCATGCATGTTCAATTAACCATAATCAATTAATTAACATGCACCTGTGGAATGGTCATTAAGACCTTAACAGCTTACAGAAAGTAGGCATTTAAGGTCACAGTTCTAAAAACGCAGGACACTAAAGAGACTTGTCTACCGACTGTGAAAAACACCCAAAGAAAGATGCCCAGGGTCCCTGCTCATCTGCGTGAACGTGCATTAGGCATGCTGCAGGGAGGCATGAGGACTGCTGATGTGGCTAGGGCAATAAATTGCCATGTCCGCACTGTGAGACACCTAAGACAGCGCTACAGGGAGACAGGAAGGACAGCTGATCATCCTCGCTGTGGAAGACCACGTGTAACAACACCTGCACAGGATCGGTACATCCGAATATCACACCTGCGTGACAGGTACAGGATGGCCACAACAACTGCCCGAGTCACACCAGGAACACACAATCCCTCCATCAGTGCTCAGACTGTCCGCAATAGGCTGAGAGAGGCTGGACTGAGGGCTTGTAGGCCTGTTGTAAGGCAGGTTCTTACCAGACATCACCAGCAACAACGCCACCTATGGGCACAAACCCACCTTCGCTGGACCAGACAGGAGTGGCAAAAAGTGCTCTTCACTGATGAGTCACGGTTTTGTCTCACCAGGGGTGATGGACGGATTCGTGTTTATCGTCGAAGGAATTGAGCACGTCTGGGACCTGTTGGATCGCAGGGTGAGGGCTAGGGCCATTCCCCCCAGAAATGTCCAGGAACTTGCAGGTGCCTTGGTGGAAGAGTGGGGTAACATCTCATAGCAAGAACTGACAAATCTGGTCCAGTCCATGAGGAGGAGATGCACTGCAGTACTTCAAGCAGCTGGTGGCCACACCAGATACTGACTGGTACTTTTGATTTTGAGCCTCCCTTCATTCAGGGACACATTGTGAAACATTTTTAGTTTATGTCTTATGGTGTTGACTCTTTTAGTGTTCATACAAATATTTACACATTAAGTTTACTGAAAGTAAAAACAGTTGAAAGTCAGAGGACGTTTCTTTTTTTGCTGAGTATAGATATTCATAGTCCAATGTTATGTTTACAAGGAGTTTATATTACAGTTAAAACTCAATGGAAAACAAATATAGAAATATGCAAAAATATTCATGCCACTATTAACGTTTTATGTTGAGTTCTTAAAGTTCCTAAATATTAATATAGAAAACTACCAATTTATCATGTAGAGGCCAAGAGAAAAAAACATTCAGTCTACATAAATATCATACTGTATGTCATAAATCTTGTTCTGTATTAAGGTTTTTTTTCTTATTTATGAAAACCTTACCATAAGAGGAATTGAGAAAATAATAGTAACAGTTAACACTTCGCCATGTTTGTTTCACATCATGTTAAGCATACATTACCTTAAAATGGACCTTTAGCTTTCAGAACAGTATTTAAAGAACTGGGAATTTTGCAACAGGCTCAAAGTTTCTGAACTTTTACATTCAAAACCGAGCTACAAGTGTTAATAGTTTGCATTAATAGCTTCTTCTTGTTCTTCTTTCGGCTGCTCCCGTTAGGGGTTGCCACAGTGGATCATCTTCTACCATATCTTTTTGTCCTCTGCATCTTGTTCTGTTACACCCATCACCTGCATGTCCTCTCTCACCACATCCATAAATCTTCTCTTATGTCTTTCTCTTTTCCTTTTTCCTTCTCCCAATATACCCAGCATCTCTCCTCTGCACATGTCCCAACCGTCCAACTTGAGCTGACCCTCTAATGTACTCATTTCTAATCCTATCCATCCTCGTCACACACAGTGCAAATCTTAGGATCTTTAACTCTGCACCTCCAACTCTGTCTCCTGCTTTCTGGTCAGTGCCACCGTCTCCAACCCATATAACATAGCTGGTCTCACTACCGTCCTGTAGACCTTCCCTTTCACTCTTGCTGATACCTGTCTGTCACAAATTACTCCTGACACTCTTCTCCACCCATTCCACCCTGCCTGCACTCTCCTTTTCACCTCTTTTACACAATCCCCATTACTCTACACTGTTGAAACGCAAGTATTTAAACTCATCCACCTTCGCCAACTCTACTCCTTGCATCCTCACCATTCCACTGACCTCCCTCTCATTTACACACATGTATTCTGTCTTGTTCCTACTGACCTTCATTCATCTCCTCTCTAGAGCATATCTCCACCTCTCCAGGGTCTCCTCAACCTGCTCCCTACTCTCGCTACAGATCACAATGTCATCAACAAACATCATAGTCCACGGGGACTCCTGTCTAATCTTGTCTGTCAACCTGTCCTTCACCATTGCAAATAAGAAAGGGCTCAGAGCCGATCCCTGATGTAATCCCACCTACAACTTGAATGCATCCGTCACACCTACTGCAGACCTCACCACTGTCACACTTCCCTCGTACATATCCTGTACAACTCTTACATACTTCTCTTCCCCTCCCGACTTCTTCATACAATACCACAGTTTGCATTAATAACTAAAGAATAATAATAAAAAAACCCTATAATTTATTAAACAAACTACAGGCTTACAAGAATAGATAAAAATAAAATATTTTTTCTAATTTACCCTGTGACTGAATGACACTACTCGCTTGGTTGATGTGTACTTATTGTTGATGGAATAGCCATTGCCACTTCCAAAACATAAATAAGAAGTGCAAAACAAGAATATGGATGGATGGATTTACTAGTGTTCTTATTCCCCTTAAAATTAATTTAAAAAAATGAAATAAATTGACCATATCCTTGGTACCTGAAGGAATTTACTCATGTGGTGTAGACAAAGATTTTACAGCAGTAAATGCCTCATGTAGCGCTTTACATAAAGATTAATTACTAGTGCATCAGATAATAGATGAAGGTATGATTGCTACTCATTACTGTTTAAAAGGGAACATTTGGATCTTATTGAATACGCCCTTTGATTTTAAATCTCTATTCCCTCCTGTGTTATTCCTTTGAGTTAACCAGTGCAATTTCAAGGTGTGCATTAACTTAATTAAATTTAGCTCAATCTGACTCACACCTGCCTCTTTCCTTGAAGACTAATCTGCTGCATTAATTGACTGCAGAAACTGAATCAGTGGGAAGTGTTTTACTGATAATAAAACAGTACAGTTAGCGGAAAATTGGACAGAACCAGAAAAGAAAGTGCAGTGGAAACTTAATGTACCTTTCGGATTGTTTTTTTCTTCTAAATACAGCAACATTCATTTCAGTTCAAATTAGTACTGTATGCTTATCTTCACTTTGTACTGATGCCAAGTGCATTCACATAATTACAACTAAAATGGTCTAAAAGTAAATTGTAATTATTTGTGAAATCTAGCATTGAGAGTCATAGACCAAGATGACTACAGCAAATAAGGACACATTACAACAAGACTGGTGCAAAGTGTTCAAAACAATGTGCAGTGCAGAAATCTTCTTTAGGATCAGTCCATTAAAAGATTATGTAAGCCTTGATGCAGCTTTCCAAAACAACATCTCCTCTGCTCACCCACGATGGCTTGCTCAGGGAGGGGAAACATCTTCACGGTCAAGCATTATCTGGCTTATGTCCCCAGCACCATCCCTTGGCATCTACATGGATCCCACAAGCTCTGCTCAAGTCTCCTACCACCATCCTTTCCTTTCCTTTTAACCTACAGCTTTTTTTTCCCTTTTATTTTCTTTTCTTTCTTCTCTCTTAGTCCTACTCCGGCTCCTTTATACTCTTGTGGGTTTAGGTACCTTAATTATGATCTACAGAGCGCTAATGAGAAAGCTGGCTAAACTCAGTTTCATGCATCTGTGCATGAATGCATGATCAGCAAATTTCTGCATCAACACACTCCACCAAGCCTAAGCTTGCTTTTTACCTAAAAACCTGTACACTGCCATGGACCCGAACACACAAAATCACAGCCTCACAATATTTACATAAATAAACAGATAAATTACATTACACGTGCAGTAAAACTGATCATTTCGTTGGTTAACATACACAGATCATAGCCAATTAAAGCCCAGACAAAAGGAAACAATTCCTATAAAGAAAATGAAACAAAAAGTAATTACATTTCTTATTTTCTTTGTGTGTATCCCCATTACCTTCAGGGCTATCCTGTTGTCAGTCTATCATCCATAGGAGGGGACAGTCAAAATGTGATTAAAAAATGCCTTTTTCCAGAAACAAATTACCTGGGAAACTTCCAGCATTACCATTTAATGCTTTTACTGGGATTCCCTCATTGACATAATTTGCAGGTTGACAGTGTTCACACATGGTAGTATCGTTCCCAGTAGTAATCAGTAAAAAAAAAAAAAAAAAAGTTGGATGTGAATAGAAATGCTCCAGTTTAATTTTTTGCTCAATGTACTGGAATTATATTAGTTAGTAATATCTGATGGGCCCTGGAAACCAGCAGAATGAATACAGAACATCTAGGATTTGAAGATACTGCTGCTTATTTACTGTTTGCTTTCCACCAGCAACTCCCTTCACCCGCCAACCACCCCCCCAGCCCCCCGCCTTTGTCAGTACTGGATCAGTGCAGTTCACATGCACCGCTACTTTTGCTCATGAAAAACCGTGGCTGGCACATAGCGGGATCTGATGACAGCTGGCTTCAACCATTTCAAATATTGTCATACTCTTCAAATCATTTTCAGTATATACAAAAATGTGATGACAGTACACTGTGGTTACTTTCTGAAGTTTGGCATCATGTCCCTCAGGAATCTGTACTGGGGTGGTTACTGTTTTCTCTTTATGCTTTTGTAAAACATAGTTTGAAAATCTTATACTTTCACTTGTGCGATAGTGATTCTCATCTGTGTCTGTCAAATATTTAAATTGAAAGATAATTTTTTATTTATTTTCTGTAGAGTGCTGTTCACTTAATACAGGTATAATGATGTTCCTACAGTGGTCTCTTTAAGTAGCTGCACCAATAATTTGAAACATTGGATGAATAATTAATCATATTTAAAACGACAAAAAGAATTAGTTGCATTGTAAGTATTAAACGCAATAACAAAATATTCTCAGGTTTATTAGAAAGATCCTGAATATCAGTTTTCTGAATAAGAAGTCATCTGGATGTTAACTTTGCCACTAATCTACAGTATCATTTAGCACTCACATAACTGAACTATCAAAGCCCAAATTTTCAGCTAAGAAAAATATTAAAATCGAGTTTTTTAATTGGATTTTTTGAATTCTGGACACCAGCTCCCTCTAGTGGCTTACAATGCTTCTGTACCCCCAACCCTTGAAAAGCTGAGTCAATGTGGTAATATGTGCTACTTGTAGTAGAGTAGTAGTAGCAGTATTACAAGAGTACAGTGCAGTTCTTAATTGCATATCCAACCAACATTTTACAATGTGTTGTCACTCTAATAACTTGATAATAACCTCTAATAACTCTAATAACCTCTAATAACTTGATGGAACCCTTTCAGTCTGGTTTCAGGGTGCAGCACAGCTGTGAAACTGCTCTGCTACGAGTAACCAATGATTTGCTTATGGCAGCAGACTCTGGACAAACCAGCATATTAATTCTGTTAGACCTCAGTGCAGCATTTGACACTGTCAAACATGACATTCTACTGTCCAGAATGGAGAACATGCTGGGTATCTCTGGCACTGCCCTCCAGCGGTTCAAGTCCTATCTGACTGATAGACAAGAGTTTGTTAGTCTGGGCAACAGCAGGTCCAGCACAGCGCCAGTCACACAAGGAGTTCCTCAGGGCTCTGTCCTCGGCCCTCTTCTCTTCTGTATTTATATGCTTCCCCTTGGCCATATTATTCGTAGCTATGGACTGGGCTATCATTTTTATGCAGATGATACTCAACTCTACTTCAATGTTAAAAGTGGAACTTCATCAGCTCACAACCTGCCTTAGTGAAATTAAAACCTGGATGGAGCAGAACTCTTTAAAATTGAACTGCAACAAAACTGAACTCCTGCAAATTGGGACTAAAATGCAACTTAATAAAATGAGCTCCTTCCCAGTCCATCTTGGCGGTGATCTCATCAGACCTGCCTCTACTGCAAAGAATCTTGGTGTCATTTTTGATTCCTCCCTCTCTTATTCCGCCCACATAAATCACATTAAGAAACTTTCTTACTTTCACCTCCGTAACATATCCCGTGTTCACTCCTTCCTCTCCTTTTCTAATGCTGAGAAACTTGTCCATGCTTTTATCACATCCCGCATAGATTATTGTAACTCGCTGCTGGCGTGTGCCCCTTCTAATCTTATATCACAGCTCCAGCTTATTCAAAACTCGGCTGCAAGAGTCCTGACTCGAACCAGCAGCAGCGAGCACATCACACCCATCCTGCTCCGTCTTCATTGGCTCTCTGTGTCTTACAGAATCGAATATAAAATCCTACTAATAACCTACAAAGCCTTAAATAACCTCGCACCAAACTACATCAGTGACCTTCTCCATCACTATGTGCCTGCCCGCCCACTAAGGTCCTCTGATTCTGGCAATCTTGTTGTGCCCCACACTAATCTACACTCCATGGGTGACAGGGCCTTCAGCAGTATAGCGCCCAGACTCTGGAATGACCTACCGAAATTAATCAGATCAGCTGACTCGATGAATTCTTTTAAAAAACAACTCAAAACTCATCTGTTCAGGAAGGCTTTTAGCTCTGCTTGACTTCATTCCCCTTCTCTCAGTTTACCTCTCTGTCAAGATGCTCATGCAACCTGTGTGTGTGTGCTAGACCATCAGTTCTGTTGTCTGTTAGGCTTTCTTTGAACTTACTGTCTTAATATTCTTTATTTATTTATTTGGTTTGTACAATGCTATACGCTGTATACCCTGCTGTTTTCTCTTATTTTCTGTAAGTGCCTTGAGCATGGGAAAGGCGCTATATAAATAAAATAAATGTATTACTCTTCTTCTCCATGATAAACAAGAATATATTAAACATTGAATGTCATTTTATTTAATAGAAAACATAATAGCGATTGGCAATTTGCAAACAATTCGTTCTTTTTGAATGACTCTTTTCAGTGAGTCCTACAAATCAATCCACAAGCACAAACTAATCAATTCAATGGTGTCTCAATAAGAGCACTGTAGTGAATGTGAGATTTTGTCAGCATTTTTTATTTCTCAGGTACATGTTTAAAGCACATGTGCTAGTACCTCCTGTCTGATGCATGATTTTCATTCACTTATGATTCTTTTTAGAGTGAACTGAATCATTAATGGTAAATGATAACTCTGCTACTGATGATTCTCTCGTTAATTATACAACATAGTAACAATAAATTTCTTCAATATATTAATTGTTTTCTACAATTTGTTATTGGAATTATTTTGAAGAATATGTAAGCATAATACTCATCTAATATGTTTATATGACTTTGTATATTCAACAAATTAGTCACACAAAGTTGAATCTAATAAAAATATTCTAATGTCTAACAAGTAGCTACTTTCAATATTAAATTAACATACACTTTTTGGGCCTGTGTAAGCAGAAGTCTGCCTGTTGTTAGTGCGTGTGCTGGAATAGGCAGGAAAAGACTGTGATCAGAAGAAGAAATGTTACCAGGATCCAAGTCTAGATTTTGTAATGAAAGTTCCATTCTTATTTTTCACTAAAACCGAGAGTGGTAAGTAAAAATCAAGTCAGTTAAAAATGCATTGTATAAAACAGAAAATCAAACACAAAAGTGCAAACAAAAAGGAAAGGTTTGTTATGCAATCTCAGAATCCAGAATGTGCATAGAGCTGCTGTTTATACTCTTTGGCCCATTATGACACATGCAACATGACCAAGCATCTAATCAATACCAAAACCATTAACCAATTAATAAAAAGGCGCCACACTGTGGCCATTAACAAGTAGTAGATGCTTGTTTTTGGTCTGAGCTCAGTCCCTGGTACAAGTAGTGTCCAAAATGGGTGCCAACTTTTGGTAAGTGTCAGTTTTATGTAAGACAACAACCAAAAGGGGAAGACATTTTGGCAAAAGTGATGCCAGGTATGTTCCGGCCATCTTCTCCTTCATTCTAGGTATGGAAACAGATATAAGGTTAGTGGCTGTACATCACCTTTTTTTGTGGATCATAACACTACACCCTAACATCCAGTAGGATCAGTGAAGGTTTCCATTATGGCAATTTTTTAAATATTTGACAGTGACCTGCTTACTGCCCTACAAGGTCATACAGCATGCATATTGGGAGTATTGCCCGATAGTGCCAGCAGTACTTCCATGCTTGAATGAATAGGACATTATTCTTCAGAAGGTATAGTTTTTTGTCTCCAATGTAAAGGTTTTTTGCAGAACATATGGTTTTCCCGTATGGGTCCAGTGGTTTTCCTGCTACTAGTAAACACCTTGCAGGCAAGGTACAAGATGCAATGTGTGTAAGAACTCTAACTTTGTACTCAGTGAAGTTCTCCATTGAAGAATAAACTGAATTGAAATATATTATCTTCTTGGCTTGTAAGCAGAAGAGCACCCTTATTTCAGAACCTGAACAATTTCCAGATATTTTGCAAGTAGGTAAACATATAAAACAATAAACTTCCATAGAACAATCACATTAGTAGTTAAATTTCCACATGTCATTTACATTTACTGTCATTTTTTTTACTACATTTGGTTGACACCTTTATTCAAGTCAGCTTACAACAGTTGAGATACAATTGGTTACTTTTCTTTCTTTTTTCAGTTGGAGTAGAGGGAAGTGAAATGACTTGCTTATAGTCACAGAGTGTCTGTAGCAGTATATGAACCCATAATTTCATGGTTTGAAGCCTAAAGCCGTAATCACTACACCACACTGCCTGCCTGCCTGCCTGTGAGTGAACCAATACATCAATACATTAAATACCATGAACTTGAATGGTTGTCATGTATGGGTGCTTTGACATTTTTATCTGTTTTACTTGCTCATTTCCTGGCTTTGTTCACAAATGCTCAGAGTACACTTCTTGACTATGTAGATTGACAAAAGCCAGGCAAGGTTGGTTAGGTTTTCAACTAGAACATTATATTTTAGACTGCTCTCATGATCAATGATGTCAGACTCTGGAACACCAAAAACATATTGGAATTAGTATACCCATCATCCCTTGTGTATTCTGTGAGTATAAATCTTTGCCTAAAAATTGCAAAACAAAAATGATATTGTGGGAGTACCACAGGAAGAAATATAAATTATTTTGGAAAAAAGAAGTCTTTTTTGGTTAGTCCATTACCATCAAGACAGTCGGTAGGAAAATGCTGCTGAATGGTGAAGTCATCAGAATAATTAATGGGTTTCTTTTAAACACAGCCATGTATGGTCCATTTTTTTCATGTTTTATGAAGATTTCTTTTAAAAAATATGATTTGCACATTATATATATGACTATTTTAGCTGAAAAATGTATTTAAACAATGCAGAGTAAATGGAAAGCAAAAATTAAATAATAGGAAATAAAGCAAATATAGATCACAAATTGTTTGCAGTCAATGTTACCAAAAATTAAAAAGCATTTGCATACTGGTGATATTTCAGATTTATGTTGGCTTTATGAAATATTTCTTTGGCAGATATAGGTGCAGTTATTGGCTTAAAAGTACTTACACTGCTGAGTATTTTGAGTATAACATGGTAATTCTCAAATTATTTATGCTTATTATTCTGTACACACATTTAGATGTGCTTATTACATAATTATATTCTGTATAATTAAAACACTGAACTACTGACCAGTACAACTGTGGGACAACAAAGCTAAAGCATAATCAAGATCATTAACTTGGTAACACTTTCTAATGAGGGCTTTAAGGGCTTGCTATAGTGCACCTGTTTGTCACCTATCTTGTTGTAATACAAATAAAACCTTTATTAAGGTCTTGCAACAGTGCTGTAACTGTCTAATAGATTCAGAGAAAGCACTTCTGTCAAAAATCAAAGTTGTAAATGTTTTTTGTTTAAAAAAGCAGATGCACTTTGACTACATTTTCAAGAATTTTCATCCTCTTCTTCTGTATCTTGTACAAAGTAGCAGCACTTATTCAATGTTTGATATGTAATTTGCAGTGTTTGTTTGCAGTTGCATACATATACTTATGTTGAATTCAATGCCTATGTATTTATATTGGCTCAAGTTTTTTTCAGTCCAGAGCACAAATTCTTTGGTATTAAAAAACAAATGTAGTATTTATAAACCATTGTAGCACCATTGGGGTCCAACTAACAAGTTCAGTTAATGATGTCTGAGACAGCAGGCTCAGTTGCAGACAGTAAAAAAGAAAATAAGAGAACATTAAACCGCAAATGTAATTTTAACCACAGCTAACAGGTGGTGGCAATAGGATACAGGACAATCACTTACAAGGACTGAAAACGCTAGTCTCCATCATTAGTTAAATATTAAATTATTCAGATTAATTTAGAAGTGCTAGTCTATGTCAGGTGGGGCCAACCAGGAAGATACAGCTCAATAATATTCAGGTTGCCTTACAACTTCAGTTATGTTACCATTCATTAAAGTTAAATAGTGTCTTTATTCACTCGAGGAATTGAGAGAGAGAGGAGAAAATTAGCAAGATCCCAGGGAATGAATCAGAATCTGCTTTAATTTTGATTTAAAAATGTACTTTTTGAAATGCAAGAATGAAAGACAGAATATACTGTTATACAGACTTATAATATAAAACAAAATAAATAAATAAAAACAAGAAGCTTCATCTACCTCAACTCATAACAGGATTGTGGAGATGCCATTGGTCTTCGTTCAACTGAAGTTTCTCCTACCAGCAAGAAGATATACTCCTGCTTCAATCACAGAGCACCATATGTATCACAAACAGTTGGTCATTAAAATTTTGCTAAGTGTAAAATCTAGAAAAAAAGACAGATTTGCACATACAGTTGGGTTCATCTCTGAACTACTTTGGATGCCCAGCCACACTGCTGGTTAGAAAGTATCATCTCATCAGTACTCATCAGTCAGCTCACATTTTTTGTAAACAGAAGCAAAGTTACAGCTGCCTTATAGTATGTTGTAGAGACCCTACAGAACTTAATAACTGCTTGAATTGTGTCCACACATGTGCCCTCTCTTATCAGGAAATGGGAGAGTCTTCATGTACTATATATACATAGAAGGTTAATGTAGCAATGGACTATTTTAGGAGAAGATGGATTCTGGATTTAATTTCATGCTCCTAATTGAAAGCCCTGCAAAAGGTTTAGAGCATATTGTTCTATTTAACAGAAGATTGTTTTAGATACTGAAGAACAATAAAAATATAATGCACATTGTTTCAAGGTTTTCATTATGAAAGAAGTGTAATTTACCACAACTCTTTTTTCTGACCTGTCATACACTGAGGAAAATTAATGAAGGCAAAAAGTAATGACTCAGAATTTTCTCAGGTTTAAATTTGGCAGTCTTCATATAGTATTGCTGCCTAGAAAGTGGCGAGGGTGAAGGTGAAGTGGCGGAGGTTGCAGTCATTAAATTTAGAACAAGGCCTTTATTTTCTTGTCAGAGATGACATACATTATTGCTCCTGACTTTTGTGCAGCTGCACGCTGAAGCACAATTACAATATGACATTTTTCGAAAATGAGAAAAAAAAGAACAAAAAAGTAACCCAAGAATTAAACTTGAAACAATGGATTTTACAGAGCATCAATCTTTTTTAATAGATCCATCAGTCAAATTAATTTGACTGATTTATGGTGCCTTACATTATGGGCATTTTAAACTGTAAATTATCAAAGTACAACTAAAATGTGTCACAAGCAAATTAATAAAAAAAACTGTTGTTACAAAGATAAATATATACAAAAATAAAGATAATTATATAGACAAAACAATTCAAAAACAAAAACCAAGATTATTATAAGGTCGCTGTAAGGTCCTTATTGTCACAAGTTCAGAGTAAAGTTACATTCTTACTTGCATGATCTGATCAACAAGAAACATTGTTGTCCCTCTTTCTGCCATGATTAGTGAAATGAGGCACCAAATCATATTTTTACTATTTTAGCATAAAAATTTCACACTTAAGTCTGCTGCTGCTTAATTATTGGAGACTGTTGTGGTATGTACTGTAGATAATGGTTTTGAAAACAGGGGCAAATTAGTTCACATTTTTGTCTATTTAATATTGGTAACAATTAGTCATATCCATGGATAACAGTGATAATAGAATATAATTACACGTGTTTGTAGAGTTCATAACATTCATGTTTTTAATAGCATTTTTAAAAACATTGTTAAAATGTGTGCCAAAATGAGCTTGTGATGGCGAAAAATGCTTTAATAAGCAACAAGTTACAACTCAAGGGATGTAATAATATAATTTGCGTGCTGTTTAATGCTGTTGGTTGTGAAGGCTGTATTGCTAATTGTATGTCATATTTCTTAAACATAACATTTTTGAAAGAAGTACTCAATGGAGACTTAAACTGTGTATTTTAGTTTTGAGATAAAATTGTCACAGGCACTAGATTATGATGGATAGCAGGATATTGAAGCAGTTTGGCAATATATTATAATGTCGGATAAATATCAAATCATTATAATCTGCAGATAGTGCAGCCATGAGGCTATTTTTAGTGTAGCATAAATATTGAGCAAGTTGTTTATTCACTGTATACCTGATGGCTTACGTAACTCCTTTCCTCTTCGAATAAATAGATGAGTTAAGTGAGTGTTAATTTATTTTTTTTTTGCATTTTTTATGTTGACCATAACAAAGCATTAAGTTTTATGTTATGACTGCAAACAGTAGGAGAAGTGAGGTGTAGTGTAGGTTGTGCGAGCAGATCAGTTAGACACCAAGTTCTCTGATGCAAGCTTGCAACTTTATTAGTTGTGCTAGGAATCTGTTTTGCCATCAAGGACAGCTATCAGATGAATTAAAGAGAAAAATGAAATATGAGCTAACATTTCTTCAGGTAAATTTGAAAAAATAAACTACTCCAGACCTGAAGTCACACAGAATGGGAGTTTTTCAAATTTTGCTCCATTTGTGACCCCTCAAGTGAACTGAGTGAACTTTCCCAACAAATGTTATTGAGGACTAAGTATCATATTTCAACAAAATTAGTTTCATGTGGTCAGACATGACGACAACAGTAGGTACTTTTCTCATTATATGCAAACACACCTAAAAATCTTTCCCATAATCCCTTACTCAGATTATTAGTAAAAATAATGTTATAGCACTATTTCACCGAAGAGCCAAGTATACTTAATTTAAGTTCACTTTTGACTATAACAGGATTTTCATTTATTCTGAAGCATAGATGAGAAGAATGACTATTTGGCAGAAGATATGCAAGCAAAAAAGAAAACAAAAAAGTAACTATTTTTAACTTTTTCCATTAGTAAATCCACCTTATTAAAACTGTGAAGAAGGGCTGGCAGACTCCCAAATGTAATGATATTTAAGGGAGCATTTTTGCTGACTAAATACTCTATGGTAAAATCTATTATTTTTGTTATACTGCAACCAATAATATATACAATGAAAGAATGAAAATAAATCCTTATATATATAAAAGTGTATTGTTAATATAATATATGTTCCATGCTCATAGAAAATTCATAAAATGTTTTATTGACATCATACAAAAGTGTGTACACTAAGGTTTAAAGGTTATTCCCACACTGAAAAGATGCAATGTATGAGCTGTATAGCCTTCATCAGGTGTGCCATAACAACTTTTTTGTTCTCTGCGGATTGTCACGCACGAGCGCTTGGGGAACAGCTGAGTGACCCTGTTTGCTTCGGAAAATGTCCCGGGGTGGGGGGACAACGGCAGTGTACTAACCTGTCTCTCTTTACTTCCTTAGAAAGACCAAGATGTCGCAGCCGTAAAGAGCGCCCAGACGGCTATAGAAAGCGCACACTTCCTGGTCTATTTCTTCCCTCTGCTGACCTGTGATGATGTCATGCTCCCAGAATCCACCACAACTATCCCAGCATTCCTCACGTCAATATCCGGTCTGCCTCCATAAAATGTCCATCTTCCCTCCCTTCAATGTCTTTTGAGTTTTGTAGAAAAAACAACTGATGAATTTGTTTGCAGTATATGGGGCTGAGACCCCAAACCTTGATCATTGTTGTGTCTTTTATTACAGGATACACACTAATGCTGCACTACACTATACACTTTAATACTGTAGTTAAGGAATGTCATTATATTTTCATTGACCCATGTATACGTTTACTGTGACAGCTTATTTCAATGTTGAGTCTATCATTGCTGTTTTTGTAGCAAATCAGTAATCAAGAAGTAGAAAGAGTGTCAGTCCATCAGAGGGCACACTTGCTCATTAGCAGGAGTTGAAAGTTAATTCTTTTGAATTTATCTGTTATCATTATTTCAGCTACATTTTACACAAAATTTAAAGACCTTAATTTTACTGTCTATTTATACTGTAATATGTTCTTATATATTTTATTGATAATTCAAACTGACTTAGACCTTTGGAAGAATCTTGGGAAGACCCACACAGGCATAGAAAATCTACATACTCCTCAATGACTGTGGCCAGGATTAGAACCTAGAGCTCTATAGATTGCCAGCGCTAACTACTATAATACCATCCTCTACATAAGAAACCATTGAAATGTAAACTTTTGTACATATAAAGGATGACATAAAGACAAATGATGTTAAACTTTTGTTTCATCTTTAATAAGATCTTTTAAATATTTAGACGAGTCCACACATTTTTCATAGAACTGAGATCTAGTCTATGATGGGGCAATTAAAGAACACTGAACATCCCTTTATTAACCTCCTTATTGTTTGACCCTAGCATCAATCAGGCTGTCAAAACAGTGCTAAAAGCGCTAGTCCAGTGTGTCGCTTGGGCAACAGTATAGGCATGTCTCACGTAAGACCCGAGGTTTACCGAAAAGAATCGCGACGTATATAGCGTGGCTGTCGTAAAATTCCTAGAACAACACATTGATTATATAATCCAGCTCCTAGGCAAGGCATACAATTCAAACTCCACAGCTCAACAGATGAATAAACAAGTGCCATGAAAATGCTTACACTTAAGCTGAAGAACAAATGATATAGCATAAAAACTAGTCACTCTTTTCATGCGGCCATCTGCCCCCTAACATGTCACCCTGGCACAAAGGTTCATAAACAAAGTTAAGCATCCTGAGTATTAACTGGACAATGGTGTAGATGCATCTTCTCCTAGCTTCAAAATGGCGTCTTGTAAGAAGCGCCTCCCATCAGCAGTGCTGATGAAGTGAATTTGTCTTCAGGCAGTGGAGTTGAAACAGTCAGTGAAACCAAAAGTGATTCTGGGAATTGGAAAGGGACACTTGCGTCACTCGCACATGTGAAATATGCTGTTCATATTATTATTATTATATTTTCTACACTTCTGACTTTGTATTTTAGTGTTTTGCATGTTTTATAGTAGAAAGATGAGATTTCATAAAAATGTAATTTATCCAGCCAAAAAGTACAATGATTTTTACATGTTTTTTGAGAAAAAATGTAATGCTAAGGAGGCTACGCCATTCTTTGATTGAGTTGTCTGTGTGATATGGGGTATTGTTCTTCCATTCCATTATCCAACCCGCTATATCCTAACTACAGGGTAATGGGGGTCTGCTGGAGCCAATCCCAGCCAACACAGGGCTCAAGGCAGGAAATAAACCCCATTCAGGGCGCCAGCCCACCGCAGGGTATTCTTCTTAAAAATGTGAAATTCTTTTTTAACTTCAGCTTTCTATGAAAGGGCAACTTGTTTTGCACCCAAATGTAGCAACAGCAAGTGTGTGCGTGGGTTATTGTGAGTCAGAGATAGACCAGGAGATGATAAGCCAAGAGCGAGATGTAGTCAGGCAAAGAAAGAGAACAAAACTATGAGATCAAATAATCAAAAACCGAAAGAAAAGGCCTGGAGCAACTTTAGGTCTTTTACTTTTTTCTTCTTGGGAAAGGTGCTATATAAATAAAAGTTAAAAGTATTATTACATTTATTCCATTCATTTCCAAGTACAGTATTTAGTAAAATATAAACTTTATAATGAACACTCACAGGTGTAAATAAGATCAGGTTAGATGATAAACTGCTGACCCTTTGTTATTTGCATCTCATTGTTAACTGACTGCTAGTTAAGAAATCAAGAAGCAATTAAAACCAGAAAACAAAGTAATTTAAGACTAAAAAGATCAATTAGGGGCTGGGATTCTTGACAAGTGACTTAACTAAACTGAAGCATCATCACAAATAATTAGCTTCTTATTAACACATTGGGCTGGAACAAAACCTACAGCCACTGCAGCCTTGCACAATTGAACTTGGCAACCCCAACACTGACGAAATGACCTGTTAGTGAATATCTTTGGACAATTTCCAATACAATACTTGTGTATTTGTCAAGAATTGGGGCTATTTCATTCCAGTGGGTTTCCTCTTGATGACTTGAAGACTGGAGAACGGGATGATCTTGCATTCTGGGATGTATTTGCCTGAATCTATCCAGGGACATTGCTGAGGCATAGAATGTTAATCTTGTAGACTTCCATTTCTTTGTTGACTGGGCCATGGGGTAGCATATTTTCTCTAGCAATGTATGTATGCATCTCTTTTTGCAGACACAACTCTAGTTTTTGGAGATGTGACTTCCTCCAAGTGGCTTTCACTGCTATCCACTAACGATACTCCAGAGGGAGAATGCTATTGCACTTTGAAATGATTTTATAGCAGAAGAATTCTTCTGCTGGGATAAAATGGTGTCATGACCAACCTGTTTTAGTCACTTTGTGGGACAAGCAGAGGATACTCTAGTGCTTTTTTACCCCTAGTTCAGGAATGGTGTATGCTATACATTATGTGAAAAATGTCACATACAACTAACCAGATATTGGTGAAGCCTACCAATTAAAAAGTGGCATCAAAGTTAAACTGAAATATTTGGATAAAAATTGAGTTTGAAAAAGTACATTCCAGACCAAAATGGTTAATTTTTGTAATGATAAAGACAATGGAGTATAATATGCCCCAAAAAAACATACAAAGTGCTAATTTGACTAGGCTGTAAATAATTGATCATTCCATTATTAGTCCTTTCTTTCGAAGACACCAAAGTTTCTTCTTTAACATCATGACTGTGTACTTGTAGTATTTTTCTAACTATGCATGAAGACAAGGTTTATGTTCATGAGGATCATTTTTATTATTTCTATGTGACTATTGTGAAAAATGTATTAGTGTATTGCGCTTCAGTTCATGAAAGAATCAGGATTAAGTTGCTATATGTTATCTCTTATTTCAGGGGCTTTCCACTAGACCCAATCCCTCTTAGGAATGGTGCAAAAATTAAGCATTCCAATATGCTTATTTTTTTGCTTTGTTTGAAAATCCTGTAGGTCTATAAGTCTTGGAGGACTGGTATATCCCTGAAAACAATCAATCAGCAGCTGGCTTCCCTTTTTTTTAAATCAAACTCTTGGTTTAATTGACTTCTTGTTTACCAGTTTCAGCAATTCCCAGGTGGATTTAAACACCCCTGCAGTGTGTGTTTTACTTTCTCACAGATATCTGGGAAACAGTCTAGTTTGCAGTGTTTTATTCACAGTAGTTTATTGTGAATCATCTATATGCTTGTTAAGCAAGCTTTTCTGGCTAAATTCTTTCTGAAAGGGAATTCTTTCACAATAGCAGGTGCAGGCACAAATCAGTTTGAAAAGCAGAGCAGCAAACTCGTTAATTATGAGGCATACCCTGGTTTGTTCATTACAGATTATGTGCTTTGTAAAACGCATTTTAATAGTAATTTATGGTCAGCATTTAACTAACAAGCTGGATGACAATTTAATGTCTGTTTTCAAAAAGACATGACAATATAAATATACATATTCTCAAACATTATACTCTGGATTAATTCTGTATCCACCTTCTGAGAAAACAGCCGGTCAAATCACTGTTTAATAACTGAGGCAACCGTGGTCATTGACTATTATTAAGTCTTCTATTCTCTTCTTAGAGTTCGGCAGTGGTGATTAACATTTCTGGCTTTTTAATGGCATCAAAACACTAGACAGAACTTTAGGTAGGTGCATAGGAGACTTTAGCATCAGTGGACCCACAGTAAGGTTTAGATTGTACTTCACCAAAATAATGGAACCCCAGCCTAAACCGTACTTCTGTGTTGAGTACTCATGAGGGAGCCAGAAGGCTAGATTGGTCAGATAGAGTTGGATTTTTTTTTTGCTAATGACCTTTAGTTTCTCTGCAGTCCGTGTAGACAAGTTTTTTTCCTTCTATTGCAAACTGGCATTAGCTTGCTATGGTTGGGCATTAACGTGTACTTATGATTCAAATAAAATTAGAAACTTGCATCCATAGATAAATGCAGATATGTATAAATGATAATTGTATTATGCTGTTTGTTGACTTTGTTGTTTTTAACTATTAAATGTTTATTTTATTTTACCTATACTTAAAAGAGTTTATGGAGTTCTCAACATGAATAAAATGAATACAAATATGTAAAATATAAACTCTAAGATCATTGTCATGCTTTTATATTTATAAACAGAAAAATAAGCAGGAAGGCAATTAAAACAAATTTCAAAAGAAAAAGAGCCCTTATTTAAAGGACCCAGTAGAAAATATTATATGTCATTACAGTGAACCCTCGTTTATCACGGTTAATCCGTTCCAGACTCTACCGTGATAAATGAATTTTCGCGAAGTAGGATTCTTTATTTATAAATCGAATATTTTTGCAGTTAGAGTATAGAAAACCTGTTTACGACCTTCTAAATACGTTTTTTAACATTATTAGAGCCCTCTAGACATGAAATAACACCCTTTAGTCACCATTACACTCGTATTACCCAATATATTAGACAAAATAAGAGAAAATAAGACATATTAGACGTTACAAATATCATATTACTAGGTGCACTCGCCTTTTAAGGCGACCGACTTTTATCCTCAATTTTTGTGTGCTCCATGTGTACTTCAGGCATGTAAGTGTAGAGAATGAGAACATCAAAGTGCCCATTCATAACATCTCCCGAAAACCTAAGTTTTTTTTTATCCCCTCAAGTGGCTGTCCAAAGTCGTACAATGTCAGCCCGAATCTGTACCGCTAAAGACGGAGTTTCATGCACTAAATAAGCTATAGATGAGAATAAGCAAGTTCCATCTCCCCTGATATTTACTACGCGGTGAGGCATTTGTACTCCATCAACATTAATTATTTCCAGAGACATAATTTTGTCTATTTTTCCAGCGCATCGCGCACAAAAGCAAGAGAACGATGAGAGCACCAGAACTCTGCTCACATCGAGTCGCTTCGTACCTCAAGCCGCAAGTAGTAAGTCTGTAATAAGCGGAATACCGCTACGCTTTGCACTTACGGGACGGAAGGACAATCCCGAACACTTTTATATAGTAGATTATTGTACTGTACATTTAATTGCACACAACCACTAACCTATGGAAGGCACAACCTCAGTAGGAAAGTCTTCAGAGGTGGTGCAGTATCTTCAGCAGGTGCGTTGTCTTCAGTGAAGAAGTACTAGGAGTAGGCAGTGGGTGTCTGGGTGCGCGGCTGAAGAACATCTTGATAGGCAGTTGATGGCACTGTCTTTTCATATGAGTGAGGAGGCTTTTGTAGGGTATTGCCATCTTTAATCATATCCAAGAGTTTCACCTTCTCCTGGATAGTAAGCATCTTCCTCCGGCGCTTAGTTTTATTGTCAGAAGGCTTAGAAAATGCAGCACATTTAGGAGCCATCGTAGGGCTTAGATAAAAGTTCTCAGAAAGCGCATGCGTAGTGACGTAAGCGTGTATGAGAAAAAAATCGCGATAGAGTGATGCCGCGAAAGTCGAAGCGTGATATAGCGAGGGATCACTGTACCTATATATCTATATTTTTAAAAACATATATAGAAGTTAAAGCAATATAATATATATTGTTTCCCTTTGTTTACATTGTACTTGCTGTGCAAATGTACTTAAGGGTAATACTATTCATGCCAATTTAGGTAAAATTACGCTCACGCACATATCTGATTGCAGTACATAAGAAGTCATTTATTTACTTCAATGTCCCTGCCAGCTTCTGGATTTTATGTTGGGAAAACATTTCATGCTGTTGGACATAGATCATTAAACACATTAAAACACTCTGTTTCTAAACATTTCATTACAGTTCTACAGTGATTTACACATTTCAAGAAGCTGTTGCTCTATAAGGAAGCTTATTGGATTTTCAAACTAAAGATTATTTACTTATCTGTTTCAAATGAGGCTAATGATCTAATGGGTTTGATTGGATCCTATAAAGTGGCCCTGCTATTCTTTTCTCCTTACTCATTTATACTATGTCAAGTTTTAGACAGGCATTGGGCACACAATCAGCTAAAGGTAGATTTCACATTAAACTGTTACTCTTGTAACATGACCCTTATTCCTGTGTTCCTTGTTTTTTCTTAGAGCAAAACCATGAATAACTTGAATTTTTCTGTAAATTCTGTTTATTGTGGTGGGATGAGCCCTTTCTCCCTTTTTTTCAATGTTTTCTTTATAAACAGTGTAATCAATCCTCTTTGAAAAATGAATAAAAATTTCTTTCTCGTGAAGTCTCTTTAATTGCTTTATGTCAATTACAGCTCATTTCAAGAGTCTAACAATTATTTATACATTCTCTTTATTGGACCATTAATGTAAATAACAGGCAATCCACCTGAAGCTAAACATTTTAAAAGCTTTGTACTAGGATGGGAGACCAACCAGGAAAAGCTTGAGTTGCTGCTGAAGGAGGTGGTGGCAAGGCCTGAAAGGGGTGCTTACCCTGTGGTCTGAATGTGGATCCCAATGCCCATCCATCAGATGAGATGAGGCCTGTTGGGGTTGGAACAGGTGTTTTGCTGAGGCGTTGCCAGATTGAGGTGCGTGGAACATCTTGTCTCTCCATCATGATGATCATCTTCCTCTGCTGTCAGAAAAGCCTAGTAAAGGGTTAGCACTCTCTGAAGGACGCAGATCTGGGACAGGCCGATCTCTGTAGTTGGGTACACCATTTATTGGTCTGGTTGCTTGGATGGCTGTCATACTCAGGGAGTAGCTGTTGCTGTGGTGGATCAGCTCTTTCCGATGTTGTCCAAAGTCATGCATTTCAATGAGCGTATTATGAGACTCAGATTAAAGCACTCTCTGGGTGCCTTGCCTGTTTTCTCAGTGTATACTCTGACCGCAGTGAGTCATGTCTCAGTGAGGGAGACATTTTATTTGCAACTTCGCTTGGTGGTTGATGGGTGCCTGTGAGGTGGCACTCCTCTGGTCATGGGTGACTTCAGTGTGACCACTGGCACTGACAGGGCTGGCTATGAGGATTGTGTCAGTTCCCATGGGTCTGGTGAAAGTAGCTCCATGTTCTTTGACTTTGCAAAAGCACAGAGGCTGTGGATCGCTGGATACTGGTTCCAGCGCCCTGAGCTGCATCGTTGGACTTGGTACTCAAATACTGGTGTTATGTAAAAGGAGATCAGTCACATCCTGGTGGGCAGATGCTGGAGGCTTCAGGGTCTACAGACATGCCCAGTTTGTGAATTGTGTCCACAGACCTCTTGTTGCTACACTGAAGATCCAGCTTAGGCCCAGTAGGCTACCACCTACTAGTAAAATGAGGCTGGACCTGGCCAGACTCCAAGATCAGGTTGTTTCTAACAAGTCTCATTGCAGTTTGTATGAGGAACTTACAGACTTGGGTGCAACTGCTGATCCTAATGTGATGTGGGAGACCTTCCATGCCAAGACCCTGAAGGTTGCTGAGGGTTGTGTTGGTGTTCCCAGTGTTCCCAGAAGGAGATGTTTCATCTCACAGGGCACTCTGAATATCATCAAGAGGAGTTGCAGTGCAAGGCTCGATGGCAACTCCAGTCTGTACCAGGAACTGCGAAGGACGGCGGCGAGGGCTGTGAGGGCAGATAAGGAGGTGTTTTTTAGAGGAATCTATGAGCAAGTGACAAAGCATCTATGGTCTAGTGACCCACGTTGTACTTAAAGAGGAATCAAAGCATTACACACATCCAAATCGGTTTCTCAGAGAGTCCCAGTCAGGTTGGCTGATGGAAGAGTCCATATAGCTAGGACATTGGATATCTCTTGGTCCATGGTTCTTGAGACTGATCCTCCAATTAGTTGTTAACCATCCAACCTCACTGAGATTGCACAGGTGGTGAACCAGCTGAGGGTAGGGAAGGCTGCAGGGATCTGTGGTATCTGGGTGAACTTCTCCAGGCTGGTGGTAAGGCTGTCCTCCTGGCATTCAAGCAATCTTTGCCTTCATGTGGGAGACGGGCGTCATCCTAATTGACTGAAAAACAGAATTTGTTGTTCCTATCTGGAAAGGGAAGGGTGATCGGCTGGATTGCGGCAACTGCAGGGTGATAACATTGCTCTCAGTACCGGGTGAGGTCCTTTCTAGGGTCATCCTCACTTACTCACCTACTAGCAACTGGAGCAGTCTGGTTTTACTCCTAAGAAGTCTACCATCAACTGCATTTTGGAACTGAAGGTTCTCATGAAGTGCAGACGCAAATATCCGAAAAGTTTCTTTGCAGCCTTTGTTGATTTTCGACAAGCATTCAACTCAGTTGATTAAGCTGCCCGCGGGACATTATGAGACTTTGCAGGATCCCCTCAAAGTTACTGGAAATCATAGCTGGCCTGTACACTGGTTCTGTGAGTGCTGCGAAGAGTGGAGGCAGAATATCTGTGTTTTTCTCAGTTCATTCTGGGGTTCATCAGGGATGTGTTCTTGCTCCTACTCTGTTCATTGCTTGCATGGACTGGATGTTGGGCAGGGTTACGGGGTCCAGGGTCGTGGCTATGGGGCATCTCTTGGTGAACAGAGATTCACTGATCTTGACTTTGCCGACGATGCTGTGATGTTCTGAACGGGGCTCTTGAGAGACTAAGAGCCTAAGTGTCTGGCCTTGCGAATGTCCTAGATAACATCCAAGATCCCGGCCTTTAATGACCTCTTGGGCACAGCCATCAGCAGTATGTCTGTTTGCGAGAACGTTAATCTTGTTCAGCGGCAGTGACATTCATATCTCTGGTGACTCTTCCTATGAAGTCAGTAGACGGATTAGGGGAGCATGGTGGGGTCATGAGGATGCTGGAAAGGGATGTGTCATTTATTTGGTGGGTGTTTTACCTCAGCTCTTACATTAACCTAAGTTGTTTATTTTAATTTTTATTATACACCCTGCAGAACTGCTGACCATTTCACAGTTTTGTTTCTATGGTAAACATTCTTCTGCTGTGCTGTTAGAAAACAAATGGAATTACAAAAAATATTTAAATAACCTTCCTATTGATTTTGCAGTATGTAAACATATATATACAATATACTGATGAATGGATTTTTTGGTTTTATTTTACATATTTTATGCAGCTCAAATACATATAAAATTGTTAGGGTTGACCATTGCTTTAATTCTATACAATCAAGGGAGAACATGCCATAAAAAGAAAATTGCAAAAATACAAGTATTTCAGAAATTTAGTAAAACACAAGAATAAAAAAGGGTAGCTCACTAAATGAAGAGATCTATTAAAAGTAAGAATGATTCATAGCTTGTGCAATTAGTAAGAATAAAAACCCACAGCCACAGGCACACCCCAGGACAGAAACTGGGAACCACTGAGATAGGCAACACCATTTGACCAGTTCCATTATCTCATTTGTGTATGCAGACTTTTTACATTTTGTGATAAGACTGACTTAAGTAACATGCACATGGAGTTCACTCAGCGCCCACCAATTAGGACACAACACTGGGAAGCACTGTTATTCCGGATGAGGGGATTAAAGGTGTCATTCAGCTTCACCCAGTACCTACTGTCATAAAATTAACAGCCAATTACAGAAGCGCTGACTGATACCCATATGTTAAAAATACAAAGAATTGTTAATTAACTAATTTGCTTATTTTACTTACTTAGCCCCACTTGGTACATATAGCCCCATGTGTGTTATATTTTTGAATTGGTGTTCCTCTCCTGACAAACTGCTTCTTTATTTTCCTAAAAAAAAATAAAAATATACCTTTTTCAGTCATGTTGGAATATATTAAATTTGGAACACCTTACATTTAAGTTGCTTTAAACTCCTAATGTACTTACAGCTTTAACAAGGAGAAAGGCTTTAAAATAAAAGAAAATACAAATTCACTACCCAGTGTGAATAGAGTTTGCTTGGCATATCCTCTTTATTTCTGTATCAGACTAACACAATTTAGGGTGGTATTTCTGCTGACTCAAGCCTCCCTGTAAATTCTTCTGCTGATTGTTTTTGTTGTGTGTGTATGTGTTTTTTTTTCTTTCTTTCTTTCTTCAAATAAAGTGCCGCACAGCCATTTTTTTAATATTTTGTTTGTGCACTGGCCTTCTGGTATCAGAAATTAAGGTACTGAACACACACGCTAGCCTTGTACGAGATCAGACATCCCGCCTCAACACTTTCCCACTTAATTGAAATTCATTTTTTGGCTGTAATTGCAAACTTTACTAACCATTAAAAGCTTTTTTTGACAACCTCTGCTGTCTTGTCTTAACCAACAAGACGTTTTTCATCAATGATCTTATTAGTGATAGGAAAATTGATTTTATTACACTAAGTGAAAAGTGTCTTAGCTCAGGTGGTGCGGCTGTTTTAATCGAATCTGCGCCTCCGAATTACGGCTTTGCTCGTGCGGATCACCAAGGAAAGAAAGGTGGTGGCTTAGCAAACATTCACTTGAGCCGGTTAAAGTCTAAAGATGTCAGTTTTGGTAAATTCAAGTCCTTTGAATATCTTGCCGTTGATAATCAGTGTGACCCAAAAGTAAAAGAGTTCATGAACCTCCTGGACTCTTTTGATTTGAGACAGCTCGTTAGTCAGCCTACACATAAAGCAGGTCATACGTTAGACTTAGTAATTACCAAAGGACTAAAAGTTGATGTGAAGCAGATCATTGATATTGGTCTATCAGACCATTTTCTCTTACTATTTAATATAGAAATAATGATAGAAAACATTCACGAGAAGTATATTGTGAAAAAATGCTTCTTTGATTCATCAGCAGCTTCGAAATTTACAAACATTCTAAGCAACCAGTTCGGTTAAAGTGCTAACTACAATAGTGAGGATAATGTAAATAGTAAGGTGGAAAAATTTAATACTAAGGTGAGAGCTGCTGCTGACATAGTTGACCCTGAAAAGACAGTTAAAAAATCTTCTAGCATCGTTATAACATGGGAAGCCCAAAGACTGTCTGATTTAAAGAGAACATGCCGGAGAGCAAAGCGTAAATGGAGAAAAACTAAACTAAAATAACAGAATACAATAACACAGTCCGTCTTGAGAGGCGCTGCTATTTCTCTAGAATTATAAATAACAATGCTAGTAATCCCAGAGTCTTATTCTCTACGACTGATTGTCTGCTAAACCCATGTAACTCAAAATAATGCCTCCAAAATACTTCCAGTGAAACTTGTGAGGCTATTGCTGTATTTTTCAATCAAAAAATGAATGATATTAGTAATAATATAGTATATCTCCCCAACACTGCGGATCCTCTTAAACCCCAGTACTCTGCTATAAACAAATTAAACTCTTTCACCAGGATAGATTTACCTGATTTATATAAAATAATGTCTCAACTGAGACCCTCCACCCGTGTCCTCGACCAAAAACCATTTTTTCAAAGAAGTATCGGGTGTGCTAATTGATAGTATTCTTGACAAAGTAAGCTCGTCATTAGATAAGGGGGTCTTCACAGACTGTCTTAAGACTGCTGTAGTTAAACCCCTACTCAAGAAAAATAATCTTGACCCCTTTGTTTTTGAAAATTTTAGACCCATTTCTAACCTGCCTTTCTTAAGTAAAATTCTAGAGAAGGCAGTCATTATGCTGCTAAATGACCACCTCAATAAAAATGCTGTTCTTGATAAGTTTCAGTTGGGTTTCAGAACAAATCACAGCACAGAAACTGCACTCGTTAAAGTAGTAAATGACTTGCGGGTAAATGCAGACAGAGGCCATTTATGTGTTCTCATCCTCTTAGATGTGAGTGCTGCATTTAATACCATTGGTCACAAAATTCTTAGAAATCGCCTTAATCAATGGGTAGGCCTCTCTGGCAGGGTCTTAAATTGGTTTGACTCCTACCTGGCAGGTAGAAAATTCTTTGTTAGTTGTGGTAATTATAACTCAAAGACACAAGATATTCTATATGGTGTTCCACAAGGTTCTATCCTGATTCCGTTGCTCTTTTCGATCTACATGCTTCCGTTAGGTCAGATTATCTCGGGGCATTACGTGAGCTACCACAGCTATGCTGATGACACGCAGCTGTATTTATCAATGGCACCTGATGACTCTGACTCTGTTGTTTCACTAACACAATGTCTTACTTGTGTTTCTAAATGGATGAATAGTAATTTTCTCAAGCTAAATAAAGAGAAAACAGAATTTTTAGTGATTGGCAATAATGGATATAATGAGGTTATCTATACTAATAAAAGGCAAAGCCCTCACTGACTCACTGACTGACTGACTGACTGACTGACTCATCACTAATTCTCCAACTTCCCGTGTAGGTAGAAGGCTGAAATTTGGCAGGCTTATTCCTTACAGCTTCCTTACAAAAGTTGGGCAGGTTTCATTTCGAAATTCTACGCGTAATGGTCATAACTGGAAGGTATTTTTCTCCATTTACTGTAATGGAGTTGAGCTTGACCGCCGTGGGGGCGGAGTTTCGTGTGACATCATTACGCCACCCACGTAATCACGTGAACTGACTGTCAACGCACTATGTAGAAAACCAGGAAGAGCTCCAAAATACGCTGAACAAAACATGCATTATATAATTGAGAAGGCAGCGAAACATTAAGAAGCGAGCGAGTGACATACTACCATATTCATCAGTACAGCTACTTCGGAAACAAAGCGAGGTATAAACCTAAACTTTAAATTAACTTAATAGACAGGCTGCCGCTGGTGCTTTTCGTGCCCACGGGTAATGTGGGATACAAGTTTAATGAGAGGACGCAGGATATAAACGAGAGTTTTGATCACTTTGTAACTAAGTTAAAATTGCAGGTGAAGGGGTGTGCTTATGCAAATTCCGAGAGACTGTGTTTGTGGGGGATTGACAGTTAAGGCGGGTGGAGGAGTCACGTCATCATATCCCCTCCCATTTACCTCATTTCGCTCTGAGCTGAGCTCCGCAGCTAACGCCGTCTTCCGAAGCAACTTCGTCACACTGCCACCAAATACAGAGAAATCCACAAGTTAATACACACTCTGTCTCTAGACTTTCTCCACACTGAATCCTCCAGGCACTACTTACAAAAGGTTACATTGACAATCGTGTTACGTTATTTTTAAAATGTTTAATTTTCTTAGCACAAGCACAGCTGAGAAGCTTCGATGTATGTGCTCCATAATGCGTTAAAAAATAATGCATTTAATCACACTTTGCATTACAATCAAAGGGGAACTTTTGTCAATGCATGATTTCCTGGTACACCAATTACATTGATCAGCGCATCCCAATTCATTTTAGCCTCGCACCACCTTGGTTTGAGAAGAAGTATGAAAAAATATGAGGTTAACACACAAAAACAGATCACCAATTCAAGCTTTATGAATAATCGATTCGCCATCAATAATTGTTTTGGTAAAGCCATACTCAGTGTAATCCTCCTTCCATTTTATAATTTTTCCGCCACTAGCCATGATTGAACGGTAAAAAAGTAAGAGCGAAGCGAGGGTGACTTATTTAGGCAGGCATATATATGACAGCAACACTCATGACAATCATGTTACGTTATTATTAAAATGTTTCCTTTTCTTTTTCATTACTTCTTTAACCCATTACTTCTCCGCTGCGAGGCGCGGGTATTTTGTATATGAATGACCTCCAAAGAGCGCGGAGACTTTTGATCATGTGAACGTGTCTGCAAAATCTGGCGTCTCCTGCCCAGCAAAAGTCGAGCAGCCGGCGCGCGCGCATAGCTGTGCCGGCCTTTCAGACGCTGACTGCGCTTCTGCGGCAAAATAATATTAAGGCGCTTCGCACTTTATTTTGCACGTATACGATTATGAGGTCGTCAGCTCGGATTATGAAGACACGCACAGGAGTGAAGGACTGACAGTGCCATCACAGCCGATTAATAGCTGGGACGTCTCACCAGTCTGCACAAGACCCACCGCGACTGTCCCCAAAAGGCGCTCATATCGTCAGCGAACACATCTCTCTATACTATATAAAAGAAAAAGGCAACTTTCCTTTCTTTACACCTTTTTTCCTTTTATCCCAAACCAAAGCCTTTCTCTCTTAACACTGCAGAGGACACAAAACTAATTTTCTTTAATTGCTGGTAAGGCACATTACCAGAGGCAGAAATTTGGACTTTCACATAGAAAATGTAATTTCTATACCACAGCCGTCGTGTAGCGCCTTTCAAAAGGGATCAACTACCGAGAGATGATCCATATACATTTTAGCTGCTGTTAGTACTACTTACCTCTTCTTTTATACCGTCTTTAAAATGTAGTTTACCCGCAACCACTCCAGTAGTGCTCAATGTACCTTTACTTCTTAAAACGTTAATGTTTTACTGTTTAATAACTTATAGACTACATTTTATTATTTTTCCCTTGCACTCAGTGATCAAAGCTATACACACACATATAGACACATACACATATATATATATATATATATATATATATACACATATATTTATATATACCTGTGTGTATGTTTGTATGTATGTGTATACACACACACACACACACATACATACACACACACAAATTATATATATGTGTGTGTCTGTGTATGTATGTATGTATATGTGTGTGTATATATGATGTAGATAGGTATGCATATATATATATGTATATGTAGATATGTATATAGATATGTATTTTGCTATATATATATATATATATATATACACAACAATTACATTAACAATCATGTTACGTTATTTTTAAAAATTTTCCTTTTCTTTTTCATACCTTCTGTAACACACTACTTCTCCGCTGCGAAGCGCGGGTATTCTGCTATATATATATATAGATAGATATGACAACAACACTCATATCAATGACAAAACAATTACTGTACATTAACAATCAAGTTATGTTATTTTTTAAATTTTTCCTTTTCTTTTTCATAACTTCTTTAACACAGTACTTCTCCGCTGCGAAGCGCGGGTATTCTGCTAGTTAGAAATAAACGATGCATTAGGATTAAAAGTCAAGACGAAGGTAAAGAATTTAGGGGTAACTGTTGACTGTGACCTGAATTTTAAATCGCATATTAATCAGATCGCTAGGACAGCATTTTTTCACTTAAGAAATATAGCAAAAGTTAGACCTCTTATATCATTGAAAGTCGCTGAGAAATTAGTTCAGGCTTTTGTTTTCAGTCGTTAGACTACTGTAACGCACTCCTCTCAGGACTACCCAAAAAAGACATAAATCGTTTGCAACTAGTGCAGAATGCAGCTGCTAGTATCGTAACTAGGAAAAGAAAATCTGAGCACATCACCCCAGTTTTGATGTCACTACACTGGTTACCTGTGTCATTCAGAAATGACTTTAGAATACTGCTTATGGTTTACAAAGCCTTAAATAATCTCGCTCCATCTTATATATCGGAATGTCTGACACCTTATATTCCAAATCGTAACCTTAGATCTTCAAATGAGCGTCTGCTTAGAATTCCAAGAGCTAAACTTAAAAGAAGTGGTGAGGCGGCCTTCCACTGTTATGCACCTAAAATCTGGAATAGCCTGCCAATAGGAATTGGCCAGGCTAATACAGTGTAGCACTTTAAAAAACTGCTAAAAACACATTACTTTAACATGGCTTTCTCATAACTTAATTTTAGTTTAATCCTGATGCTCTGTATATTCAATTAATTATCATAACTATTCATGGTGGCTCCAAAATCCATACTAACCCCTACTCTCTCTTCTGTTCTCTTCCCGGTTTTCAGTGGTAGCGACCTGCGCCACCACCACCTAATCAAAGCACCATGATGTTCCTACATTGATGGATTAAAGGCCAGAAGTCCACATGACCATCATCATCAAGTCCTTCCATGAGAACCCTAAAAACAATGAGGATGGATCATTTATGTTAGGTAGAATGACCAGATGGGGCTGGGCAGTGTCATGGTCTGGAACCCCTGCAGATTTTATTTTTCTCCAGCCGTCTGGAGTTTTTTTTTTTTGTTTGTTTTTTCTGTCCTCCCTGGTCATCAGACCTTACTTTTATTCTATGTTAATGAGTTTTGTCTTATTTTAATTCTTACTTTATCTTTTTTCTCTTTCTTCATCATATAAAGCACTTTGAGCTACATTATTTGTATGAAAATGTGATATATAAATAAATGTTGTTGTTGTTGTCTTCCCAATAAACTAACTCTGTTTCAAAATGTATTCAAATTAAACTATGCATTTTAGTTACACATTAATTGTCTTATATGATTATAAGTGTATGTATGTTCACGTTCGTTGAAATAATCAGAAATGGTCCTTAAGGATGACAGTGTACTGAGTGCTGCAATTCCAACAACCAGAAGTCTTTAAAGTATAGACACCACTATTGGTGATAAAACAAAGTTCTCTAATTAATTTTATGAAAAGGGCTCACATACCGAAAGATATCAGAAGAATTACTCTAACTCCTTTTACTAAGCTGATAAGAGTCTGCTAGGGCCTTCAGTTTAAAAAGTTGAAATGCTGTCTTTTAAAAATCCATCTGTTCACTCTGTCATATTTGGGCTGCTGTGCTGCTTATTAGAATGCCATCTATTTTCATTTTTAACCATGCCAATGATTGTATTGCATGATTTATTCTGTATTTTGAACTTACTAATAAGCAACATACAGTGAATGTGTGTGATTATTTTAGAGGTGATTCTATAATTGTAAATTTGAAGATAGTTCTAAATATGTCAAACTAAGTATTGCTAATGTATATATGCAAGGTAATGTACACTGTAATATAACTTATAGATTAATCAGATTAACAATATATGTGTAGCTCCATGTACATTTACATTATGAACTATGGCCCACACAGAAGCACAACATTGGCTACAACAATATCTTGGACATATTATGGCATGTCTGGGGTCTGTGGCGCATATCAGCACAGGTGCAAGATATTTTTGAAAATAGTGCAGAACAAGATGTCATGAGTGTAGGCATGTTTGGTTTAAACAGGGATACATGGAGTGCTTAATGTGGAAATATGTCCACGCATGCATGAGACAAGTAGGCTCAGCCATCTCATATTCACTCACCTGCACTCACAAAGTATATGACAGGGCCGAGCTGGATTAGAAAGATGAAGGAAAATAAAAAAACACGTAAGATAAAACTGAGGAAAAAGAGAAAGAGAGCAGTATCTGATGGTCATGCGCGTGCAACAGAGAGGAGGTAAGGTGGTTGGGATGCCCAGTGGTGGAGAGTAGTGAATGGTGCTCCAGAGGCGGATTGGTCCTGCTGAACTGAGGAGCAAGAGAAGGTTGTGGGTCTTGAGGGTTCTTCAGAGTATGACGGAGATGGCAGGATGATGGAGCCAGACTTGTCTGTCTCAGTGGGTATTGAAGGAGGTGGCAGGATGAAGTAGCCAGACTGTTGTGCCTTGGTCTTTATAGAAGGAAGTGCCTGGGACAAGAATTAGAAGTGAACTGCATTCTCCACAGACAAAGAAGTACTGTGGACTAGAAAAAAGGAGCCGATTCTGTTGACTGGATTTATTTTTTGATTTCAAGAAACTTTTATTAAATGCATTTTGAACTATTGAACCTGAAAACATTTTGTTGTACTGTATATTCTAATTCATCCTTGTCCATTCTCGGTTATGACTATTAATGTCCTGGAAAAAGGACATTGATGGCTGCGGGCAACTGAGGCATCATCATGCACTATTGTATTTAGATTTAATTTGAATATCTTACAGTATATGATAAAACATTTCAGAATTGTGGTGGACAGACAGGTTCTACCGTTATTTTGTTCACCTCATATTTAATGAAGAGACAATACATATAAAATCTCCAGTATTCCTGCTAGAATGTATTAGGGGGTCAGTATTGTTCAGAATCTTTGTTGCCCCTTCGCAGTTTATTTTGGCCTCAGTTATAATTTGTATGATGAAGACACTGAAGTCTATTGTACCTTTGAAGCAAATTTATCTTCCTATTTAACAGGTGCCTTTGAGGTATAAAATGCTGGATTCTTGAGAGCACTTTAAAATTAATTATGAAAAAAGTCAAGTTATTTTAATTGGTTCTTAGTCCCTTGTAAATAAAAGTCTGGATCTTAACTTAACATTGCAGGACATAAATTTGGAAGTGTCTCCAATTGTTAAAAACTTTGGAGCTTTAATTATTACAAATCTGCCTCTGGAGGCTCGTCTTAATAACATGTGGAAATAGATTTTTTATCCTTTAAAAAACATGTTTAGCTTTTACTCATGCCAAGAAGCGAATTCATGCACTTAAGCTTCAACACATCTCAAATTTTGACATCCACTCATCAACTGTTATTAGCAGACTCCCACATATGCAGACTTTGGCTGCTAAATTCCTTATACTGTATCTACCCCTTTATACCAACATATAACTTTAATATTATAGTCATTATTTTAGCTTACAGTACATGAATAGCTGGTGTTTAAAGTTATTTGCTTTTCAATATAATTCCTCCTATTTCATTTAGATCTTCTAAAACAAATTATTTCATCATGCCCAAAATTTACCTCCATGGAATAAGATGCAGAGGCTTCATTTCAGTCTTATTTAAAGCCATTATTCGTGAAATAAATGCAAACTGGGAATCTTCTTTGAAACCTGTTTTATAGACACATTTTCTTAATCAAGGAATTAATTTGGTAAAGATTTTATTTGGATATTTGGTTTATCAGGTAGTGAAGGTAACTAAGTTATATGGGAATCCAGGCTAAGACACAGAGATCCCCAAGCTATGTCACTCTGTAGCCCTGAGACAAAATATTGTGCTTCCTCCAGGACACTGAGAGGGTAAACCATCTGAACTCTGAATTACATGGTGAGTTCTCTAGTTGTGCTACAACATATGGCTTGTGAATCATTTTTAAGGGTTAAATGATTTATTTAAAGAAGTTCATAATTCAGACAAAGGTAAAATAAAATCTAAAAATCCATTAACAGGGCAAAGATCAAAAATACCAAAGCAGCAGAAAGTAGCTGTCAGAAAGACAACAGTGCAAATGCCACCATACAAGACTTCCTTTTTTATGTCCCATCACTCTCCATAATGTGTCTGCTGCCCAATAAAATATGACAAGAATCAGGCTGAGATTTATTATGGGTTACCAGAAAGAAGTTCAGAATTTTCACTTCATAGACTGATGAGCTTGGGGTTGAGAACTGGATTTGGTCAGTGGCTCAACTGGCAGGATCAAGGAAAGGAGAGAGGATAAGGTAGATGACTTTATGACTTTGCTGGGAGGTGAGTAGGACCAGCAAGAGACTTCAGTGGATAATTAAACTAGACAACCCATTAGGTCTTTGTTATTGTCATGTTTCAGCCAAAATTTCTTCCCAGGTTGGGGTTTAAAGTTGTATTTCTTGTCTGTTGTGTTCCTTTTTGTGCCATTTATGTTATTTTTTTATTATGTGTATTATTATATGTTTTTCTGTGTAACTGTAAAATGCCTTGGCTATGTCCCATGTGTTTTGTGGGTGGTCCCCCAAGAGGCGGGGCCACATGCAAATCACCACCAGGGACTGCTCTCTGCCCTATAAATCTGGAGGGTCTCCCATAGTTCTTGGCAATTCATTTTGACGCACTGGGGAGTTTTTGGTGAGATCATTGTATGCTGTGCTTTATGCTTATTATAACTTATTGAAATATTTTGACCTTCAGCTCTGTTTTTGACTTCACCTTGGGATTCTGTATTGGGACTGTGTTTGCCTTGGATTGCCTTGCCTTCTCAGGCAACTCCTTTTTGTGCTCCACAGAGCTTTTTGTGCTTCAGAGCATTTTTGTTAAAAAAAATAAATATTTTATTTTACAAAGAGTCCTTGTGGCCCTTTTTGTTTCTAGTCAGGGTTGTGGTCCCCGTAGTGGTCAATTTTGGAAGTATTTGGGGGGGGGGAATTGGGACACCCAGTTCACAATAGTTTGTTTTTTTATTTGAAATGCTTCACCCTCATAACTCCCCCTCCCCCCTTTCCAGTGTGTGTTCTTGGCTATTCTCTTTTGGAATTATTGCTTCTTTCTTTGTGGCACTCTGGCCTCATACATTGATGTTTTGTGTGGGAGCAGCAAATGAATTACCCTAATGATACAGGTGGAATCTTTTCATAACGAATCTCATGGGACCATAAAAATATTTTGTCATAATGGGAATTCTATTATAACGAATATGGGAAAAATACATACAGTATTGTGATCTGAGCTGCCAGCAATTCACCATAACTAACAGCAGCGGCACAAGGACAGCTGTGTAGATGATCTGCTGTGTCTGGTAAATAGTAAACCAAGGGCAAAGCAATTGGTTTCCTCTGCAGAATTAGGGATACCGCATACCGTGCTTACCGTACAATGTTTACCATTTAACACTGAGCTTTGATCTGCATTTCCTCACACTCTCTTGATCTGTCTTCTCCAGACCACGTCTGCCACAGCAGTGATTCCAAGCCACTGGTATTCTTCTAATATGAACATAGGATCTTAAGCAGGATGATCACCCATGCCGCGGCTCCTAACAGCTCCTATTCTGAATGAAGACCTAAGACTGTACCTGCCTTCTCTATACAGTGGAACCTCGGGTCACGAATGTCTCTGAACACGTACAAATTGGGTTACGACCAAAAAGTTTGCCAAACTTTTGCATCTGTTCACAACCACACACTTGGGTGACAAACAAGCCAGTTTCCCTTCCGGTTCGTACGCGCTGATGATTACTGCACGTGTTCAGTATCTCCCTGTACTGTAAATTGTTCTCGGTGCATCACGCAGAGGGACTCTCTCTCAAAACTGTAACCTCTTCTCAACTCAGCTTCCTCCTGTGGTATAGTGGGTCCACAGCCCCTGTCAAAAAAGGGCAGTTTTAATAAATAGTCATTGCACTCATGGCTTAGCGAGGGGGCGTAGTGGTGTGTGGCCGAAGCGGTTCCTGTGGAGTTCGTGATGTGGGTGTTTCTCACCTAAGTGCACAGGTGAGAAGTGGTCCGTAATTGCCACGACTACCACGTCCTCTTCATAAATAGAAGCGCGAGATGGCTAAAGGGAAAAAGAAGAGAACAGGAAAGAAGGGGAGGTTGCAGGAGAAGGCAGGAAGCAGGAGGAGAAAGCCGGTGCAGGAGAGAGAGAGAGCGGGAGAGAGAGAGAGAGAGCATGAGAGAGAGCGAGCGAGCACAGGCTCGCGTGCAGCTGAGCAGGGAGCCTGAGTGTTTGTCTTAGTGTTATTCAATGTTTTTACATTTAGTTTACTATTACACTGTGCATTCTATGGTATAATTAAGTATTTTTGTGTTTAAAAATCTTTAAAGAAAATATATTTACATACAGTTCCTACGGTCTGGAACGGATTAATTGTATTTACATACAATCCTATGGGGGAAATTACTTCGGGTCACAACCAAATCGGGTTACGACCAGAGTTTTGGAACGAATTATGGTCGTGACCTGAGGTTCCACTGCACAGTAATAAAGCACCTGTATTTTCCTTCAAAACTGAACTCATCTTCCTGCTTCTCGTGCAACTCTATGACTTACGCTACACAATACCTGTATAAAAAACAGTGCTTCTTAAACTGCAAAAAATATTTTATTTGAAAATGAGATGTAAAATGTAACTTTTTTTATTAAAAATACAGGTATGAACACAAAATGAAAATGAGACATTAGATGTATTTTTTGTTGATAAAAATAAAGGTACAAACACAGAATGAAAACGAGACGTTAGATGTAACTTTTTTTTAATAGAAATACAAGTATGAAAATACAGAAAGAAAATGAGATGTTAGATGAAGATAAGGCAATTCGAAAATTCTTTCACCACGTTATTTTTCTTCATTCCTGTGCAAAGTTACTTTTACTAGAATGATTTTAGTTATCAACGTCCAGTGCAGTAGGGCTGGAAGCTCTGTCACCCACAAAGCAAAGGTTTGTTTGCTGCATGACAAGACTGCCAGCAGAGAGTTAGAAAAGTCAAAGGTGGATGCAATGAAAGTGTTTGTCAAGCATCTTAGTATTAGGAAAAATTGGGCAGATTTAATTTGTCCACTCAGGGCATGTACAGTATCTCTTTTGAAGATGCAAAGAGAGGGTACTGACTTGTGGCACAGAAGGAACAGAAGACCATGCTCTCTTTGAACATATGTTAGAGCCGTTAAATAAGGTGCCACTTTGAGAAGGTCATCTAATTATCTTTTTTGTACAACACCTTATTGCACACTCTAAAGCAACCGCTTTTTTATGTATATTTTTTCTTGTTTGCATGTTTTCCTCTCAAAAATTATTTGACTATAATAAAGTTGCACACAATGCCTCTGTTCATGACAGTTAGTTGACATTTGCTGATTCTATAACTAAGCTTTTTTTGTATTACAAATCTGTTTCCTTTGAATCTCAAATAGTATCCATGTGGTGAATTCAATGATTAAAAATAAATGTTATGTGCCACTGCTGTTCCTACCTGCACACTTTTCTATGACCCTGAACTGGATAAATGGGTTAGAATACTGATGGATGTTGTTTAAACAAATTTGCATTTGTTAGTGTACTTTCATGACAAACTATCTTGACCTTTTTCTTTACTTTCTCTTTGTCACATACAGATAAAGTTGTATACATTGTCTCTTGGCATAAACCATATAGTATACTTCGTAATTATTTCTTTTACATTCAAAGTTTTGTAAGGTTCAGAAATTCCCAATTATTTCAAACAGAAAAAAGCAACAGTTTCTACTAGCCCAGTAACTGCAAGTACAGTATTTCACATATTAATAATGAATTTAAATTGCATAAAGATTTATTACAAGACTTGATGATAGCAAGTAATATTTTGATAAAGTTATTGGGACTGCATAAATGTGCACATAAAAACATTGGCAGAAAAAAATGATTTGAAAACATTTGGAAAATATAGAATGGGAATTTGTACTATTAATAATAGATGGTGCACTTTAGAGTTACTCTAATTCATGCACAAAATAAATATCTTCAAAAAGCAAACAAAATGAAAATACAATGGAAACTGCATGAATAGATGAGCAACTTTGTCAAAAATAATGTAAAAAGATCACTCTAATGGAAAATTAAAAGAGAGTAAAAAAAAGGCAGACCAAGAAATGGAAAATACAGTTACAGTGGCGATAAAAATTTTTACAGCTATGTACCATTAAAATAAAATCACATATTTATACAATTAACATCTTTTTAATAATAATACCTAATTCATTTTCTAACCCGCTTGTCTACTTCAGTGCCTAGGAAATGGCTGGTTATTCTGGAAGCACTGGTGCAAATTAAGAAGTAACCCTGGCCAGTTCATTTCAGGATGTAGTAATGCAAACACCCACCTTTATGTTCAACACTTTGTAATCCTGAATCGTGTTATGTAATGATGATAAATTAATCAGATTTTTAGAAGTACATTGGAGTCAGCACTGCTGCTTTCTGGGCTGCTCCTGCAGATTCCTGGTCTTGTTGCTTAGAAAACTGATCAGTTATGATGAAAGGCTCTGCTTTGAATTTACTGTTTTTCTATAATCCCTGTGCTCCTCCCAAACGTAACGACAAAAAGGCACATTTCAATGATGCACAGGCAAACTGTTTGGCATTAGACAACACAATGTAAAATGGGGTATGACTATAGAAAAATGTAGTTTTTCCGCATTTCTGTAATTCTTTGGAATTTAAAGAGGGGACTTTACAATTAAAACACAAAAATGTAAATATAGCCACACTCTCTCCTTTAACGTTATCTATCCAACAGTAGTAAATTATTTTGGCCTAGTCTGTTTAGGATAACAGTCAAATACAATCACAAGGATGAAATGAATTATCTTTTGATAGACTTATTTTTTTGGAGATCATCCACAATTTCATTAGGTACCTCAGTACAACATATAAACCTTCACTAAAATTTCAGTTTTTCCTGTCCTTAATGAAATAGCGCATTTAAGCATTCTGGTTTAGCTTAATATATGACGTTATTTCATACTTGTTTCCTGTGAGGCTATTGTAACTGTAACAATGCAAAAACCATACATTTTCTTTTTTATACTAATTTACTGTTAAACATTAATGGTAATACAAAGGAAAATTGCTGTTAAACAACGCCGACTCAAGTCCCAGAGCTTTTTTTCATGATGCCTGTGAGTTGTCTATGACCCATCTTCTCCTGCTCAGGAATCCATCACTGATTCATGGGCGCTGGACACCGGATTTAATTTGTCCATTTCAAGACAGCATCACTTTTCCTTGGTGTGCAATCGGGCAGTAAACGCTGCTAATCTTCGCACTCTCACCCGTGCTCATCCTGCAACGAGCTCTTCTACTTCTATCAAGGCTGCTCTCCTGAACGTCAGATCAGTGTCTAATAAAACTTTTATTCTGCAAGACTTTATTACATCAAATAATCTGGATTTCTTCTTCATCACTGAGACTTGGATTTTAAATGGTGACTCTTCATGTTTTACGGACTTGGTT
>JANRMT010062790.1:20890647-20951655 GCA_026402145.1 Polypterus bichir lapradei | reverse complement strand
CGGAGCCTTACAAGGGATCCGTTTAGCAGCTTTGAACTTCAACTTTTTGAAGTGTGCAGCTCCCCTTCTTTGTTGTTTGCCGTGGTTTATAGACCTCCTGTAATTAATGATACTTTCATTTCTGAATTCTCTGATCTCCTGGCTGATATCACCCTCTCCCATGACAAAATATTTATTGTTGGTGATTTTAACATTCACGTTTGTTGTCAATCGAAACCTTTGGTCAAAGACTTTTTATCACTATTGGACTTATTTGATTTTATACAGCATATTAATACGCCAACTCACTCTCTTGGTCACACCCTTGATCTCGTTCTTACTCGTGATATTTCAGTGAATAGTATTGATTTATGTGATGTTTCTTTCACTGATCACTTTTCTGTAATGATGGATCTGAATATTACTGTTGATCTCCCGACTAATAGCTGTCCCCCACGCTGCTCGCGCTTTTTAAATTCTTCTACTATATCTGATTTTAAAACCATTTTCTCTGATCTTTATATGCATGACCAAAATAATGATATCGATGACTCTGTCGTAAAATTTAATTCCTCCTGTGAAACGGTTTTAGACACAATTGCTCCGCCCAAGATACACAGTAATAAGGTAAGACCTGCTCCCTGGCTAAATGAAACTACGTGATCACTGCGCCGCGCCTGTCGAACTGCTGAACGGCGTCGGAAAAAAGATGGACTGAGTATCTCTAAACAGATTTTCAGGACTTCTCTTTTCAATTTCCAGGCTGAAGTTAAGAAATCGAAACATGACTTCTTTGCCGATTTAGTATCCCGCCATTCAAACAATCCTAGGGTTTTATTTAATTCAATTAATGCGGCCATTCACCCAAATTCTACGATGGGGTTAAATAGCACTGTTCATTCATGTGAGCAGTTTCTATCATTCTTTGTCAGCAAAATTGATACTATCCGCCGTGGCATTGTTCAAACTAGCTATGAACTTCCTACTGTTAATCATGACATTGTTCTAGATTCCTTTGATCAAGTCTCACTTTCAATGCTAAAAAGAACTATTGACACCCTTAAACCAGCTTCCAGCCCCCTTGATATTGTACCACCACGTCTCTTAGTGGAAACCTTTGATGTGTTGGGCCCATCTTTACTAGCCATTATAAATGATTCTATTAGTTCGGGGGTTGTGCCCTCATTTTTTAAACATGCTGCAGTCCGTCCCCATCTAAAAAAGGCAGGATTAGATCCTGGAGTTTTAACCAACTTTCGTCCAATTTCCCAGCTCCCATTTCTGGCTAAAATACTAGAAAAAATTATTTATAATCAATTGGTCAATCACCTTAACTCCAATAATTTATTTGAGACCTACCAATCTGGTTTTAGGCGTTATCATGGTGTTGAAACGGCACTCCTAAAAGTGTTCAATGACATCTCTCTTATTACTGACTCAGGTGATGCTGCAGTCCTTGTCCTCCTTGACCTGTCCGCTGCCTTTGATACCATTGACCATGAAATATTGCTGATGTGACTCGAACATCTTGTTGGGATTAAAGGGGCTGCTCTTAACTGGTTCAGGTCATATTTAACTGGTAGACACTTTTCAGTGACTTTAAATTCCTCTTTTTCATCTACTGTTCCTCTTAAATATGGTGTTCCTCAGGGATCCATTTTAGGTCCTATTTTATTCTCTATATACCTTCACCCTATTGGAGCGATTTTTAGGAAATTTAACATTTCTTTTCACTGCTGTGCTGATGATACTCAGGTTTATATTCCCGTCTGCAACTCTGCAACAAATCAACTCCACAACTGTCTGTCTGAACTAAGATCCTGGATGGCCAATAATTTTCTTGATCTAAATCAAAATAAAACGGAGCTGCCTATAGTGGGTCCACCAGCTAAAGCCCAAATTGGTCTTGGACTTCTCGGCTCTTTCTCTGCCTTTTCCAAACCTCAAGTCCGCAATCTTGGTGTAACCTTTGATAGTAAGTTTTGAGAAACAAGTAAATTCTGTTATCAAGAGTTGCTTTTCCCAACTTCGTCTATTAGGTAAGATAAAGCCTTTTTTAACTTCTAAAGATCTTGAGAAAGCTACTCATGCTTTTATTTTTTCTCGCCTCGATTATTGCAGTTCGCTGTATTCTGGGATTAACAAATCTCTGATACACAGGTTACAGTTGGTCCAAAATGCTGCTGCTCGCTTTCTGGTTGGGGCAAGAAAGTATGACTCTGTTTCTCCTATTTTAGCTTCGTTACACTGGCTGCCTGTCAGTTTTCGAATTGATTTTAAAATCTTGCTGCTAGTTTTTAAATCGTTACATGGGCTTGCTCCTGCCTATTTATCTGAATTGTGTGTTTTACACCAGCCATCCAGAGTGCTTAGATCTTCTGGTCAGTTGTCTCTTGTTGTCCCTCGTACCAAATGTAAAACCAAGGGGGACAGGGCCTTTGCAGCTGCTGCCCCTCGCCTGTGGAACTCTCTACCTCATCATATTAAGGAGCCGTCTACAATTGAACAGTTCAAAACAAGATTAAAAACTTGCATTCAGTGACCTTCAGTAATACTGATGGTTTTCCTCTTTGTGATCATATAAAATTATTTCTATTTATTATCTATCTTATTTTATGTTCATATATTTTATTACTATTTATGTTTTATTGTTTATTGTTTTTTCTTTTATTCTATTATTGTAAAGCACTTTGGCCGCAGCATTACTATGTTGTTTTAAATGTGCTATATAAATACATTGACATATTTGCAACAGTGTTCTCAAAAATAGGATGTGCAAATACAGTATGTGCAAAAAGTCAGACACAGGATTTTATTTTTTTACAACATAAAATATTCTTTATAATTAGTTTTATACTTAATGTCCTATATTATTGGACATTGAAAAATGTTAGTGATATTAAGTAATGCATGCAGTAGTGGTATATATTACCTATGACAGGGGTATCAATGGGCCACATTTTAGCCAATGAGATCTTAAGATGACAGGACCAAAACAAATGCAATGTGTAATATGCTGATTGCACACTAGCAACATCTTTTAAATGTCTTTTCCTTATCTAGCTATAAAGTAGGATATCAAAGAAAATTCCTAATGCACAAAGTGAACAAAATAACAAACAAGCAGATCAACAAACTGTATTGGCTTACAAAATATGTGCATTTTCCAAACTATCATTATTTTCTCCTATATAGTTACAAGGGGGGCTGTAGCTATGATTCAGTGCAGTTTATTGAGATTATTTCCATGGTTATTTACCCAACAGTTTTGAATAAAGAAATGAAAATAGGCTTGTCTCCTGAAATTTGGCACCTCTTACTCTTTACCAGTACACCAAAATCAGGTGACAAATTCACAGCAGTTGACAATTTTATTTTGTCATTTTAGTACTATTTCGGGAGCCTGAAAGTCACTTTTGTTGTGAGGATATTGATTACAAAAAAAGCCTGTTAACAACAGAAGTAGTTCCAAGCATACACACAGCCATAGCAGCCAAGACAGGTTGGAATACATATAAAATGTCATTGGTGCAAACTTGTCCTTCAATGGTGAATGCCTCTGTAATCAATCTGAAGCTGCAGTTCTACAAATACAACTACATCAGAAGCCTTCTCAGTAAATGGCTACTGAAAAATAAAGTATTCTGTCTCTGTGTCCCAAAAAACTCTAACTTTTCCTAGTCACTAAACATGAATTAGCAGCAAGGATGAAAGCTCAGGTCCAATCTACTCCAACACAATCCCGTGCTCCTACAAGGTTTTTGAAAATCTAACTGACTGTTGTTGCATCAGTCATTGGTACCAATCCAGCATACCTGGTTACAGTTAAAATGGTAACAACACCATGAATATGGCCAGCAGTGCAACATCTGTAATAGCAGTGTTTTCCTGAACAAGAAAACAATAAATGACTTAAGTCTGTCCTTCAGCTGGTTTAGCAATATCTGAATCTTTTTTCAAGGCACACAATTCCTGCAGCTTTGAACATACATGTCTTCACAAACTGAACATCAGACTACAGCAGGGCTTTGATGCTGTTTCTATTTCAATAGCAATCAGGTAGCTGGCTTTAATAGCTGTGTCACTGGTGTCCTGATTAAAAACGCAGTGCTGTGTCTTTAGTCCTGCCAGTAATTCATTTATTTTATCCATCTGTAGTGGCTTCTGCAAACTGCTGTGATTTTCATCATAGTGACGCTGACAGTAATGTTTCATATTATATTCTGCCAGCACTGCTGTGGGCTATGAAGAAATCAAGCAACCTGGCTTTACGCTTCTGTCCATGGATGACTTAGCATCTGCTCAGTTTTGTTTGCGAAAACCTAACACTCTGGATCCACTTTCTTATTTTTTTAGAAAAAGGCACCTTTAAATTATCAAGTTCCCTTTGAGACTAATATAACATCAATTGGCTTTATGACTCTGCATCACCAACTGAGAATAGCATTTTTGTCGAACTGGAAATATTCAATTAAATGTGCATATATTTTTAAATCATCACGAGCTTTAGATTAGAATAGAAGATAATTTCAGACAAAATTAACTAGATAAATAAATACACAAGTAAACAAATGTTTGGTGAAATGTCCACAAAAAACATATTGATACGTGAGTGTAAATAATGAACTGTTTCATTAAATATGCTTCTATTGCTTATTTCATATATATATATTTAATTATTTATTCATTTATTTTTTTCAGTGACACCACCAATAACATAAAATACACTTTGAAATTGAAAGTTTCTTTTTCAGCCATCAAAGTTGAAACGGAGAAGTCTAGCAAGAACTATGTTTTGATTGGTGAATCGCAATTAAATAAGATGCAAACCTTTGGACAATCAGAACCACATTTACAACTGACACTTAAGATGCAGATTCCTAATAATGAATTCTTGAATTAAAGCATCCACTTCGCCCAGTACATTTTTCTTGCACTTGTATCCTACACAGAGTCACAGACTCACAACTGTGCTTCACTGATGATTCACCAATCAAGAAATACTACCTGCTGGAGCACACCCTCTCAATTTGAATTCATTGTGTGTTTAATGTTGCATATGGTGTCACTGAAATAAAACAATGAAGAAATAAGTAAATAAAAACATAAACAAATAAATAAGCAACAACAGCATACATCATGATGCATAATTGCAGTATTTATTTATTTATTTATTTTTGTATGAAATATTCCCCCATAAATTTGAATTTTTCTCAAGCCTATCCCAAAAGATAATGTGTCCCTAGATTATATCATAAAACATAAGGGTGAAAAACTATTTAGCACTGCAACCACACAATTCTGGTAGACTGTGTCTGAATATCTGACTAATCATCTTTCTGTTACATTTAAATATTTTCTCCATCTTTAGTGAGCTGAAGTGGAACAAAGCTATTGCAAAGAAAAGACACCCTTGCAGGCAGAAGCCCATTTAATTCCATTTAAAACCCATTTAATCAACTGATCCATGGAAGTTCTCTGTTGGCTTGATTAGCTAAGACAATTTGTTTCCCAAGTGACAAGCTGCCAGCTTTGTGAAAAGAACCCGGTTATGCATAGGTGTGTACATTTTTCTCTGATTATTCTCAATTTCCTCTCACAAGTGAGGAGATCAATATGCTAAGTTATTTGGCAACTCTAAACTGGCCCAACATACATAAGAGTGTCAAGGAAGCTGAATGTACCTGGATATGGACTGAAGCTATACACAGACTTGGTTCCAGTCTAATGTACCCAATGCTACAGAGATAGGCTCTGGTGCTCTAAAACATTAACGGAGAGGATTTAGTAAATATATAGGTGGTATGAGGGAATACCCATTTGGCAAAAGGAGCAAAGGTGAGAATGAAACCTAGACTGGCATGAAAGAATAACTAGATATGAAAATGTGGAGGGCAAGGGACACTAAATTGTGTGTTTGCATACTGAGTACTGTACTCTGAAAGGCAACAGAACGTTCAGGCACCAGTCTGAGTGAGACATATGGTCTGGAGAGATATAAATAATGTCATAATGTTAGGCGATAGATGACTCATAGTTTCCAAAATCACTGTCTTGAAATAGAGAGAGAGAGATAGGCCTAGATAAAAAGTTCCTGCCTATAAGAGTTGATGAGGTTTAGGCCAGTTTTTCCACTGTAAGATGAGTTTAGGAAAGCATTATTTTGTTAAACATCTACAGGGGCAGCAGTGGCCTGTCATTGAGATTCAGACCATTATATGGGAAGAAGTATCTTAGTGCCCATAAAGAAATGAGGCTACCCATGACCCCAGATATGGTACTGTGTTTTCAGTGGAGCTGAGCCCAGCAGGGGTTTAAAAGCTGCCTCACAGCAGAAAACACTTGAAGTCTGGCAGTGGGGAAACAGGTTGTGAAGGAGGGTCAACAGAATGAAGGAACAGGTCTTAGTAATTTTACTTGGTCATGAGTTTCGACAAATGTTAAGTTTCAACTCACCCAGTTTCATTACAATCTCATGTCCTCTAGCCAACAATGAAAAAGGAGTATGGACTGTTTATTTGACTCCAAATTATTGCTTTTAGTCTAAAAAAAGAGTCATTTTGTGCAAATGAAATACATTAGTTATAAATTGCTGTAATATTTGACTTAGCCTTATTACAGTCATTTGAAAAGGTTTTGGTTATATATCCCAATTAAGTTATTTATAATGATAGCATGCAAATAATCAGTACAATAATAGGGAATTGTTAATAGCAAATTTAAAATTATACACAGCAAAAGAATAGCAATAAGTTAGAAAAACTGCAAAATAAAGAATAGTAGAAATGCATAAACATGCATTTTAGAAGACATAAATACTTGCTGTATATTCCCCTTGTACATCGAAATGTATCCTTTTAACACATTGAGGACCTAATGGGACAATGTGTGGCTATAAAATCTTCAAAAGAGTTGACACCAGTTCCATTTTGCTACTGAGAAATATAAAGATATGGGGAAACAGGCCGGCACTTTGCACATCATAAAAATATGAATATAAGAAATATACACATTTATATAGAGATTTTTCAGGGATACATGAAAGAAACATATCTTTCTAAAAAAATAACCCCAAAAAACCTACCATGACATTAGCATTAATTTAAGAACAAACAGTCAAAAGTCAAAGTCAAAGTGAACTTTATTGTCATTTCAACCATATACAAGTATACAGATAGATGAAATTGTGAAGCTCAGGGTCCACAGTGTAACAACATGAAGTGCAAATAATAAATTAAAAATAGAAGTAAAATGAAAATTTAAAATTAAAATACAAACAAAACAAGACATTGTGCAAAGACAAGACAAAGAAGTAGCAGCAATAATGACGTGTAGTTAGCAATATGAACATTGATGAAATGTATGGTATTTGCAATTTAGATACATAAATATAGTCAATAGATATGTAATATAATAAATAAATAATAAATAATAGATATAGATAATACAGAAATTATCAGTGTATGATAATAGTTGATTAAGACATGTGTAAACAATGACAGGTCAGAATGTTTCACAGCAGAAGGATATCAAGAATGTCAAAATACTTAAAGGCCAGTGTGAGATTTTCAGTTCTTTTCTACATGCACATTCCTCTTTGCAGAAAAGTGGCTTGCATGTAGAAAAGTTCTGTTTTTAGAGGTGGTTGAGGCAATGTGGAAGATCCCTGGTGGCAGCATTGGTGTTAAGGAGTCTGACAGTTTGGTGGTAAAAACTATCCTGCAGTCTGGCAGATCTGGCTTTGATGCTGTAGTATCTTCTCTTGGATGGCAGAAGTGTAAAAAATCCATGTGAGGGGTGTAAGGGGTCCTGCACAATGCTCCAGGCCTTGCAGACACTGCGTTTGTAAAATATGTCCTGTAGTGAAGGGAGAGGCACCCTAATAATGTTCTCTGCTGTCTTCACTATCCTTTGCAGGCACTTGTGGTCGGATATGTTGCAGTTGCCATACCAGACAGTGATGCAGCTGGTCAGAATACTCTCAATGGTGTCTCTGTAGAACATGGTGAGGATGGAAGTTGGAAGACTTGCTCGCTTCAGCCGCCTCAGGAAGTGTAGTCTCTGCTGGGCTTTCTTGATTAGTGATGAGGTGTTATGCGTCTACGTAAGTTCCTCAGTTATGTGCACACCGAGGAACTTGGTACTTCTAACAGCCTCCACATCTAAACTATTGATGCTGAGTGGGATGTGGGCAGGATGTGATTTTCTGAAGTCCACAATTATCTCTTTTGTCTTGCAAACATTGAGAGATAGATTGTTGCCTTCGCACTATGCAGACAGCCGTTCCACCTCATCTCTGTATGCTGTTTCATCATCCCTGCTTATCAGTCCCAGAACCGTTGTATCATCTGCAAACTTGATGATGTGGTTGGAGTTGTGCTTGGCTGTGCAGTCGTGAGTCAGCAGGGTGAAGAGCAGTGGACTAAGCATGCAGCCCTGTGGCACTCCAGTGCTCAGTGTGATGTTGCTGGAAGTGTTGCAGCCTATCCGAACTGACTTGGGCCTCGCTGTCAAGAAGTCCAGGATCCAATTGCAGAGGGTGGTGTTCAGGCCCAACCTGCTCAGTTTTACGACCAGCTTTTGAGGGATGATTGTGTTGAAGGCAGAGCTAAAATCTATCAATAGCATCCTGACATAAGTGTCTTTTTTATCCAGATGTGTCAGGGAGATGTGAAGGGCAGAACATCTGGCATCCTCAGTTGACCTGTTTGAGCGGTATGCGAACTGAAGAGGGTCAAGGGAGTCAAGGAGATTAGTCGTTATGTGTGACATGACTAACCTTTCGATGCACTTCATGATGATTGGCGTGAGTGTAACTTGTTGGTAGTCATTCAAGCATGTCACTGATGACTTCTTCTGCACTGGTATGATGGTGGTCGACTTGAAGCATGCTGGGACTGACGACTGGCTCAGAGATGTGTTGAAGATGTCTGTGAGGACACCAACCAGCTGACTAAAATATTCTTTGAGCACACAACCAGGTATGTTGTCAGGTCCTGCAGCCTTGCGTGGATTGACTCTGGATAGAGTCCTTTTCACATCAGTTATGGAGAGACAGAGTACTTGGTCAGTGGAGGGAGGTGTTGCTTTTCTCGCAGGCTCTTTGTTCTGCACCTCAAACCGTGCAAAGAAGTTGTTTAGCTCATCCGGTAGGGTGGCATCACCATCGTTGCTGTGTGGGTTGGGCTTGTAATTTGTAATTGTCTGAAAGCCCTGCCATATACGACATGTGTCTCTGGTGCTGCTGAAGTGTTTGTTAATTCTCTGCGTGTATGCCCACTTAGCTCTCGTTATAATGCGAGACAGGTTGGATCTGGCCACCCTGAGGGCAGCCTTGTCTCCAGATCTGAAGGCTGCATTTCTGATCTTGAGAAGCTTGTGCACTTCTCTCACCATCCAGGGCTTTTGGTTGGCTCTTGTGGTAACATTCTTGGTAACAGTAACATCCTCTATGTATTTGGAGATGTAGCCAGTCACAGAGTCTGTGTACTCCTTCAGATTGATGAAGTCACCATCCATAGCAGCCTCCCTGAAAATGTCCCACTCTGTCAATTTGTAGCAGTCTTGGAGAGCTGAAATAGCACCAGCCTGCCACACTCTAATGCTCTTGCGGGCTGGTTTAGTGCATTTCAGCAGGGACTTGTATGCAGGAACCATAAACATGCTGATATGGTCTGAGTAGCCAAGGTGGGGGCGGGGGCGGGTTAGGGCATTGTAGGCATCAGGAGCGCTCGTGTAAACATTGTCCAGACAGCTTCCCCCTCTAGTAACAAAGTTCACATTCTGGAAGAATTTTGGGAGAACCAACTTCAAATTGACATGATTGAAGTCTCCAGCAATAATGAAAAATGCCTCGGGGTGCGTTGTTTGCAGTTTGCTGATGATCTCGTAGAGTTTCGCTAGCGCCTGGTTAGCATTTGCGCTAGGCGGGAGGTAGATGTCAACCACCAGCACGCAACTGTATTCCCTCGGCAGGTAGAAAGGCTGGCACCTTACCGATGAAACCTCTATCAGCGGGAACAGTGTCGCGCGACTGAGGCAGAGTTCACACACCATTCTCTGTTCACATAGACACACAGTCCCACCCCGCATCTTACCGGACAAAGAGGCGTCTCTGTTGGCTCGGAAGATGGTCAGTCCTTCTAGCAAGATGGCCGAGTCTGCAATGTTTTCCTGGAGCCATGTCTCAGTGAAAATAAAGATGCAGCAATCTCTCACTTCCCACTGCTTGGCCCGCTGCTGCTTTATGTAATCCAGCTTGTTGTCCCATGATTAGATGTTCGTGAGCAGAATGGACGGTATCGCAGGTCAGGAGGGGTTAGTTTTTAGCCTTGTGCTAACACCGCCGCGTTTCCCTCGTTTCTGCTTCTGATCGCTGCACTTGCGTTTCCGCCAGCTCAGCTTCTCAGGTTGCCGAAGTAAACAAAGGCTACGGAGCTTTTCTGTCACCTTAATGGATATTTCGGTGCAGTTTCTTTGGAAATTGAGCAGGATTTGCCACTCGGAAATGTATGTCTGCGTACCACTACAAACAAAAAGTCATTAGAGATATCTGCAACCCTTATTTTTTAATAAAGTCCAGCAGGGCTAGCAGAGTGAAAATGCTTAACTTTCTGGAACTGCAAACCTCTCCTTGGAGGTCACATACATTTTTAATTGAAGATCTTTTATCTTTAATCCTTGAGAAAACAAAAACTCTAACTAATTAGATTAATGGCCTTGCCTAGTTTTTGCCAAATACAATTAAGCATCTACATTGTGTTTATGTCTTACTGCTAGGTATTCAGGTATTCATAGATAAATGCACTGACATTTTCTTCTGGTGTCTAGGGGAAATAACAGAGATCAATTTGACATTTTCCTATTTCCATGTACCAGATGGCTTGGTGGTGTTGCAATAAATGTAAAGAAAAACTCAAAATCAAATAACAGATATTGTTTATGGTAATGTAGGTTTTAAATGCAAATATCTGCATAGTGGGAGTGTTGTCGATAAGCTAATAAGGGGCTGTCAGGGGAAGGGCAAAAGCTACAAAAGGCCTCACACAAAAAAATGAGCCCCAGAACCCCGCAGGTCACCTGAAAACCACCCAAGGCATTGGTGTTGGCACACAAGACCAGGGGCAGCTATTAGTCTCATAACTACAGAGGGTGCCCTGGAAATGATTACATGATGAGAAAAAGATCAATTAGACCTGGGAGGAGAATGTCAGAGCTCCTTCAAACTAACAGGTTTCCATCAAGGGATAGGGAAGCCCATTGAATATTATGCGGAATTCCCGGACTGAAAGATTTTTGAAAGTATGTGGCCCTTAAACAAGCATAGAAGAGCCAGGAAGGCTGAAGCCATTGTCTACCACAATAAGAATGCCCCAGAAAGCAGTATTTACATTGGTTGCCTGAGAAACCTTCAGTCTTAAGGGGTTACTTTTAAGGAATGGGATTTCAGAGAACGGATCTGGATGAAATCCTTGCATTGAGTTTAAAGGCTAGAGCAGGAGTAAGCACTGACTCAGGAGCAGAAATGGCAGTGAGGTACTATCATCAGAGGTGAAGGAGAAAGTGAAATAATTTACATAGGATCTGCAAGCCATCCTATCATGTGTGCAAAGAATTATCTGTTGAGTAAGACCCACTAAAGCAGCAGGTCTTAATTCCTATCATTTCATTGAATACATTTTACTTTCTAAGTAGAAGTAAATTCATCTGATGAGAAAAAAATGTAGAAATTTATAAAATATGAAATGCTGCTGTTGCAGTAAATTTCACTGGAAACATTTTTTGATGTTTTTTGTGATCTGCCATACATTTTTCAGATTAGTTTATGAGAGAACACAAGTCCACCATCACCAAACCGGCATCTTTGAAACCTGTAGGGTACTGGATTAGTGTGTTTGCTGGATCACCCGTGGTTAGATTCTCACATACAAGGAGGGACCCAAAAAGTTCTGGATTCAGTCTTATCAAGTATGTTGCTAGGTAATAAAGCCTTGTTAATTAATCTGCCAAGTGGCATTTCTGACATTTATTCTACAACTGCAACATATCAGATTATATCGGACACTGATGAATGAATACTGGATATACTGTACAAAACTCCACATACCCATTTTTTAAAAGCTCTACACCAACTGAGAGGAACGTTATGGAAAATAAGACAAATAAACAAAAGATACTGATACTCAGACTATTTTAAAATATATCTGTGCCTTACTATATTTGATAACAATCAACTGAACGCTTGATCAAATTTGCAAGCCAAAAAATTCAAGACTTAGTAACTGAAGAGTATCTAGGAAATCTTGGCGTGGAATTTAATTTCCTAGTATAGTGTAGCAGGGACTGTGATTGAAGTTGACAACACTTTCTGAAACATTGCTGTAATATCTTATCTGAGTGAAAAAGAGGACTCTTAAAAGTGTCAGCTTTAGAATCTCATTTCATAACATCAATCACTGCTGGATTTAGTAAGTAGATAAAAAAGAAAGAAAGAAAGAAAGAAAGAAAGAAAGAAATGCTGAATTTGCAATAATAGTTCTGTGATAAGGTTGTTGCATCAGGAGGGAGTCAAGGCCTGTAGAATTATTCCAGCTAAGAGCAACTGAAACTGTTACAACTGTTACAATGCATTTAGTTTATTTATAATGGTACAAAATGTATAGAAGGAAATTCATATTGTCATAGGAGTCTTAAAGGAGCCATTGGCCAGAAGTCTTTCTACTGTGCCTGTCCTCTTCACACAGAAGGAATATCCTCAGAAGACTTCTCATACTTTGTGTTCATTTTTTATATGAAGCCCTTGGATATTCTATTGCATCCCACATGACATGGGAGAATTGACCAATATGAAAGAGAGAAAGTGAGAAAACAAGGCATACAAAGCCCTGTTAAATTGTTCCTAATTCTTTTCTGTTGACTCTTATAAATCATCTTTATTTAACGTGATTCCTCTTGAGCTCTTGGCATTGCAGATTAGCAGTTCATCTGAACCCAGCATCAAACAAATGGCTGTTACAAAGCATGTGTGTAGCTGGATGTTTGGTGAAAATAGGAGTTTGATCTACTTAACTTTATTTGTGCTGCTTTTCCCTATTTATTTATTTTATTTTTCCATGTCCATTTGTTGAGCACTGGACTGGCTGATAGTCACCCCAGGCTCTATATAGCTCCCTTAGCCACTTCTATTTCATATTGTTACTCAAGGTGGCGATTGGTACTAATAGTGAGGTGTCATTCTATTACCTCCATGTTTTTAGGAAAACATGTATGTATTGATTATAAATGACAAAACAACAGCAGCTAAATTCACTGCTTCAATTGCATATAACTGGTAGTCTGCACAAGAGTAGTCCTAGCAGTGAAATATCCCTGATTTCCAATTACAAAACAATGGATGACAATCTTAGAATGTGTTTCTTCCACAACATATTTCCATCAGGGAAAATGAAAAAAAGATTTGCATTGACAAGATGCCCTTGTGATTTCTTCGTATTTTCTCTTTCTCAGTTCTGTATTGTTACTATTTCTGTTACTGCATTGAGAAAAATGATAGTCTTTCATATGTCTTTGAAGGATCAATAAGGGACTCTTTATTTTAAATAGCATTTTAACAGCATAGACTGTCAAAAACACACAAGATTAAGCTACAGTATTAGTTAAACAAACTAATCAAAATGCTAAAAACAAAAACTTTAATAAACACAAGAACTGCAGATCTGATTGATATCAAAAGAAGCCATGAAATACATATGACAAACTTTATTAGCAAATGCCATCAAAAGAATATTTGAAAGTACAAGGAAGGGCACAACTGAAAACTGATAAATACAGAGTAGAATCTTCAGATTATGCCATTCAAATTAGCATATAGTTGGGAAATCAGAGAAAACAGGTGGATCTTCAGCCTGAATTTGAACACCGAAACAGATGGGGGTCATACAGTCAAAGATGCAGCTTCAGTCTTCAAAGATGAAGGAAAGGAAATAAATGTACAAAAAAACCCACTTGTACACCAGAAAGTATACATCAGATGGAGAGTATAACACTTTGTGGTAAATGCAAAATGAGTTTTTGACTTAATACAAGTATGATAAACCTATTTTTAGCAGATGTAACCCTACAGCCTCTTGCTCTAAAGAAGACAAAATAACAATGCATAGACCTTACCCAAAAAACACTACCATGAACACATTTCTTTCCTTCTTTATACATTACAGGTTCAGGGCAAAAGTATTTTGGCAAATTTACTAAGACAGCAAATGTTTATATGTAGATACCTCGGTTAAAAAGACAAAAGGTTTCCAATTGCTTGTAATATCTCCTCTTAATGCAAGGAAGCAACTTTGAAGGGCAGAGAGGCAAACTTTTTCACTGATAGAAGAGATCATCCTCCAAGTGAAGATTTTGTGCAAATCACACAGACCAGGTTGGATCCGTACAGTCTGAGAAGGGAAAGAATTGGTCAAGCATAGGATCTAGAGACTTGTGCCATTTTTAAAAAACCTCTGAAAATAATGTGTTGCTCTGGTAATAGTTTGACATATTGTGGAGGTAAAGTAATGGAATGTTGCGTGGTGCTGTGGCCAAGCTGTAAGAGTCATATACAACAGAGATACTGCAAAACTAAAAGCTAGTTTCGAAACCATACATTTTAAATACCATGACTCATTAAATATGAAAAAGCAGTTCTTTTATAGTGCATGTGTATGTAAAATGTAATGTAGTAATTAACCCAGGAAGCCAAACTATAATCCTTATATGAAGAAATATAGAAATTACAAAATGCTAAGAATTCTCTTGAACAGAAAAAGGTAAGGTAGACATTTTAATTACTTCCAAGTATAGATCAACTCTGTGAAAAGTTTTAAAATGAGTTTTTGCCTTAATATAAGTCTGATACACTGTATTTCTATGACCCTACAGTCTCCTGAGCTAAAGAAGACAAAATTACAATGTTAGAGACCTTACCCAAAAACCAGCACTGCAAAAGCATTTCTTTCCTTCTTTGTACATTATAGGTACAGGGTAAAATATAGTAAGACAGAAGCTTAATTTTAGATATTTTGTATACATATCATGAAAAAGAAATAAGGTGTAAGGTTCATTAGAGCATTAGAACACTCTAGACAAGAACAGGCCATTCAGCCCAACAAAGCTTGCCAGTCCTATCCACTTATTTCTTCCATAAAAACATCAAGTCGAGCTTTGAAAGTCCCTAACGTCTTACTGTCTACCACACTACTTGGTAGCTTATTCCAAGTGTCTGTCGTTGTTTGTGTAAAGAAAAACTTCCTAATGCTTGTGCGAAATTTACCCTTCACAAGTTTCCAACTGTGTCCCCATGTTCTTGATGAAATCATTTTAAAATATCAATCTTGATCCATTGTACTAATTCCCCTCATAATGTAAAACACATTAATCATGTCACCTCTTAATCTTCTTTTGCTTAAACTGTATAGGCTCAGCTCTTTTAATCTTTCCTCATAATTCAACCCTTTTAGCCCTGGAATCAGTCTTCTCTGGACCAGTAGATACTGCATGTAGTGTGATGGCTTTGCAATTGCTCTCCAGGCACTTGTACTAGTAGTGAACAGGCAGTTATGAAGATCCAGAGTAGAAGAAAGTGCTGATGCATTATGGGCATGTGTGAGATGCAGATTAGGCTTCAGTGAGCCACAGGGTGTGGCAACTGTGACATGGGTCAACCAATAAGGTCTGAGTTTGGACATATCATTGTTGTTATTGTTTACATCCCTCCTTGGGCAGACATGGAGATAGCGGGTGATGTCATCCATTCCACTGTTGCTAAATTACAAACACAGCACCCTGAGGTGCTTGTGTTAATCGCTGGAGATTTTAACCATGTGACGCTGGACAAATAATTACCTGCATTCTCCCAGTATGTGGATTGTAACACCCGGGGAAATAGGACTATTGACCTACTGTATGCAAACGTTAAAGATGCATACAGTGCCACCCCGCGGCCTGCAGTTGGGAAAGCAGATCATAACCTGGTTCTGCTTCAGCCTCACTACAAACCAAGAGTGACGGAGCTACCTACAACCACACGCTCATTCAGGAAATGGTCCCCTGAGGCAGAGCAGGCTCTGAGAGACTGCTTTGGAACTATGGACTGGGATATCCTGCAGGGATCATATAGTGAGAACATTGAAGAGATTGTTGACTGCACTACTGACTACATCAACTTCTGTATGGACATTGTAGTTCCGGTAAGAACAGTACGCTGCTATGCTAACAACAAGCCATGGATTACAAGTGACACCTAGGGCCTTTTGAACCAGAAGAAAAGGGCTTTTAAAGGCGGTGATCAGCATGAGCTCAAGCGTATGCAGAAGGAACTCTGAGTCCAGCTCAGGGCAGCAAAGGAGCAGTACAGGAGAAAGCTGGAGCAGAAGTTGCAGAATAACAGCATGAAGGAAGTGTGGGATGGGATGAAGATCATCACTGGCTGCAGCTCGAAGCGGGGTTCCAACATTGAGAGAGACATGGAGAGAGCAAACCATATGAACAACTTCTTTAACAGGTTTGACCACCCTAACCCACTCTCACCTTGGAGTACTGCACCCTCCACTCATCCTTCGTGCCAGCAAAGCAGCGGGTCCAGATGGAGTATTGCCATGACTGCTGAAGGCCTGTGCGCTGGAGCTGGGGAGTCCTCTACAGCGCATCTTCAACTTAAGCCTGGAACAGGAGAGAGTCCCGAGGCTTTGGAAAACATCTTGTATCACCCCATTCCCAAAGGTATCACGTCCTAGTGAGCTGAATGACTTCCGGCCTGTTGCTCTGATGTCACATGTGATGAAGACCATGGAGCGGCTGCTGCTAACCACCTGAGGCCACAGGTCTTCCACACCCTCGACCCTCTGCAGTTCGCATACCAGGAGAAGGTGGGAGTGGAGGATGCCATCATCTATATGTTACACCGATCCCTCTTCCACTTGGACAGAGGCAGTGGTGCTGTAAAAATTTTGTTTCTGAACTTCTCTAGCACCTTCAGCACCATCCAACCTCTGCTCTTTAGGGACAAGCTGACAGAGATGGGAGTAGATTCAAACCTGGTGGCATGGATTGTGGACTATCTTACAGACAGACCTCAGTATGTGAGTCTCGGGAACTGCAGGTCTGACATTGTGGTCAGCAACACAGGAGCGCCACGTGGGACTGTACTTTCTCCGGTCCTGTTCAGCCTATATACATCGGACTTCCAATACAACTTGGAGTCCTGCCACGTGCAAAAGTTCACTGACAACACTGCTATCGTGGGCTGCATCAGGAGTGGGCAGGAGGAGGAGTATAGGAACCTAATCAAGGACTTTGTTAAATGGTGCGACTCAAACCACTTACATCTGAACAACAGCAAAGCCAAGGAGTTGGTGGTGGATTTTAGGACACCCAGGCCCCTCATGGACCCCGTGATTATCATAGGTGACTCTGTACAGAGGGTGCAGTCCTATAAATACCTGGGAGTGCAGTTGGATGATAAATTGGACAGGACTGCCAATACTGATGCTCTGTGTAAGAGAGGATTAAGCCAAATATACTTCCTTAGAAGGCTGGCATCCTTCAACATCTGCAATAAGATGCTGCAGATGTTCTATCAGACAGTTGTGGTGAGTGCCCTCTTCTACGCAGTGGTGTGCTGGGGAGGCAGCATAAAGAAGAAGGACGCCTTACGCCTGGACAAACTGGTGAGGAAGGCAGGCTCTATTGTAGGCATGGAGCTGGACAGTTTGACATCCGTGGCAGAGTGACGGGCACTGAGAAGGTTCCTGCCAATCATGGAGAATCCACAGCATCCACTAAACAGTATCATCTCCAGACAGAGGAGCAGCTTCAGCAACAGACTGCTGTCACTGTCCTGCTCCACTGACAGACTGAGGAGATCGTTCCTCCCCCACACTGTGCGACTCTTAAATTCCACCCTTGGGGGAGTAAATATTAGGGAATCAATTCCCGGACGGGTTTATCCATTCCCGGGAATCCTGGGTGCCCGAGAATGACACAGTACATGGACATCTCACATGTGAACAGTTTTAGAACGACCACCACTTATTTTTTAATAAAACTACAGCAATATGTTGACACCAATAGTAGACTAACTTTATCTACAAGCAGTTCATGCAGTCATATAAGTACATGAATCTAGTTAGTTGCGGTAATAAGAGCATAGAAAGCACAACGTGTCCAGCATGCGGTCGTCCAGGTGATAGTGCACATTCGTGCAGAGTAAGCGAGCCTCTGATAAAGCACACTCTGCCTCCACTGAAGTAAGCAGCACAGTCATCAGATACTGATACACTTGTTCTAAACAATGCCCGCCATTGCCATTGCTCTGAAACACCGCCATTTCAGCTTTTACTGATGCATCCAGTTTCTTGTCATCATTCTGTGATGGCAAGATTCTGGGCACAGATAATGCGGATGCAACAGATTGACACATTGCAATTTCAAGTTACTGTTCAAAGCTGTTGTCTAACAGACGTCAATGAAGTCTGCCCTGTCCCGGCATTCGTGAGCTGCAGAGTGCGGATTCCTCCCAGTCCACTGAGCCGGGAGACCGACGACTGCTGGTCTGTTGTTGACTGAATTAATGAGCAACACACTACACCGTGGGCCAAAAAACTGTGCTACTTAATTATTTTCAACTATATTTCTTGATCGATTTTTACACTTTTACATGCTATATATGCGAGCTTGGCTGTTCCCGGTTTCCCAGGAATTACAGCAGTTTCATTCCCAGGAATGCAGGAGTGAAAAAATGTCCGGGAATGGATTCCCTAGTAAACGTTAGCATTATATAAAGTTATTGTCGATTTTACCTGCATTTTTATCACTCTTTAATTTAATATTGTTTTTTATCAGTCTGCTGCTGCTGGAGTATGTGAATTTCCCCTTGGGATTAATAAAGTATCTATCTATCTATCTATGCATACATATTCTGTAGAAAAAGGAATAAACCTTTAAGTGAAAGAATGTGAGGAATGGAGTTTGACTTTACTAAAAAAAAACAGCAATGTTAGAAGAAGGGAAAAACAGCTAATGCTGAATTTGTTCAACAGGTTAAATCTCACAACTGCATACATACAGCACTTTCAGTATCCACTAACTCTTTTTCTTTTCCAAACAGAAAGGTCCAGCACTTTAAGCAAATACATATTTCAAAAACCGGAACTCTTTTATCTCTACCCCATAAATGCAACCTCATAGCATCCTACCAACCCTTATTGAATTAAGGTATTGATTTTTCTCTTTCTGCTTATACTTTATTCAAAATTTGTATATAATGTTTTATTTATATTGCAGTCTCCTCACAATTGACAAAGTCAAAATCTGCTTACTGTCAGATGCTTCCAGATCCATAGGGCTTCAGGTTCTCGACTTGGTCATTTGCAGCTGCTTTGCCAAGTCTGGGTGCTGAGGCAGATGGATAGCACTTGTTAACTTTCACCTCCAGTGTTTTTGATCATCAGTATTCATTTAGCACATATTGAAATGGCCAAGTTCATCTAATCAGCTCCTCTGGGATTAAACATTCTGGCTCTTTTGACCCTATATGTACACCACACATCAGTCTGATTACCAGTGTAACCTTTCAAGGACGCTCTGTAGAGTAATTTAAACTGAAATTAAACCACTTTGTCATAGTCCTTCTCACAGGAACAACATTAAGGCAATATTTAATGTCATTTTCACCAGTTTACAAGCATTTTAGAGAGCTTTTACTCTTTATACACAGTATTTTCTGCTTTAGACATGCAGCAGAACTTATAACATTATTGTTTGTATGTTTAGTGACTTTTATGATTAAGTATGTAAATACATAAGCACACCACAAAGGTGTATTTTCACAAAGATGTTGATGTATTCTGGAGCTGCTGAAGTTTTCCTCATTCCAGGAATATATTGACTAAATAGCACAAGCTTATTTTGTCTTTTCCATTGGTCAAAATATAATCCAATTTTCCTTGTGTTTCTTTAGTAAATTTCCATTTACAATATTGAAGGAACCAAATGAAACCCTTCATACCAAATAGTGTTATAAACTCAAGGTAATCTTTTCATTCTTTATATAAGTTAGATGGGCCAAATCATTCTCAGTATTCATTTACATTTATATTTAGCTCAATGAAATTCTCATTCTTATTGTTGTTAGTATCTGAATAAAATCTTATAGAGTATTAGATTCATGTAATTTCCAACATGCTCAAATAATTTTATATATTTCAGTATTGCATTCTGTCACGGTTTAGACAGGACCATTGACAGTACCCTCAGACGTTTAATGAAATAATGTAATTCTCATCATTTTCAGTAGAGAGTAATTTATTTCAGGTTTCCATGATCCTCAGAAGCCCAAAATATTGGCTAATCTGCACCATAAACTGAATGGAATATTAGATCTGAGTGTAATCACATCTTTGCTGGATTTTCCATCTTCAGAATTAAAATGTATTAGTTTCATTCCTTAGATAGTGCATTCCTTTGGGCTACAGCAGGATCCAATCACTATATATAGTATACTGATACACTGTGCAAAAAAACATGCGGATGGGTGTTTGAGAGGAGCACATTAATTGAAAGAGAATGTTAGCTCCCGGCCTCTTAGTATTAGTGAATTTAGATACATTCTAATATATCTGTAATAATAATTTGAAATTCCAAGCTGTATATCCCACTGAGTTTGTAATGGCTTAGTCAGTGGTACAAGCAGACCCATCGCTCAAACCAAATCTTTAGCCAGGCATTTGAGCTGTGAGCTGGCATAAGTTGATAAGAATTCCAGTACAAAATCAAATTATTTCTGGTCTTGGTTCTGAAAGCTGATGTCAAAATAATTTAAAATAAATAGTACAAGCAATGCTGACATGCTAATCAGTCAAACACAGGTGAAGAGAAGGTTCGTAAGAAGCTGTTAGTTCCCCAGTGAGCAGACATCCTATACTCCAGCAGACTGAGGAAAGTTAGCTCTTATCAGTAGCTCAAGAAATATAACAAATAACAACAATCATCCCCCTGAAAAACACACAAGATTTACAAAAAGTTAAAAAATATAAGCCAAAACCTCTGACTTCAGTCACAGTGAGGCATTATAATGACATTTTACCGTAGGTATGACGGAGCACCAGTAGCATTTCTTGACATACTCCAGCTGAATAATTTGTTTCTAAAAGTACTTTATGCTAGCGTGTCTGAATTGTTTATGAATTTTATCAGTTTTGTCTTCTTTCTTTACCTCGCTACTGTCTCCAGTGGGTTGACAGGGCATTCCATAACTGAACCTGCCTTTTTACTTAGCTTGTTGATTAGATGGGCCTCTCTTGAAGTGATATTACCAGCCCAGTATATTACAGAAGTACACTATAGCATAGAAAATCGCAATGGCCATTACAGACTTATAGCAGTGTTCTTCCTAGCGTCTTTCTAGCCGGGCGCTGCGCCTGGCTAATTTAGTTGAGCGCCCAGCTGTCATCTTGCAAGACATTGTGAGATGACAGCCGCAGATCTAATGATCTGCAGAGATGGCAAGGGACGAGCAGCCGGGTGGGCAAATATTTTAGAAGCAGGATCGCAAAGTTGCAAGGGGAGAGGGGCAGGACAGGATGTTGCTGATCACTCGGTGCTAAAGCTAATAGCGGGGACGAGGCGGAGCGGAGTTCACAAGCAAAGAGTATGGGGAGGTAGGCTTTCAAGAGGGGGGTGTACATGGTAATAGCGGGGGCGGAGCAGCTTAATTACAGTACCAAGGAGTATGGAGAGCTGGGCGGGCAAGAAGAGGCTGTACATGCTTATAGTGGGAGAGGAGCGGCACTTCACAAGCAAAGAGGATGTGGAGGTGGGTGGCCGAGAGGAGGACTGATAAAATAAAAAAATGTCTAGTGGAACCAGCCTGTCAGATATCAGAAAAAGGGCGTCAAGAAGTGACATCTCTGTTCTCAGTGTCAGAGCAGTCTGTGTAGTGCTGCTAAGCTTATGTCGAGAATAAAGTTGACATTTCCACTTTATTCTCGACATTTCTACTTTATTCTCGCCGCTTATCTCGAGATTAAAGTCGACATGTTGACTTGATTCTCATAGTTTGTCATTAAAGTAGAACATTGTAAACTAAACTTCATCTTAAAATGAATATTTAATTTACTAGATTTTCTCAAAGCCCGTCATAAATTATGTAGCGCATGAAATGCTTTATGTTATCATGTGGTGATTGGTTATCTGGAGAAAGAAAAAGGAAGAATAGGAATTGGAGTTTTGGTACGTCAGATAGAGACAGCACGCATGCAGTAAAGAAAGCCCACTCAGAAGAACATCCATTGAATTTTGTGTTCGTATCTCGGACCACCAGATCACGAACCCAACATTTACGCAATATTTAAGTTAAACCTGTGCAATACCCATTCATACATCCAGTTTTTTGGAGCCTCGTCACACCTGCCATAAAGTTCTCTACACTGAACATACACCTGGGGACTCCTTACTGTGAGGGAGCAGCACTACCGCTACACTACCGTGCATGTTTAATACATGCTTTAATGCATTTCATCATGAAAATCATATCAAGTATTTATCTTAGCATTGTAAATATTCAGAAAGCAGGAATATCATCAAGTGAATGCATTCTGTGCAGCAATCACTGTCTGTACCTCCTCAGTGCAAGAGGAAGTCCATTTAAGAAGCTCGTAGTGATTAACAACTCGGTCAGGGAACACTTAACACAAAGCATTTAATGTACTACATTACCTTATGACGGGGTTTGAGGAAATCTAGTAAATTAAACATTGATTTTAAGATGAAATTTAGTTTACGACATTCTACTTTAATGACAAAATAAACTATGAGAATAAAGTGGAAATGTCTAGAATAAAGTCAACATGTCGATTTTATTCTCAACATATAGTTTTTTTTTTTCTTCACTGTGCCTGTATTTTTTTTCTTCACCATGGCCCTAATACGCTTCTGTAGTTTTATTAAAGTGACCCATCTGCCATTCCTCTTTTGTTCATATCTTGCCCTGCCATAGTGCAAGTGTGCATTGAATATCCAACAGTCTCTCATTTTCCCACTCAAAAGTATTATTCATAGGTAATTTTAATTTTTTCCAAACATTTTACCAACATGAGCAAAAAAAGTATTCAGAAAACAACTTTTCAAAACTTTTCAGAAAAAAGACACCACAGACTAATGAAGGTGCAGCGTCAACTCCTCATGTGGCAATTTCAGACAAAGACATTGCAGAGGCTGGTCCATCAGAGGAAATCTCTTCAGCACACACTCTGCCAATTGATAAATCTATGCACCACTTAACCGGAATAAACAGATTTTGATTGGCTAATGGTCAAAGAAAATGGTATGTCGTGCTCATTGTGCATGAAATTTTCAAACAAACATCCCCCAAGTAGGGAGTTGCCTTGGGTAAACGTGCCATGCACAAGAATTCAAAAAGAAAGCTTGCTGGACCATGAAAAAAGTAAAACGCACATTGAGTTTTCTGCTAACCTTTTAGGAAAGCATGTACTAGAGCAAACTGGAATAGGTCAAATTGAAAGATCTGTATCTTTGTTAAATAACTTACAGAGAGATGCCTTTGTGGGAGCTTTAAGATCCATGTATTGGTTGGCAAAAAATGAGTTGCCACATACAATGTTGTTTGAAAAGCTGTTGGAACACTCTAAAAGAAATGGGTTGTTCCTTTTTACAACATCACAATGTTGGTAAAAATGCACATTACACCTCTGAAAGAATAATGCAAGAGCTGCTGGATGTCTTAGCATCAGAAATAAAATCTAACATACTGAAAAATATACACGCTGAAAATTTTTTCAGTATTCTGTGTGATGAAATCACAGATACCTCAGTTGTAAAACAATTAATTATTTACATTAAATATGTTTGCCAGGTCACTGAAGAGGTCAGAATTAGTTTTGTATCAACCCGCAAGTGCCCAAGCAGCAGCTGCTGTACCTTATTTAACAAAACTGAATGACATCTTAAGGCAGCTGTTCTATTTCTACCAAAGGCAAGAATGGACAGTTGCGTCAAAAATGATCAGAAGTCAATCATACAAAGACTTCAGTCCAAAACAGATTTTACAAAAAATGGCAAAGACATCAGAGCTCAAAGAGTCGTTTCCAAATTTAGCCAGACTAGCTCATATTGGGCTAGTGATCCCAGTGAGCACAGCTGAATGTGAAAGGGGGTTTTCTGCCCTTAAAATGATCAAGACATGCTTGAGAAATCGCATGAATCAAAGCATGCTAAATAATTTCATGCTAATCTCCTTGGAGGGCCCAGATCCTGGGGACTTTGATTATGGGAAAGCTGCACACAACTGGGCCTCTAGAAAGAAAAGAAGTATAAGTATTTAACTGAAGACACCCTCTGTATATGCAAGTTGGCTTTGAAGAATATTTGTACATTTTTCTTCATTAGGTTTCCTATACTTTTTTTCATTGTTTTCACTTTTCTTCCTGACAGCGACAATACTTGTGCCTCTTGGTTTATGTCATAACAATTGTTATTTAAAATTTTTGTTAGCGTTGCGGGATCCTGAAATAGATACTTCTTAAATTTAATAAAAATATTCTGGCACAAGTGTCAAACCTTAAAAAAGGAAGTCATATTGAGCATTGGAAAATAATTAATAATAATTAACTAATAAAAATAGTGCACATTTAATTTTCCCCACCACCAAATTTCCCTGTCCCGCCCCACCCGGCTACTTTTTCATGCCACCTGGCTGGAAAAAATTTCTGGGGAGAACAGTGTTATAGAAATTGTAAAGAGTGAAATGCTGAAACACAATATCCATAGAACAGACCATTTACAATTCCAGTAGAATAAACCAAAAAACAGCAGTAAGTCCAGGTCACATAAACAAAACTACAAGCAGCCAAAAATTCATTAAAGCCTTTGAACATCACGTGGATGCTGCAGCTATGTTCAGCATGGGCTTTTGACCATCTTCTCCAGTTGGCCCGAGCCTTTCCGATTGTTTGCAGATGCTTGAGCAGCATGTCTTTCTCAGGTCTGGCTCATGTAGAAGGAAAATTTTTATATTAACATAGATAATAGCAAATTAACATATAGAGCCATAAAAAGTAATTAAAAGCTTCTAAAATATTAAGATTAAGCATAAATTAGAATGTTAAGCAAATAATATAGGTCAAGCAAATAGTTAACTAAAAATCAGTTATATTGCATTACTCTTACCAGAGTAAGAAAAGAACAGCAAATTGAAGCACCGAAACCAGCTCCGGACAAGATAAGAGTTTGAGAACACCTGTGATTCAAGGCTTAGAGAGCTAAGGAAGCGATAACAGAGAAAATGGCTCTGGAAGGCGCATAGCAAGGTCAGGCTGACATAATGCATGAAGAGAAAATCTTAGTAAATTCAGGCATTAGCAAAAATATTAGAAGAATATATTAGAAATTAACTTTAGTGTAGAAATTAAGACAAATCAAGCATGCCAAGCAATGATTAAATGAAACCACATACTATATTTCTTTTTAATTAAAGCTTAAGCTTCAGGTCACTATTATAAAAAAAGTTTGGAAGGTTTAAGAAAGGAAATGATGAGAAGCACCCATATATGGAATTGAAGCATTGGCCAGTTAGAGAAAATGTGAACAGCATAGAAAAATAGAAATACCACGAGGGGGCCAGTGATATGAAAGTAAGGAGATAATAAGGGTTCCCATGGAAACTCAAGGTTCGGCCGGACAGGAGTAGAAGGGAGTCAGAGAAGATGGGCAAGAGAGCTTATTATAGCGAGGTCAGAAAAGATAGGAAATGACATAAGAAAAGCCCAAAGATGGTAAGAGGAAGCCATCCACCCAGTCTTAGACCAATCAAAATAAGCCGAACAGAAACCAAGAGGAATAATGGACAGTAAAACCAGGTGCAGAGTGAGCTAATCGAACGAAGTAAAAATGATAAGAAATTGTTATAAAAACTTCAATTGCTGTAATGTTCGGGGCTCAATCTCATTCGGCCGAATTGGGTTGAGTCCGTGTGGTTGATTTATTGCAATAAAGCCTTAAAACTCTGTCTTTCTATCTCGAGTCCTAATAGCCTTTATTTTTAGGTAAAAAGCCTTCTGATGATGAATTTTTCGCCATGACAGATTGGTGACCCCGACGTGATAGAATAACAAGGCAGCTGCGTGAATCTAGAGGCAGGGGGGAGGCTCTACGAAACGGGCACAGTTGGTGGTCACCTATAAGGTAAGCGATATTTTCGCTAAACTAATTTATGTAAAGTTTCAGAGAGCATCCGCCCCTCCAACGGAGACAAGCAGCATTTGGCCTTTCTAAAACGAACAGGTAGGATAAAGGATGGGCAGACAGACTTAATGGAATGTGTGAAAGTTGTACAACTAATATGAGTGCGAGTGGATGAATGTCAGGTGCAGTACTCAATACGAGTTTAAACTGCTCTGTCCCAGGTGAGACAGGGGAGCTCCGATCCCAGTAGAGACGGAGGACTTGTAACGCTCTGGCCCAGGCATGTCGGGAGCGCTCTGACCCAGGCAAGTCAGGGGCTGCACGAGTAAGTGTGAAGACTGTACAGATTATATGAATGTGTGTGTAAGAATGAGAGTGCAGTAAATAGGACATTCCGATCCTAGGCGAGTTCGGAGGGCTGCACGGTGCAGTACTACAACGCTCCGGCCCAGGCGAGTCGGGAGCGCTCTGACCCAGGCGAGTCAGGGGCTGCATTGTAACGGTTAGTGTTGGAAATCCTGTCAAATACTAAGGTTGCCGTGACGACGGTGAACCAAGTATAGATGGGTGTGGAATTCCTGAATTAGCACCCTATGCTGTTGCTGTATATGCTCTTCAGTGAGACGAGCGAGATGTCGTAAAATTCCCGCTTGTCTCGAGAGGGAGCCAATCTTTGGGAAAAGCTAACGGCAGTTCCTTCTAGTTGTGCCTCAGTAAAAGAGTTAATTCAGGTGCGATTGGAGGCCTATCATTACCGCCCCGGAGTAGAGACAGGGGTCTAACAAGGTAGGTAAAAATTCCTGTTTAGGTACCGCTTCCAACTTGTCATAGAGAGCAAGTGGAAGGTCTGCTCGATAGAACAGGTGGAGTGAGTGTGCTAGTACAAGGAACAGATAAGGAAATTAGAACTTTATTTTATTTTATGATTTCTCTTTTGGGTAGGTAGGAAGGCACACAAGTGCTATGTACTCAAGTGCTGTGTGAATGGAGCGCTTTTTTAGAAAAAAGCGTCGCGGCAATTGTTGAAGCACGTAGAGGTGCGCAGAATGCTTGGAGCGCTTTAAAAAAGCGATGCAGTGAGTGAAGCACACAGGTGCAGATTGGAGAAGAATGAATGGTACAGAGGTACAAAAACTATTTTAGAGCAAAACAGGGCATTAGGGATTAGTACACTAGGTGCTAAAAAGTGTGATTGAGTATGAATGTGGATTTTTAGGGTGTAACTTTTAATGTGTAAAATAAACTATATTGATTAAGAGAATATAGCAAACACCTGCGTGTGAAGTAGCTGTAAATAAATTTCACTTGGTGGGAGGAGCAGCAGAGCAGGAAAAAAACAGAATAGGATTGAACATCTTTACAACGTGTATTCGGAGGTGAATAAAAGAACAGTGCTAAAAACAGATAAATATATACATAAGAGTGGAGGAGAAATAAAAATATTACAGATTATTGAGGAGAAACAAGAAAAATAGCAGGAGCTGTAGATCAAATTACAGGAAGAGTGCTGTGCAAATACTGGAAGGTTGAGACTCAGGAGAAAAATAGTACAAGATTTATTACTGTGGTTGTAAGTTGTGGAAAAGTCAAGCAGCAAAATTTATGGCACAAGAAAGGATCCTGCATATAACTCATGGTGTGCATACCCACTATTAGAAAGAGGATTTTTACATAAATGCAGCAGGACAACCGCACAAATTAGTAGAGGGTACTAAAAACTTTTTATTGAAAGCAATCACCGAGATAACAAACTTGGATGAGGTACAGGATGAGTGGCCTTATATAGATTGGGAAACTATAATTGCAAGAAATTGGACGGTGAGAAAGTTGGGAGCTACTCTGGAGAAGCTAGTGGAGTCGGACTGACTTTACTTTATTGTGATTCCCTTTAAAAAACATTTACAGACATATTTACAGAAGGGAATAAATCGTGGTTTTAAGAGAGGGCAAGGAAAGAAAGGAAAAATACTGAGAAATCCTGGTGTTGAACTCAGTATTATAGCAAGAAGGGTAAATTGGTGTCCAAAAAACGCTGTTGGGAGATTTGTGCTGCCAGTAGTCACAGTAAGAAAGGTCCTGTGTAAAATCAAACCTAATTTAAATAGAAATTCAAAATTAAGATTGGTGATAGGAAACCCACGGCTACAGGGGGTTAAAATGAGTGCAAGCGAGTTGCCTGTGGATATATTGGGGCGTAACGATCCCCTCCACAAAGAACTTATTGAAAAATCATCTCAAAAATGGTACAAGAGAACAAAAGGTTTTAAAAGTTGCTGGCCCCATAAAGGTTCATTTAATCTGGAATTGTGCAAAGAAATGATAGAGCACATAAAAAATTATAAAACAGAAGATGTGAGCGAAAAAAGGGAAAATAAGAGGAAAATGGAACTGAACATAATGCAAATGTTTATGGGGGAAGCAATGAAAAGAAACACATTAGAAGGATCTAGTTGGTGTTTTGATAATGGAGAGATAGGGGGTGGAACCCCATTAACATTGCTTTTAGGTATGTCATATAAGTTCCCACTGATAGAAGGAAAAAGAAAATTTAAAGGGCAAATAGAGATGAAAAATGAGGAGAAAGAATTAGGAGAAAAGAAAGAAACAGTACAGGATGAACTAAAAGAACGAAAGATCAAATCAGCTCCAAAGCAGCAGCAGACACGGAGCAGTGGAATAATACAAATATATGGCTGTGGGTGCCACCCCCTAACACAGGAACTGGTGGACCAAAGAAATAGGATTATAAAACAGATGATGGTCAAAACCTGCGAAGACACTGGCCTTAATTGGGAAAATGCTATGCCAATGGCTTTAATGTTTTATCGTTTGGAGAATAACAGAGCGACATATTTACCGCCACATGAAAAGCTTATTGGTCAAACAATGACTACACCTGTTTGGAGGGAACTCCCTAAAAGTCCCCCTTTAGAGCAGCTTGAGAATGAAATGCAGAGTTAGACAAGGCAACTAAGATTTTTATCAAGACGGTATCACTGTTAGGAGGTACAGCAAATAAATATATCAAAGTCAAAGTAGTTAATTAAGATGAATATAAATTAAAGATTGGAGAAAGAGTATATTACAAAAATATATCCAGAAAAGCATTAACGTAGTTCACTTGACAAGATTTCTTAAAATAAATTTATTACCATGATTTAAGTACTTTCAGTTGGCATGGGTTTCCTTCCTTGCAGCAGTAGGATTTCGTAAAATTATCAAGAAAGCATAATTAATGTAAATATAGACAATTAGATGAAGTGCGAGCATTTGGTAAATTAGAAAAGTATTATAATAAAAATTCGGATATTAAAATGTGAAGTTTTGAAAAAGGTTAACTTGATTCAAATACTTGTGCTTCATGTTACTCCCTGTTAAAAATAATTCGAGCCATATTTACAGTCTGATAAGTAAAGCAGCCTTCAGAAAAATGTAGGAGGATAGCACCAAAAAAAAAAATTAAGTGATAGAAAAATGTTTGAGTATATAGATTTGTGTGTAAATATGTATATATCTGTACATATATTTGTGGGGAAAGAATAACAAGCGTTGAAAAGAATATCATGCGCAAAAAAAGAAAAGTGCACTGTATTTAACTTCAAAGGTATCTGGCGCTCGCTAATGTCTGTGTGTGTGAATATGTCTGTGTTGAACTTATTCAGTGTGTGTGCGTGTACATTATGTGTGTGCGTGAGGAATAATTGTTCTCTCTGTGTGTGTGTAAATATGTTTGTGCTAAAAAAGTGTGAGCGTGCCTGTTGTTTGTTCTGTGGGTGTGCGTGTATGTTTGGGAGTAAGAAAGTGAAAACATGGAGACATCTGGGTAATTTAGTTCAATTATGATTTCCTGAAACTGCCTTGTGCATCTAAATTTCCAGAGCTCGTAACTAAAAAAAAAAAAAAGGGTTAAAATGAATTTTGTATCTAAATTTCCAGAGCTCTGAGTAAATATGGGTTAAAATAAATTTGAGTATGTGTAACATTTGATAAAATGAACAATGCATCCACCTATAATTATACAAATGTTTAGAAAATATGCAAGGCATCTTTCCTTTGGACCCTGATCAAGTCTTAAAGAAAAGTGCACTTTTGATAACTATAACATTCAAGGGAAACAATGCTTTTCAATTTCCTTCTGTCCTTTTCTTTTTCTTGTGATGTGTGTGTATGTGAAATTATGCATTATGGGGATTATTACAGTGGAGTGTGTGGTGGCGCAGTGGTTAGCACTTATGCTAAGATTCGAGTTTATACTGTATGCGATTTATGTTGAAGCTTACATGTTATTTGTTTTGAGTTAATATTCTCAATGACAGTTTAGCTGTTTTTCTGGGGAGTGCCGTCTTGCTGTGGTATCGAGCCGCGTGATTTCTCGATAGTTGGATTTGCCCTAATTGACGCAGGAATAGGATCGCCACGGAAGCAATTCCTCGTTGTAGCTGAGTCATTCCGCCAATAGAGTCTCCCTGATCTAGAAACCATTGCCGTTTCGAGCTGAGTAGGATTGTGTTATGTTTCCTAGGGTTAACACCAGCTAACGTCATTAGAGGCTGTTTTATATTCGTTTGTCCTGATTGGTAATGTTAAGTGAGAATGGAACTTTCTCTTCTTCAGAATTCATTTTCTCTTTCTGATTCCTTTGCTGCATTGTTTCCAAATATAGTGTGTAACAATAAATAATAAGTAATAATAAGTAACAAAACTGTGGTAAGGTTGAATGTGTTAAAACAATGGTTTGGGTGATTTTATGTATGTTATATACGTAGTGTATTAAAGGGATCCCTATGTGTGTATGTTAAATAAGTTTCAGTGTGTTTGAGAGTATGTGTAAAAATATGTGATGTTGTCTGAAAGGATGGAATGATTTATATTAATGTGTGAGAGAATGCAAAGTTTGTTGAAATTAAAAGAGCTCTTAATTTTAAATTAAAAAGATATGAGCAGGTGGTGTAAAAAGGTCTCCAGATTAGGCATGATACTATATGAACACCCCTTTCATTTGAGTACTGGCCAGATTCTGATAAAAGGGAGGATTTTAATTAAAATGAGTAAATTTCAATTAAAGGAGACATTCTTTAAAATAATAAATGAAGCTGAAGAAAAACAATGGCTTCCAGTCCGGATAGTGGTCCATGCTAAAATATGCTATAAAAAAGAGGGAAAAAGGGGGGTTAACTAAGAGAAAAACAGACTGTGCTCTTTGGAGTCAACATTCTGAAAAACGTGTAACAAACATCTGAAAGATAACAATGAAAGAATGTGTAGGATCAACTGACTTTAGCAATAGGTTATGAGGAAACGAAATCAGTGTATGTAACTGAAGTAGATTTAAAGTATTTTCTTAGTTTGAGATTCTGGGAAAAATTACTGACAAAGTGGATTCTTCAGTCTAAAAATGGGTGGGAATGTGCTAATCTTAAAGAGGGCATCATAGTAAATAAATAAAGGCACATTTTACATTATAGGGCATTCTGATATATTGATTTCTTTCCCCATTTCCTTTGTGTATAATATTGACATGTTTGTGTAAAATATAGTGGAATACTGGTATCACAACAAAACTAATGGAAGGTTCACTTTTATATTTTTGATGCATTCATGACATATTGAATAAGACGTTTTTATTAAGATTCTAAAAAACTAAGATCCAAATGTATGTGGTATTTTAATTAAATAATTAGTAATAAAAAGAAAGAAAGAAATATTACTTTGGATACATGTATAGAAAGAAACCTTAAGCTTTTATATAACAATTTATAAGGGGTTAGAGATGAAGTCCAAGATTATTTTTTGCTGCTAAATAACCTTTGAAATAATTTAAGGGACTTTGAGTGGGAAGGGATAAAATATTTTACTTCACTCACCTTGTTAATCTTAGATATGGTCCAAATATACTCAAATATGAACACCTTGTGTAAAAAGAAAAATGTTTTTAGGACTTTGTACATTTGAACAATGCTTTATAATTAGATATATGGGAGAGGAAATGTGGAGCCTAATTATTTTTGTTATATTTAATGTCAAAAAAAGGAAAGTAATTAAGAATTTACCCGTTCAGATTGTGGATTTCTTTCTTGACTCTGCTTGCTATACTAACTATGAGATGTTCTCTGGAGGTTGCTGGTATACTTGACAATCATATAAGGGAGGGGTACAATGAACACTATGACAAATTTATTATAATTGACTGAAGTCTTCTTGCTTTTTACACCAACCTCCATGGAGCATGGCTCTTTAACTAATGAATGCTCAACCTTCCCTTTGCTTCTGTTTGTTCTCTATCCCTGGACGTATTTGTCTTCCCTGTAAGAGAACTATAAAATTTGGCTTTTATTAAATGATTATATTAATGGGATCAGTTTCAAGATACCCTCTCGCTCCACATCTCCTCTACTTGTAAGATAAATCAGCAATATTGACACAAGTGTCAATAAAGGGGGGAAGGATTGGTATAATACGTATTGGTGAATGTTTAGTAAAGTTTAATTTTGTTTACCTTTTGATACCATTTTTTAATTTTTGAAGCTATTTTCTATTATTATGGAACAAATGCAGATAATTTGAATATTACGCCAATATTATTGGGACCAATTTTTTGTAATGATTTATTAGTGAGTACATTTTTCCTAATATATATATATATATATATTAAGATTGACTTTATTTTAATAATGACTTGGGACATGTTTTCAATTAAGTGGAAATTACAAATGCTGCCAAACTGGAAACAGCTATAAAGGAAGGCCTGAACTTTGTGCTTATCAATTTTAAATTTTACTCTGACTGTTTAAAGGGAAATTGACTTAGACAAGCACAGACTGGATCGAAATGACCGTTTGTTTTACTGCTAGCAATATTTTTAATAGGGGTACCCCCAACGAAACAGATCTGACATCTTATGACAATTTTTTTAATCCATAAGTAGCTACCAATGGAGAATTAACATGCTGACTATTTAAAATGGGCGTTTTTAAGTCTTTACATCTGCAGGTGAAAGCTGTTTTTTCCTAGTGCATCGTAGATGACAGCATTTGAAGTTGAACCAGAGATTGGACTGTGATAAAGGTCTGCAGATAAACTAATCATCTGACTCCAAGGAGAACCCAGCCATACCGGAGATGGAATCAAGTCGTGGATCAGGCTATCGATCAGCTGACTACTGGACAATGCACCTTGATTCCAGTTCCAGGCATTATGGATACCTGCTGCCAAGAGCTCAACTGTGCTGGTGATGTTTGAGCCCAAAAGATCATCGTGGATTCCGAATCATAGATGAAATCTGCCTGCTTTGGTCCAAGACTTCTAGACATGGTCCTTTTTTACCTGCGATATTGGACCCCAACACCTGCCTTAATCCTTATCAGAGAAGAAAATTTGTCACACTTTTACTCTGCAGGGCTCAATGCTCTTTGCCGGAGCCTACTAGTTTGACAACTAGCAACATCTTTTTAATTAAAAGTATTTGAACTATAAAGTTATGAAAGGTATAGAAGGGAAAGCTAATTATTTGCAAGCAAAGCAGAATATAGGGACTCCTAAATAATATGTATTTAATGAATGTTTGCAATGGGAATACTACATGATTATTATGAATTCATTGTGGTTAAGAATAGATATTTTTAGATAAATGTTTTGATATGCCTTCTGATATTTAGTATGAGATAATAAGTTACCTTTAAGGACCAATGATTTCGTTATTTGTAAAGTTAATCAGAATCGAATCTAATATAACATAAGGGATCTATTAGAGATTGTTAAGTGATTGTCATTGCAGTGGCATTTAACTATTACTAGTTAGGGTCAGTCTAGTTTAGATATTCTAGGTTATTGATTGTAGTATTATAACAAATAATGTAGAGCTTTACATTTAGGTACATTTATTTAATTGAAAAGAATAATAGTAAGCATATGGGATGACACACATAACTAGTATTTTGGGGATAAGGGACACTTACTATAGGTCAGAACATCCATAACCTTTAGAATAGGATGATACAGTTTAGGCTAGCATGTTGACGGTGATACAGGTCAAATGATTAACATTATATGTATTATAAAATTAGTGAAATGAAGTAATAATTTGGCCCATAGGAGATGGAGTGTCTTATACATACAGTGGTGAATGTGTGGTCTGTGAATTAAAAAGCCCAGATGAAGTCTGAACATCTCTGAAGATGTGAAACCCTTAATGAGAAGCTTGGGTATAACCCTTGAAACTGAAATTGAAATAAATGTGACCTTGGGAATAGCCCAGTGATTTGCATTTTGGAAAGTAGTGCTGACATCTTCCGAAGGGAGGATTGACACCTACTGTCCACAAAATAGCTGCATTAATGTGGTAAAGGTGGCTCAAGATTGAGACCCCAGCTGGGTGTATATTTGGGCGATTTTATGAATGAGTGTGTTAAGATGTGAGCATGGTGAGGTGTATAAGGACTTTATCTCTGATTATCATTGTGCACACTAGTGGCAACCTAAAACTGAGAACTTTTGATTTATTTAATATAAATATTCATGTCATCTGTATCACCACCAACAATAGTATTAATAGGTCTGAGTGTAGATGAATACACAAAACTAGGTACATTAAATAGTTATTTCACCATATTTAGGAATTGGGACAATTCTGACATTATCTGTAAATCCATCTTAGAAAGGAAAGGTAAAACCAATATATTTAGTATTAGCTTCATTTGAACCTGGGAATCATGGGGACTCATGTTTGTGAAGCAGAAATTGCTCTTTTTGGTATCGTTATATCCTTGAATGGTATTTTGCTGCTTATTGCCAATTTTCTAATTAGTTATTTAGAGTTATTTAGAGTTAATTAGAGTTGCTGTCAAACAAGTGTACAACCAATTTCTTGAACCATGGACATCTTCAGTTACAGATTTTTATTCTCTTCTTGATGACAATGTGGATAATGAAATACTAAGCCAGAAGAAACTCCTTGGGTGAAGTGCTAGTAACCGCTCCCCAGGGAGGTGACCCTCTACGGTGCGCAAAATACCTGGGTTGAAGAAAAAATGATTATTTCACTGGAAATGTATCTCTCCAAGCGAAGAAAAATCCCTTATTATGGACAATTGTTTTATTAATTTAAGCCTTCTGTATTATTTTGTAACCATCATGAATTATGTTATATTCCCTTGTTGTTTAATGTTATCTGCATTTATGATTGATTATGCATATTTTTTGACTGTTAGGGTAGGGCCAGGAAGTCTTTTACTCCTCTTAGTTGATTAATGGGGGAGATGTTTGGCTCCTGTGCCACCAAAGGAGGGGTATGGGTGTTGAAGATTGAGAAGAACTGTGAAAGGTCCGTATTGGGCTCCGAAGAAGAATTGAACCAACATCCCCTACCTTTCTTTTGGAATCAGGTTAGATGTTGAGGCTTGATTAAGCCTCAAAAGGGAGGAATGTAGAAGGAAAATTTTTATATTAACATAGATAATAGCACATTAACATATAGAGCCATAAAAAGTAATTAAAAGCTTCTAAAATATTAAGATTAAGCATAAATTAGAATGTTAAACAAATAATATAGGTCAAGCAAATAGTTAACTAAAAATCAGTTATATTGCATTATTTTTAGGCTTACAGTAAAATTTCCAGAGTAAGAAAAGAACAGCAAATTGATGCACCGAAACCAGCTTCGGACAAGATAAGAGTTTGAGAACACCTGTGATTCAAGGCTTAGAGAGCTAAGGAAGCGATAACAGAGAAAATGGCTCTGGAAGGCACATAGCAAGGTCACGCTGACATAATGCATGAAGAGAAAATCTTAGTAAATTCAGGCATTAGCAAAAATATTAGAAGAATATATTAGAAATTACTCTTTAGTGTAGAAATTAAGACTAATCAAGCACGCTAAGCAATGATTAAATGAAACCACATACTATATTTCTTTTTAATTAAAGCTTAAGCTTCAGGTCACTATTATAAAAAAAAGTTTGGAAGGTTTAAGAAAGAAAATGATGAGAGGAAACCCATATATGGAATTGAAGCCTTGGCCAGTTAGAGAAAATGTGAACAGCATAGAAAAATAGAAATACCACGAGGGGGCCAGTGATATGAAAGTAAGGAGATAAGGGTTCCCATGGAAACTCAAGGTTTGCCGGACAGGAGTAGAAGGGAGTCAGAGAAGATGGGCAAGAGAGCTCATTATAGCGAGGTCAGAAAAGATAGGAAATGACATAAGAAAAGCCCAAAGATGGTAAGAGGAAGCCATCCACCCAGTCTTAGACCAATCAAAATAAGCCGAACAGAAACCAAGAGGAATAATGGACAGTAAAACCAGGTGCAGAGTGAGCTAATTGAACAAAGTAAAAATGATAAGAAATTGTTATAAAAACTTCAATTGCTGTAATGTTCAGGGCTCAATCTCATTTGGCCAAATTGGGTTCAGTCTGTGTGGTTGATTTATTGCAATAAAGCCTTAAAACTCTGTCTTTCTATCTCGAGTCCTAATAGCCTTTATTTTTAGGTAAAAAGCCTGCTGATGATGAATTTTTCGCCACGACACTCACAGACATTAACAATATTAATCAAATACTAGAATGGAGCATCCCTAAGGCAGAGATTACAGTACAGTATAAGCAATTTAAGGTAAAAATAACCCACTTTCTATTTCTTCTTTGTGTTTTTTTCAGTTGTACTTTGTCATTAAAAGAGACTTCCATAACTTTTTTAACACTTGTTAACTTCATTATGTTGCCGCCCATGAGACATTCTTCCTCTATAATATCAGATTAAGTTTGAGTCCTTTTCTTTTCAAGTTAAATCACTTACTAATATCTGGAGTGCTTTAAAATTTACATTTATTTGCTTAGATGCCATTCGTCAACAGTCCTGAGTGCTGAAGAAGGAGCATTGTGCCTCCTACAAGTGGCACTATATATCTCTCTATTATAAAAAAAAATCTTGGAAGGCGACGATACGTGATCTTCTTGGAAGACAATTTGACGTCCAGCGACAGACAGTTTAACATCACGCGAGACAAGGCAGTGAGACGAAAGGACAGCTTCTGTACAGGCTTTTAAATGATTGACGAGCAGCGCAATAAGCAGAACACGCAGCAAGGCAGCAGCAGCAGAAAGACAGCAGCTAATCAGTCCACATCTTCTCAGCGTGCGTTCAGCAGGCCACCACCCCCGGTATATAAAATAAAAGTGCTGACCTGTTAACTACTCTGTAGGCAAGCATCGAGTATCTGAACTTAATGTGTGCCACTACAGGGAGCCAAAGTAGTGATCTAAAAAGAGAACTGATATGTGGTGGCTGAACACTGGACATGCTGCTGCATTTTGAAATATCTGTAGTGGCTTAGTGACACATGCCAGTATACCGGCCAGCAGAGAATTGCATTAGTTCAGACATGACAAGACAAATGCCTGGATCAGGAGTTGTGCTGCATTCTCTATCAGGTATGGTCTAATATTACATTGTATATCATGAATCTGAAAGGCAGAGAAAATCATTGCAGCATTCTCAGGGAAGGACAGCTGATCATTGATCACTACTCCAAGGCTGTGTATCTTGTAGGCCATTACTGATAATGAGCCAAACTGAGCAGAGATGGAATGTTGCATAGACAGAAGAGCTATTTGTTAACAGGAGGCCCATCTTAGCCAGGCTGAGTTGGAGATGGTGTTTCTTCATCCAGGTTGCAATATCATTACTACTCTAGAGATTCTAGCTATCATGTGGTCTTCTGAGGGAATGACATATGCAGCTATGTATCATCAGCACAGCACAGATAACAGAAATTATGGAGCAGATTGATAGGGCCAAGGGAGGAGGTGCACAGAGAGAAGAGGAGAGGGCCCAGAACTAATCTTAAATATCAGCAATCTACAGTAGCAACTTTGGACATATGCTCAAGTCTTCTCATCTATCTATGTATCGATCTACAGCCAATACTCATTAACAGTGGGAAATAAGTTCATGAAAAATATGAAAATATGAAATGAAAATCATTGATACTGAAACATTTTTTCCTAAGGAAAAAAGTGGAGTTAGGTTCCAGAGGGACACCAGCATGGATGGGGGGACCAGAAGGGCTCCCCCTGCTCTTGACTTTTACTTCTTCTACAGTCAAGTTTGATTGCCTTCTAGGTGCTCCATCAGTGACTGCAAACAAAAGCAGTAGGGCTGATCTGAGGACCTAACTAAACCATCAGATTATTATTAGTGATGTGTTGTGTTTGTAAAGGGAAGGGGCTTAATCATTGGTAGCTGGGAATTCCTTGATCATTGGGAACAACTGCAAGCCCTGCCCCCCATCACAAATGGGGTTCAATTGGTTACCCACATCTCTTGGTGCTGGGCTGACACATGTTCATCCATTCAGTGTAATGCATGTGCAGCCTAGGACATCTAACAACATCATAGACCTGTTATCTCATGTGTTGCTCATGCACTGATAGACCTCTCTGAATTTTATTTTTTCTGCTGCACATGGCCATGAATACAACCCCTGCTGTCTGTCCCTGCACCGTCCTGTAGTTCACAATGAGGACCTTATCTGCAAATAGGTACTTTTTTTTAACAGTTACAAGATGATTTTGACATGGCTTTAGTCTCATTTCTATTAATAACTGTTTCCTTTTTGCTTGAACATTGTGAACATTGAGTTTTTAAATTTTGGACAATTTGTTTTCATGCCACCTTTGTGTCCTTTACTTAACACAGTTGTGTTTCAGTGTAACTGTATTTGCTAGTTTCAGTAGGGAAACTGTTTGGTAATGCTCTTGTTTTAAGCTTTATATTTAAGTTGTCTCACCTAAAAACCTGTGTAACCCAGTGGTAACATTGGAGACACTGTAAAGAAAGAGTCCCCAAGCAAAAAAAATACTAAGCCAGTAAGGAACATGAGAAAAATGGTGCAGAAATGTGCAAGCAAAAATTGTACTCTGGAGACAGATTAATCTTACTAATATCAGAATGAAACAGAAGAACCAGATATCAAACAAAACAAAAAAACACAGAAGCAAAAGTTGAGGTAAAAAATACTTTTATAAATTAACATGAATCATGGAAGAAACAACTGATTTATGGTTTTATGCAAAACTTGGATGGCAGAAGCTTGCATGCTGCCATGTTAAAGAGGCACGGTACAATGATACAAAGCCTGCAATGGGTGTCACTGATATAAGTGACATGGTTTCCATGCAGAAAATTACAGTTCACAAGATAAACAGCAGTCGCCAGATGGTGTTGAAATGATGTTGTCATCATAAAACGTAAAATATTAAAAGCATCTTTTTTTTCTCTTTTCACAAATGAGTTTTTTTCACTAGTGTCATCAGATCCATAGAATATTCTGGCAGCCTTGTATATAAGTAAGAAAACAACTGTGGACAGAACGCCAGTCTTTACTTGGGCATACTAACAAAACATTTACCTTCATTCATACAAATCTTCATTTTATATGGAACCATTAATAACATGCACCTTTGTAAAGAAAAAAATATTAACATAAAGTATTAAATATACACACTGAGCAGTACAATAATCATGTAACAATATTAAAGGATGTTAATAGTAAATATTAAAGAAGTTTAGAAGTACACCTCACAATTCTTAATTACCAGTTAATCTCATTTTCTTATTTTTGGGTAATGTAAAAAAAAAAACAAAAGTGCTCAGAGAAGACCCAAACTTGGAGAAGAACATGGAGATGTACACTGCACAAATGCAGTAACTGATTGAGATTTGAATTCAGGTCTCTGGTATTGTGAAGCAACAGCATTAACCAGCTAACCTATATTTGCAATATTTTAATAGTTTATTGTAACTATAATAATCAAGTAACTTTAACAAGTGGTAAAAGTTTTAAACATAATTGAAACATTTTGCCTTATATCTTTAAGGCCCATAATATATATTTTTTTCAATTGTACTATGAAGGTCTATGGAAAATGAGAAACAAGAAAGACACATATCAATGGTTCAGATATCAAATAAGCATTTATTCTAAGATGAAAAGTCTTTGCTATAAAATACAAAAACATCCTCCACTATATATAAAAGACTTCAAGCTGAAATTTTCTTTGAAAAATGTATCCCCAGTATCAAAACTTGTGCTATAATGGACTCTCTTCTTAAAAGACGCACCAGAGCTGTCACACAAAGCTGGGATATGCCTGTATATTCTCAGCAGAATGGTTTACGCCGGATTAATGGGGTGCTAAATGTTAATGCTTAAAAATTTTATTTTCATGATTGACAGCAGTTTCCTATTTAATTTTATATGTTCCTAGCAAAATTAAAAAAAAAGAAAAAAGCTTCAAATGAGAAGAAGGCTGTTCAATCAGTGCAACTATAGTAATAGTTGACCTATGCTTGTTGTGGACTGTATACTTGAACGTTAACCATTCAGCGCACTGAACATTCGGTCTCAAAATGAAGAGATTTTAATGCCCCAGTTACAAAGAGGTAGAGTGGCATTGACTAATTAGAAATCCCTACTGATGATGTGACTTTTGAGAAGCCTCCTACTCATCAGCTTTATGTACGAAAGCATCATTTTTATATTTAAAATCTAAGTTTCTTGATTAATATTTCTTGATTTGGGCATCCAAATTAATCACAAACATTCTCGGAAGGGAGATTGTGTCATTATAATGCGTTGTTATTATGCTTCAAGGAGGGTTGTTGTTGCAACAAATACCCATGTAAATGGATGCCACTGGGGAACTCACTCTCAGTCAGTTTGAGGCAGTTGTCTGCCTTGTCTGTCCTTTGACCACACTTCGACTTACAGTATCTGAGTAGCAAGTAAAGAGATAAAAATCTGGAATATAGCTGAGGTATAAATGAATGAAATCCACTGAGGTATTTTTTACAATGAATTTATTTTCTATGCATTTACTTTCTTCTCTGTCCCAAAATCATGTATTATTTCTTTTCCTTCTGTCTTTCTCTGTCTTTGTTTTGTACTGTTACTTTTCTGTCATAGAGGTCATTTATTAAAGCCCATTGTTAAAGTGATTTGTTCCCCCCCTGCCCAAACAAACCCCTTCATAAATCTAATCCTCAACACAGAAATCTGCCATACAATGTTGTGTACTGTATAAGTAGTCATTTTCTATAACAATTCAGGAATGGCCATATCACTAATTGCAGTTACAATTTTTATAACATTCCTTGCTAAATAGTTTTCTAATTTATTTTAGAGGAGGAATATCCTTTTGCTTTATTTTAAAAGGGAAACTCATGACAGAATGTTTCCAAATGATGTCTCGTCTGTATCTACAGCATTGAAAGATTTTTTTAGGTTTTGCCAACATGCTGAATTTGAGAACAAAGACAGCGTTGATCTATCTGGGTCAGGTGAAATTGACAGACCCTTGTCCCCTAAATGTCAAGTAAATCAGTTTGTGGCTTAAAAAGACACTATGGGTGACAGCTTATAAAAATTCACTCTGCATTTATCTACCACCTTGGAAAGCACTACTCTGTCACAACTGTCTCTGCAGCTCAGAATGCTGTCAGGAATTATTTCATCCAGAGGTCTATCATGTTCTTGCAGTCATGTCAAGCATTCTCCTATGGTTAATAATGTATGCTTTTAAATTAGATAGAGAGTTGAGGAAAGCATTGTTATTAAAAGTCTCTGATGATATAGCCCAGAAATGGGGGCACCCATCTGGAAACTAAAATATTCTCTAATTAAAGTTCTCCTGTATGACTTTTTCACATTTTAAATCAATTATGCAATGTATTACTGACTGCTGCTAATAAACCACTGTATTTTTGAGGAAGGTTGTAGATTCTATAGTTTTTAGATGATCTTGTACAGGTTTATGTCTCATTTTTGTTGTTTATATTGTTTTATGTTTCTTGCCATACATACAGTAGTTTATGGGGTGGCACAACTCCACAAGAACCTTGAATCGGTCACACTCTATTCTAATTTTGGGTGTTCTTTCGGTGTCTGTCGATTTTTTCACAGAATACTCTGGTTTTCCTCCATACTTCCAAAAACATGCATGTCAGGTTAATTGGCCCCTCTGAACTGCCCTGTAGTGATTGATAGTAGGGGTATGCGTGAAAGCGTATTGTGATGGACTGGCCCCTATCCAGGTCTTTGTCTTATGCCTCTGCCTCATGTTGCTGTGCTAGACTCTGGCCACCCATATCCCCATAATTTGATTAAGCATCTTTAAGAAGGGTGTTTTTATGTATAGATTATTAATCTCTATAAAAGAATATAGCAGTTGAGTTACGTTTACACATCTTCTGATAAATGAAAAATTAAAAAGGTTAATGGATCCATTATTTATTATTGATTTAAATGACTCATGCTGTATTTACTATAAGGACTGTTAAAGATTATGTCAAGAAATAATTACTATGTAGTGTATAAGATAAAACCAAGCAAGTTAAGGATTTCAAATAAAGATTACAACTGTACTTGTGCATCCAATTTTAAATAGTTATGGAGATATTCTGTAAATCATTTGTGTAATCTTACAATTAGGAGGCCATCCACAAAGTCAAGGACTGTTATTATTTTCAAGCTGTTTGAATGTATTATTTCTCTTTTATACTCATCTACTGCTATTAGCATTAACGTTATTAGGGCATTTAGTGGTTTCACCTTTTTAAATGAACAAAGCAGACTTTAAAAATGTATTAAATTTCTACAGGATGTTTTCATATTAGCATCTCTTATTCATTAGAGGTTTAATATTTACAGTTTGCTGTTTATTTGAGCCTTCATACCCCTTTAATAGCAATATATTCATCTAACAAATCATCAGGACCAGATAACATTTATCCCAGAGTTCTTAAGGAGGTTAAAGAGCACATATTTAAACCCTTGATACAGATTTTTTGAAAGTCAGTGCACACTGGGGAAATTCTTAATGACAGTAAAACTACAAATATTATTCCTTTATACAAAATGTGTGATTGGACAGATCAAAGCAAATATAGGCCAATAAGAATAATGTGTATCACATATAAATTAAAGGAAAAATGATTAAGCTTTACTGAACAGTCAGCATGACTTCAGACCAAGGAGGTTGTGTTCTACTAACATGCAGGAAAACTATAAGGAAGCAATAAAAAGATATAATCAGATGGGTACATATAATATTTATCTTGATTTTCAGAAGGCACTTGATAAGGTCCTTTGTGAAAGGATAGCAATAAAGTGGAAAGATGTGGGTGTTCAGGGCATAGTGTGTAGATGGTCACAAATTTGATTAAAACATAGGAGTAAGTAAATGGTTATGGTATGAGAAACCTTATCAAAAATTAGGTGATGTTAACAGTGGTGTCCCTCAGGGATCAGTGCTGGGGCCACCACTATTTTCTACTACAGTATACAGTGTTTAAAGGATCTGAACAGGAATATAAAGAAACAAACTGGGCAAGTCTGCAGTTGAAATCAAGCTAAATGGGATGGCAGATAACGTGTAATCCGCTAAAATGTTACAAAGGAACTTGGACAGCATACAGACTTTGGCAGATTTGTGGCAGATGAAATTTAATGTATGTAAATGTACAGTATTACACAAAGGAAGTAGAAATGTTGGTTAGATTGGAATACACAATGGGGTGTCAAAAACTTGAAAGTTTCCCTTTTGTGAGAAAGACCTAGGAGTCGAAGAGGATTTGTCAGTACCAACATTCTGACAGTATTCTGAAGCCATTAAATATTAGGTTATATAGCATGACATGAGCTGTACAAGTCAAAGGAGGTTGTGCTTAAGCTTTATAATGCACTGGTGAGGCCTCTCCTGGGGCCTCATGTATAAACGGTGCATACGCACAGAAATGTTGCGTACGAACGTTTCCACATTCAAATCGTGATGTATAAAACCTAAACTTGGCATAAAGCCACGCACATTTCCACGGTACCTCATACCCTATCATACACAAGTTCAGCGCTCGGTTTTGCAGAATGGCGGCACCCAGTGTCAAAGCAGTGCTACTCTTCCTGTGTGGTTTCCCTTTCTTTCTTAGATCCATATTTTTGACGCAGCTTTATAAATACACTGAAACTAACCGCATATTGTTCATTAGTGTAATGCATCTGATTTTAATTAACCTGTAACAATATAACGGTACACAGACTGGTCAAACTATTCTAAATACCATAACTGCTTTAGGGTTGTTACTGTTACTGCACCTTCTTTTTCTTCTTTCAGCTGCTCCCGTTAAGGGTTGCCACAGCGGATCATCTTTTTCCATATTACTCTCACTGCACCACTTGGAGTATTTATATCACTGTATCTGAGTGGGAAATCACAGCAGCAACTGATCGGAAAGAGAATTATTGGGATACAGCATCAAGCACACGCTGCCTCAGCCACGGCAAAACTCTTCAGAGACTTTCCTGTATGGACCTCACTCTTCAGAAACAGTTTCATTCGAAGAACTCTAAACGTACTCCATCAGTCCATTAAGTGCTCCTTATAGAACTGTTTGTACTTATAACTACAATCACCTCACTGTAAACTTGCACTACAGTTATAATATTGCACAACTTGCAGCACTTTATAAAGCGCATATTTACATATGATGAAGATATTTTTAAGATGAAATGCAGCAACTCGATCAACTTCCTTTTGTTGATTATACCACTGTTTAAACCAACAAATAGTACGTTTTTCCTTGCCTCCACTTGGTATTCGCTGAAATTCTTATATTTTCCCCCGTGCTTTTCCCATTGTCTTTTAACAGAAGGCTCAGCTTAAGGGCTATTTATATTGATTTGCATATTCAAAGAGGCGTAATTCCAGGAGGAGTTGGGGTGGGACAGCAGGCACGTACATGAGCATTACTTTTCACGCTGATTGGGATTTATGTAGCGGAAGAACGTGGAAGTTTGCATACACACAGATTCCTGCATCTGGATTTTTCTGTGTGTATGCATATTCCCGCTTTTATGCTTACGCCATGTAATAGTGTGAGTTCTACGTACAGTGTTATACATGAGGCCCCTGGAGTACAGTATGCAGTTTTGGTCTCTGGGCTGCAAAAAAAGACATAACAGAGCTAGAAAATCTTCACATTACAGCAACTAGGCTGATTCCAGAACTGCAGGGTATAGGTCATATACAAAGATTGAAGGAGCTGAACCATTTCAGTTTAAGCAAATAGAGATTAAGAGGTGACATGCCTGAAGTTTTCAAAATTGTGAAAGGAATTAGTACAGCGGATCCAGACCACTACTTTTAAAATGAGTTTAACAGGAACACAAGACAAATCTGGAAACTTGTTAAAAGTGAAATCTGCCTAAGTTAGAAAATGTTCACACAGAGATCCATACAAACATACATGAAATAAATTACCAAGTCGTGTGGTAGGACTTTGGGACACTCAAAACTCAACTTGAAGTTATTTTGGAGAAATTAGGTGGATAATATTCACTCGCATTGTTAGTTTGAAATAACTGTTCTCGTCAAAAATCTTCTACTGTTCAACTGTAACGTTTAAAAATTGTCTATATTGTACAATGTTTATTTGAATATCTCTCCAGTAAATCCAGCAAGACTCCTGTTGGTAATTGTAGGTTATATTCTGCGTGGGTGAAATGTTTCCCTTGTCAAATGCCAAGGCAGAAAATATACGTTCCATCCTTAGAACAAATGTTTTTACCCAATGGAAGGTTCCAACGTTTATTCTGATCAATTGGGGGCTTTAGTTTACTATCAATGTGATGAAGAATTTTTTAGGCGTTGGGGAATCAGACACTAGAATTTATTGTTACCATGAAGGTTAATAGGACCTTGAAACCATAATAGTCTCCTTCTTTGGAAAACACCATCAGGAATGGGATAAGTGGCTAAGCTGCACTTTGCCATCAACACATTCAATTCATGAAGTAACAGGTGAAGCTGAAACCCCTGCACTGTTTCCTTGGGTACACAGATATCCAGTCCCATAGAAAGAATAGCTTATATGACACTTTCTTGGTCAAGTCCAGAAATTACTGTAAAGGTCTTGAGACCCATGAAATTTAAATGTGAAAATTTGAAAATGAATCTCAACCTAGAAATGATAATGTTACAGTGATCTAACAATACAACCAATAATGGACCCTTAATACTTGGCAATAATATGAAATCAAGGTTAAAGCTATTGTATGAGACACTGTATTACCTTTACTTAAGATTACAATATGTCCTCAGATTTTACTTAAGATTACAATATGTCCTCAAAAGTCCAGAAGCAACTGACCAAACAGTGAACTTTGTTAGCTGGAATATTAAAGGTCTCAATCATGATCTAAAGAGAAAAAAATAGTTTTCTCACCTAACAGGTCTAAATTCAAAGGTAGTATTTTTACGGGAGATTCACTTAATAAGTAAGGGCCAGTTTCAGTTGCAAAGACATTGGAGTAGCTACATATTTTAGTCCAGCTATACAAAGAAAACTAAAGGTATGGGAATCTTAATACATAAAGCAATCTCATTTCATAGCATCAGATGTAGTATATGATCCTGTAGCGCGATATGCCATGGTAATGGGTAATTTATTGCACCCTATGTGGATGATAGAGATTTCATCCAAAATTTTAATGCATTAGTTCCTAATATGAACACTCATAGAATTATTATGGCCGGAGACTTTAACTGTGTTTTAAATCCAGACCTGGATATATCTTCAACTACAATGATGATACAGTACAAATACTGCAAAAATAATTATGCAGTTTGCAATGGACCATAACTTACGAGACCCATGGAGATTTTTAAATCCAGATTTAAGAACATATTCCTTCTTCTCATCAGTTCATCACAGTTACTCAGAAATGGACTATTTTATTGATAATAATTTGTTACCCACTATCAAATCTATGTTAGCTCCATTATTATTAGCAGCATTTATAGAAGCTAGAGACAACAAGACTCTACCTCAAACTTTTCACCAAGCATTAATTACTGTCTTTCCAAAGAAAAATAAGGACTTGTTAGAATGTGCATTTTTGAGACCAATTTCACTCCTGAATAATGATGTTAAGATACTCTCTAAAGTTCTGGCTAGAAGGATTGAGAAAGTGCTTCCTTCTGTAATATTACAAAACCAAACTGGACTTATTAAAGGCAGACAGCTCTAATCTTTGATGTTTGTTTAATGTAATATACTCACCCATAAAATCTACCACACCATAGATGTTATTACTTTTGAATGCAGACAAAGCATTTGACATGGTTGAATTGGACTACCCATACACCACATTGCATAAATTTGGGTTTGGCCCAAACATATGTGCATGGATAAAACACCTTTATACCAATCCAGAAAACTCTGTTTGCATTAACAACATTATTTCAGACTACTTCAAACTGGAATGTGGTACTCAACAAGGATGCCCACTATCACCATTACGTTTTGCAATAACCGTTGAGCCACGTTTACTTTGTAAATGTGTCAGAGATAAAGGGGATTACCAGAGAAGGACCTGAACAGAAAATATCACTATATGCAGATGATATGGCACTGTATACATCAGACCCACAAACTTCAGCACCAGTAGTCCTTAGTGCACTGCAGAATTTCAAAAGATATTATGACCATAAAAATTGTTCAAAATTCAATAGTGAACTTTCATGCACACAATTTTAAACTGGATGCCTTCCCATTTATTTTAGCAGATTAGTTGAATTACTTTAATTACTTAAGGGTAAACATCATAAGAAAATATATATATCTTTTTCAACAAAATTTTGCCATCAGCATGGATAAAATTAAACAAGATGTGAATAGATGGTCTACCCTCCACCTCACATTAGCAGGGAGAATCAACACTGTTAAGATGAACATCCTTCCTAAGCTTCTTTTTCTTTTTCAGAGCATATACATTGACAAATCGTTATGTAAGAAATTAGACTCAATTATAATCTCATTTATGTGGAATTCAAAACATCCACACATCCAAAGGGTAACTCTACAATGACCTAAAGCAGTAGGGGGCATGACAATACCTAGCTTTCAATTTTATTACTGGGTTGCAAATATACAAGCTATAATGCCATAGATTTTGATACAAATTGATGAATATGCTGTACTTCTTTATATGCTCTGCGCCTTAGTAAATACAAATTATCATCAATACTAATAATCCAATTGTCCATCAATCACTCTGGAGATGGGACCAGTGCAGGAAGCATTTTAAGGCAGAGAAGCTTTTATCTGTTACCTCTCTACATGAAAATCTCCTTTTTCTACCCTCTCAAACCTACACAGTATTTAATCTTTGTAAAATGTTTGGGATTAAAACACTTAGAGATTTGTATATAGATAATATCTTTGCATCTTATGAACAATTACGCTACAAATTTAATCTCCCATCAGCACAATTTTTCCACTACTTTCAGATTAGACTCTGCTAAAAGCAACCTGCCCAATTGTCCTCACCTCCCACCCAATTCTAGAATTGTCTTGAAGACTCAGACAAAGTCTCAATAATATATAAAATATTATAATATATTATAATAAGTCCCTTCCTTTCAAAGATTCCAGGGTACAATGGGGAACACATCTTTCATTTAACATCTCAGAAAAGGAGAGGAAGGCAGACATACATAGACTACACTCTAGCTCCATATGCGGAAAGCATTCAGTCATTCAACTTAAAATCTTTTATCAAGCATACTGTATTTGTCTTGGTTAAAATTGTCCAAAATGTATCAAGGCCAAGATTCAAACTGTGAATGTTGCAGTCTAGCCCCAGCCTCACTGGGCCACATGTTTTGGGTGTGCACCAAATTAACATCATTCTGGACAAAAATCTTTGAATGCCTATAAGACAGCTTCCCAATCACTCCTAATCCATTAATAGCTGTGTTTGGTGTACTCCTGGATGGGCTTAAAGTGGAGAAGGACTAATTGACTGTAATTCCCTATACCCCACTACCAGACTTATCTTGCTTAACTAAAAGAATCCCAGCCCACCTCTTATAAGTCATTGGGTAAGTAATGGTTCTCCTCTTTTTCTCTTAGGTGAGGTTGAATTCAGATTTGCTAAGTGTGACTCGATTGTATGTAATGTTATTTTCTTTGTTGTAAAAGTAAGTTTTGATTGTATAGAATGTTATTTTCTTCTAATAAAATATATTAGAAAGGAAAGTTTATGTAGATACTCCTTAAACAGTACTGGCACTCAATATGTTGGAGGAAACATGGGTTCTTCTGCAGACACGAAATCTCTCTCCTTATGGCCAGTATTAAAGGGAGAATGAGAAGAATCCAGGAAGAAGGAAAAACAAATGACCAGGACTGCCAGGTAAAACTGGTGTGAATAAAAGAAGGCAATTCCTAAATTATTACATGCTGCTGGCCTCTCTTTATTAAACATGGAATTATATAATTGGGCTTTTGTTTTTGTAATACGAGTTAAATGTTATATTTTTTCTCCCTCTTGGTTACAATTGAGACCTCTACAGCTAGCTCATACAAACTTGCTAATATTTTATTCTGTAATATTCCCATAAGATCTAGTAGACTACATCTTGTCCCTGTTATGATTTATGCCATTCAGTCCTCACACTCAGTTGACCTGGTTTCATACTAAGGTAGTACACGCCAGATCCTATGTTTAATAATTCATCATCATCCTACCTGGAGGACAACCATGTACATAACTACCTTCTTCGGTCTCTTCAGGGTATTTTGACTTTTGCCAATATTTTTAATGTTTTTGGACTGTGCACATTTCAGGAACTGCTTGCATGTTTCATTCTGCCCAACACTTCTTTTTTTCTTTTATTTTTACCTCCGATTAGTTCTTAAAACAAACTGTATCTATCTAAAGTCTAATCTTCCTTCACATTCCCTTCATATAAGGGCCTGTTTTCAGTTATGCACTGTGAGGAATCAGATCATTAATTATCAGTTTTGTTATTTGGAAATGGCAGTAAATGTATAATTTGGTAAAGCTCCCACTTTAATTTCCTTACCTTTCTCTGTAGGAGGGTTTCTGTCTGCTAGACGTATATGAAGCACACTTGTTTTAAGAAACAGAACGGAATACAAGGATTATAAAAAAATGATGACTTTATATATCTTGGCATTGAAGACATGAGACAAGACTTATGAGACAAACAAGCGTATAACACAGAAGTGGCTGACTATTTAGTGGCTATTTGGTGGACTTTCCCTAGGACTGGGAAGTTAACCTTGGTGGCATCCAAGTACCCTAACAGGGCCTGCCATTGGGATTACAAATTCCAGGCTACCCTGCCAGAGCCGGAGCACAAACAGGTCCCTCACAAGAAGGATGCTGCCACTAAGCATAATAAGGGGTCACATGGCACCAGTAGGAAATTTCCTTTGCTCTTCTATTATGGCAGACTCCAGACCAGGAAAGAACACACCACAAGGGGGATACATGGCCCCAGTAGGAAGTTTCCCTCCCGAACAAGTAAGAAAGCACCACATCACCAACTATGTGACGGCTAACCATCCCCTTGAACTCTCAGGCCTCAGGCTGGGTATCACATCCTTCATCCACCCCGGATATGATGTCAGTTTATGTTGAAAGTGTGTTTCTGAAGGTCAGCATGGTCTGTTCTGGATATTAGTTGCATGTATATGAACCTGTAGGAATTTGATCATCTATTGTAAAGGTTATCTATCTACATTCTATATTGGACATGGTGTATGATGCTTACAAGCTTCCAGTTACCTTAGTGTTTTGCCATATCATATTTCATTTTATTATCCTCTTAATTACATTAAGATTATGTTGCACCATTTGTTAATTCTCTCCTACATGGAGTGTAAATAAGAATGAAATATTCAGACTATTAAAAACCATGCTGTAAATGATGGTAAATAAGGTAATAATGCAAAACAGATTCACACTATGATCACAAGCTAGCTAAACAGAATCAAAGTGAGAGTTCTAAATGGTATTGCAAGATAATTGTTTTTAATTGATAAAGACAAAATGAAATAAACTAGTCTGACTATTATTTAACTAATATCAATGGCTGATATAGCAAGAGTGGAAAAACAGAGCAAGAGAGAAAAAAGGAGCTGAGTGATTAAAACTAGAAAACTAAGCTTGAATCCTGTCTTGGTCACTGTCTGCATGCAGTTTGCATGTTCTCCACGTAGTTGCTTGGGTTGTCCTTCAGGTACTCTTGTTTTCAAACCAAAGACATTCAGGTAAGGCTGAATGGCACTGTATAATGAGCCACAGGGATGGCCATGTGTGACTCTGAATTGAATTAAGAAGGTTTAGGAATGGATAATATTAGCATATCCTAAAATTAAATAGAAACAAGAAGGCTAAGAACATAATTTAATCAAATGAGAACATGAACTCAGAATACATTCTGCACAAATCCTAAACGTTAATATTACGCAGATGCCATTGTGATTTTTCACAAATCCCGATGAAAGGAAAAGCCTCAAGTAAAAAGTGAACTGCATTTAATTAGCTAGTAAAATCCTGCAGTGTTAGCAAAGTCTATAGAAAGTATAGGCCCTCTCTCTGATGTGTCACCAGTGCTTCATGCTGAGATTGAGCAGAGAGTTATGTGCTCAAAGAAAAACAGAAGCTTGGCAGAGAATAAAAACCATGTAGCCATGTGTCAGATTAAACAGCAGCAAAAGCAGATCATAGATCATTTGAACACATCAAGATGATCGTCATTAGAGCCAGGCTGCCGAGACAGGGATACTTGATTTCTTGCAAAAAAATGAAAACATCAAATGGCCAGTAAAATCCTACATTTGTAGGTGAGAATTTCTTAAAGCAAAACTTGTGAATCAAATTGACAAACAAGAGCCTGCCAAGACCCCTTCTGTATGTGAAAATATAGGGTGACTCAAAAACAGGTGTAAACGTCTTTATTTAATGTCATTTGTAATTCCCTGAACTTTAAAGCTCTCTTGAAGCAGAAATGATCCTGATGTTCTCTGCATTCTCAGAAACTGCAGAACTCATTGTAAGAAACCTCTTCTTAAAACTGAATCACTGTGATAGACCGAACACTTGTAAACGTGTTTGTAAGCTTTCTGATAATAAAGGGTACACAAGTAAACAAATAGCACTTTTTATTACTTATGACATTTACTAAATGCACAAGACTACACCACCCTCATTGGAACTGTGTGAAAAAATAATTACCCCTTAGTTAAAGTGATCTAATCAAAATGCTAATTAGAGCCAGGCAATTAAACGCAGCCAGGCCTGCTCAATATATAGTATAACTCACTTATACTTGATCATTACCATCAGAATCAACCAAGACAGTAAGTGTTTGGTTTGGTATGGCGGTGGGAATTAGTCAAACCACCTGACTTAACAGATAGAGTCATTGACCTGTACAAAAGACAACGTACGAGGAGAAAGGAGGACCAGGGGCCTCATGTATAAATGGCGCGTACGCACAAAAATGTTGTGTATGCCCATTTCCATGCTCACGTCACGATGTATAAAAACTAAACTTGGCATAAAGCCACACACATTTTCACGCCAGCTCAAACCATAGCGTACGCAAGTTTTCAGCTCGGTTTTGCAAACTGGCGGCACCCAGCGTCAAAGCAGTTTTACTGTTACTGTGTGGTTTCCCTTCATTTTTTAAATTCACATCCTTGATGTGGCTTTATTATATTATTTAAGGCATTTGATTGTAATGAACCTGTAACTATATGGTGCACAGAATGGCCAAAGTATTCCAAATACCATAGCTGCTTTAGTGTTGTTACTCTCAGTGCACCACTCAGTGTATTTTCACCCACTGTATCTGGGTGTGGAATCACAGCTCTACAGCAGCTGATTAGAAGGCTGTATGGCGCATTGTGTCAAGAGTGGAGAGAATTATTGGGATAGAGCTTCTAGCACACACAGTCTCAGCCATGTGCACAGTCCATTTGAGCTTCTCCCATTCAGCAAATGCTTCAGAGCCTTTCGTGCAGGGACCTCGCAGTTCAGAAACAGTTTCATCCCAAGAGCTATTAACAAACTCAATCATTCCATCAAGTGGTCAAGAACTATTTGTACTTATTAGTACAATTACCTCACTGTAAACTTGCATTGCAGTTGTAATATTGCACAACCTAAGCCACGTATGCTTCCATATTGTATATTTTTCATTGTTTTTATCATATTGTTGTTGTTGTTATTTTACCATTTTATAGGAAAATACGTTTATGGAGGATTTGCATATTCAATCTCATTGTACCATACAATAAAAATAAAGGAATACAATTCAATTCAATAGAAGAGAGCGCATATTTACAGATGATGATGACTGCCTTCTAAGTTGATTTAGATATCCAAGCTCTGTCTTCTTGGAGCTCTTGATATCTTTAAGATGAAATGCAGTAAAGTATATATATATATATTACATTATACAGATAAATTTTTAATTTCATTTAAATAATGTATACTGTTAATAATTAAACGTGTGGAGAGCAGTAGTGATGACCTGGTGCTCTGTTCAGGGATTGGTCCTGCCTCATGCTGTATGCTAGCTGGGACTGGTGCGACCCTGGATGGATAGATGGATGAAATAATTAAACATGTACTACAAAGATATTTCAATGTTCCTTAAAGGTTTTGAAGAATCAACGTTCTAAGTTTACAGATGGCTTGACTTTTATTAAAGAGCCGATTGTGTGGCGATTGGTTACTTAGAAAAAGAAAAGGAATGACAGGAATTGGGGTTCGTACATTTGAAAGAGACAGTACTGCTGCATTAAATTATTATAATCGAGGTTTGCGCATGGTGCAGCAAGCATCTTGCGGGAGGCAGGAACAATCTCTGGACGGGATGCCAGCTCATTGCTACCACTGTGCTACATATTTAATACATGCTTTAATTCCTGTCATCATGAAAATGATATGAAGTATACATCTTAGTATTTAAATTGTTCAGAGAGCTGTAATATCACAAATGTAATGTATTCTGTGTCCTGTTAGCATAAGAACCAGACCATTTAAGAAGCATGCAGTGATTCACACAATAGAGTACATAGGGGAACACATAGAATACACATAGAATTTAACATGCTACTTTAGTTATGATGGGATTTGAGAAACTAGTAAACAATTTTAAGATGAAGTTTATGACGTTCTACTTTAATGACAAAATAAACTATGTGATTAAAGTGAAAATTTCTACCTTTTTTTCCACCGTGTCCCTGTTTTTTTTCTTTTCTCTGTACCCTAATACATTTCCATATGACACTCAGACAGTGGGCAATAACTCCCCTTTTCATGGCAACTTTGATATCTGACCACTTCTTTTTTATTTTGGGCAGCACCATGTGACTTTCTGAACTTGAACTTTCGAGTTTCTCTGCCACTCTATGTCACTTGATCAACTTTATTTTGTTGTTTATACCACTGCTTAAACCAACAAATAGTATGTTTTTCTTTCCCTCCACTTGGTACTTGCTGAAACTCTTCTTTTTTCCTGTACTTTTGCCATTGTCTTTTCACAAAATGCTGAACTTAAGAGGCTATTCATATTGATTTGAATATTCAAAGAGGCATAATTCTGGGACTAGTCGGTGCGGGGCGGCAGGCACGTGCACATGCGTTAAATTTCACAGTGACTGGGATTTATGTAGTGGAAGTGGAAGTTGGCATACGCACAGATTTATGCATCTGGTTTTTTTTGTGCGTACGCACATTTCTGTTTTTGTCCATACGCCATGTTTTAGTGTGAATTCTACACACGGTGTTATACATGCGGCCCCAGGAGAGAAATGTGAGAGAATGAACTTGGACAAAACCATGAATTCTTTTACTCAGGTAACCAAATCAAAACATTATGTGAATGACAAACTTGTAATTCAGAAGGTAAAATTAAAAAAGAGAAAGTTCTATTAAAATAGCAAAGTGACAAAGATTTTTTACCTTGGATGACGCAGGTATTTAAATGTTGGGTTTTATACTGTCACTAGCAAAATACCCGCACTTCACAGCAGCGAAGTACTGCCTTAAAATTTTTATTAAGAAGAAAATTTAACCTTTTTAAACTGAGGGAAAATATGCCAATAATTATTTGTTAAGGATCTCTTTGTATACCATGTTGTCAGTTCGGCCCTCTGGTTGTAACATGACCAAGCTGTGCGCTGAGCTTACTCTTGAGCATGTAACTTACAGTTGGCCATGTGAACAGTAATCTTGTCTCAAATCTCACAGCTTGGATTGCTGCTGTCATAATCGGTTTGAGTTTCATGGTTTGTTTCAATTACGATAGTATTTGCAGGATTTGTTGTGTTGAAGTGACATTCGGCATCTGTCAAGCATTGTAAGCACACAACCAGTTTCATCGATAAAATCACATCCAGCTTTTGAGAGTTTAAACACTCATAAACATCAAAGTGTCCACTACTGAAATCGTCACCTGTGAATCTAAGATGTTTAAGAGGCATTGGCGGTTGTCGAAAGGTGTAAAATATTTGGCCATTTCGGTACACTTGAAAGCGACAACCGAACAATTCAGCGGCAGCCATCAACTCACATGCAGAACCATAGGTGAAGGGCTTAAGCATTTCACTCTTATAGTGCTCCTGTGTAGTATAATTATCTCCTGTACCGTCATCAGTCCACACCTTGAACCTGTCCCAGTCATTCAATACATAAGACACAATGTTCCTATGGATATCAAGAGTGAGCCTGATATGGCCGTGCAATATGTAACAAAGAGAATGGAAAAGGTAGGTGCCATCTCCGGGCATGGAAACCACTCAGTAAGTGACAGTTCTTTGATTGATAGTGATCACCTCGATAGACATGGTAATGGGGGTTGGAATGATAAAGGAAATGGGTACCTGAGCAATGTAAAGTAAGTCTAAAATACCTATACAATAACTATAATTGTAATAAACAAACAATAAAATAGCGGAGAAGCCGTGGATTAAACAAAAAGGCTGTAGTTATCAGTAGGGAGACGTGAATCCCGTGGCGAAGCAAGGAAGGGAATGTAGAGACCGGAGCGACGGACGGTCTTTTATAGGCAGGCAGCCAACAACGTGGGAGGCGTTGGGATGGGGGACCAAACGCCACCTCACACAGTGACTGAGCTGCAGGCTATGGACGTATATATGTACGTAAGTAGGATTCAGTTAGCGTTGGGAACCCATGTACCAAATTTCTTGAAGATGGGCCCATAAGTAACAAAGACTGTTGAAAAGTTCAATATGGTGGCCGACAGTGGCATCATACCACCGAAATAAGTACGTACATTGGTTTCGGTTAGTGCAGGGAAGCCGCCTATAAAATTTTGAGAAGATCGGGTCATAAATAAGAAAGTTCAACATGGCGGACGTTGTTGACCATTATGACCATTACGCATAGAATTTCGAAATGAAACCTGCTTAACTTTTGTAAGTAAGCTGTAAGGAATGAGCCTGTCAAATTTCAGCCTTCTACCTACACGGGAAGTTGGAGAATTAGTAACGTTGGAAAGTTCAATATAGCGGCTGACAGTGGCGTCATACCACCGAAATAAGTACGTACATTGGTTTCGGTTAGCTCAGGGAAGCCACCTACCAAATTTCGTGAAGATGGGGCCGTAAATAAGAAAGTTCAACATGGCGGACGTTGTTGACCGTTATGACCGTTACGCGTAGAATTTCTAAATGAAACCTGCTAAACTTTTGTAAGTAAGCTGTAAGGAATGAGCCTGCCAAATTTCAGCCTTCTACCTGCACGGGAAGTTTGAGAATTAGTGATGTTGGAAAGTTCAATATGGCGGCCAACAGTGGTGTCATACCAACGAAATAAGTACGTACATCGGTTTCCGTTAAAAGTTTAATATAGCGGCCGACAGTGGCATCATACCACCGAAATAAGTACCAAATTTCAGCCTTCTACCTACATGGGAAGTTGGAGAATTAGTGATGAGTCAGTGAGTGAGTGAGTGAGTGAGTGAGTAAATGAGTGAGTGAGTGAGTCAGTGAGGGCTTTGCCTTTTATTAGTATAGATTCTGGTGACCACATAGATATACAGTGATCCCTTGCTATATCGAGCTTCGTCTTTCACGGCTTCACTCCATCGTGGATTTTATATGTAAGCATATCTAAATATATATCACGGATTTTTCGCTGGTTCGTGGATTTCTGCGGACAATGGGTCTTTTAATTTGTGGAACATGCTTCCTCAGTTGGTTTGCCCAGTTGATTTCATACAAGGGACGCTATTGGCGGATGGCTAAGAACCTACTCATTCAGAGCACATATTACGTATTAAATAAAACTCCTTAATAATGTACAATATGCTTACCGCACAGTGCTTCACATACTTAAAAGCCCGAACAGCACCTATTGATTTTTGATTGTTTGCTTTTCTCTCTCACTCTCTGACATTCTCTGCTCCTGACAGAGGGAGTGAGACAGAGGGGCTATTTGCACACTGGCCTAGAGGATACGGACGCTCTTATAAAAAATGCTGAAAAATTACCTTCACATTGCTCCCTTTCTTGTGGCTGCATTGTCGGGTGGTGCCTTGCATACTTAAAAGCCCGAACAGCACCTATTGATTCTTGATTGTTTGCTTTTCTCTCTCTGTCTCTCTCTTTATCTGACATTCTCTGCTCCTTACGCGCACTCCTTTGAAGAGGAAGATATGTTTACATTCTTTTAGTTGTGAGACGGAACTGTCATCTCTGTCTTGTCATAGAGTACAGTTTAAACTTTTGAAAAAGAGTCAAATGTTTGTTTGCAGTGTTTTAAATTCCCTTTCTCTACAACCTCCTGTGTTTCTGTGCAAATCTGTGACCCAAGCGTGACAATATAAAAATAACAATATAAACGTATGGTTTTTACTTCACGGATTTTCACCTTTCGCAGGGGGTTCTGGAATGCAACCCCCCGCAATCAAGGAGGAATCACTGTATTCCAAACAAAACTTAGTGACAATGGTATAACAAAATGGCAGTGCCATGACAAAAAAGATGGCATTGTGATAAAAATATAAATTGCATAAATATAAATTACTTTTAATTATGTTAAATCCATCCGAGTGAGTTTTAATAGCAGTACTGTAGTGGTTATAAACCCCCAGAAACAATCCATATAAAGATTTGTCTAAAGGGAAATTTAAAGAGAAATATCTTTATAAAGGAAAGTGAATCATAACATGTAGTAGGTTTGCTGTTTTCTGTTTTACACTTATTTTGCTGTTCTTTACTTTTGCTTTCTTGTGTGTGTTATTTCCAACGAGGACACCCTTTTTATAACTTTTGAATATTTATCTCTTATTCTGCGTTTGGAGACAGTTTGAAAGCTCTGCCTTTTGTTCTTAATATACAGTTTTAAAACAGGCCTGTGAAATTCATAGAACTACTTTAAGGTCATTCAAAAATCATTCTCCATATCCTCACTTAAAATCCATCCATCTTTTTGTTCCTTTTGGATTATTTTTCCACTTTATATTTCCTTGAATACGTTTATTTGTTTTGCTCTTTTTTATGCCTTTGTTGATGACACCATATGGTGACTCAGGGATATTGTCCTACTGCACCATGGTCACTGCTCACACTTCATCTAATGACATATTAAATGCTAAGTTTAACAACAGGATGCAGGAATTCATTATATGTATTATTATTTTTTTAAATAAAAAAGACTCTCTTTACCAAAAAAAAAAAAAGTGAATGATCTTGCTTAGTACTTCTGGTTTTAATTCTTTTCTTTATTCAGTATGACTTCTGGTTTTGCCAAAAATAAGAAATTTGCCCATTTTAAAAGTCTGATGCCAGTGTTTGAATTCTGACCTTTTCCACTTGTAAAATAAAATCAATAAAACTATAAGTGATGTGCTTTATTTCATGGGATGATGTGTTCTTGACATTTCCCACTTGCTACTTCTCTTAGCCAATAAATGTACTTTAATATCCCAGAGATAGGGAATGTCACTTTTATTGACTCCTGTCTATATCACTGAATTCTATTTCCCAATTTTCAGACGGTTTTGCTGTGTAGCTTTATCTTTTACTATTCTGCAGTTTCTTTTCTTTCACAATATCTCAAACTATTCTTATCTGTTCTGCTAGTCAAAACCCAGCATACATTTCTTCTTCCTTGTCTCATGGTCTCCTTTAAATGACGATATCTTATCTAGCTGTTAGGCAAATGTTCATTTAGCTTTGAGGATCTTTATCTTTCTTACATTATTAACTTTTACATTCAGACACTTCTATTTTAGGTCACCTTTCTCTGGGCCTACAGCGTTTATCTTTCTAGTTCTCAGTTTTCTACTTACTATTGTATATTGATGCTGACTGTACTGTTTAACACCCTTAATGACACTCGACTCCTATGTGCTGCATGAGTTGTTCTTTTAACTTTTGTAGACTCTTTCAATTTCGGTTTTCATCTGTTATTTACTAAATAGTTAAACATTAGCCATTTCTAATCTTGTTGAATTTTACTGTATTCTCTTATCTGAGGCATATTCAGTTGTTGTGTTCTGAGAAAAGCACTTTATGAACAGTATATTCTGGCTCCCATTGTGTAATTAGAGCACCATGTAGTATGATGAATTATGAGTACCTAATTCATACAAATTGCATAAAAAGCATTGATTTGTAGGTAAAATTCAGTTCATTCTTTTATAGTACACTTATACTTTAACACTCTGTTGAATTAATAAAACTTTATTTGATGCATTTAAACAAAAGTCTGAGGTTAGCAAGTATGAATTTCTTGTCACAGTTGAGCCTTTCTGTATTAATAACAAAGCAAAGAAAATGAGAAGTACTGGGGCAGCTGCAGGCAAATCCTATATAACTGAAGTATCAAATAAACAGAGAAATAAAACGCAGGGTAAAACATTAAGTTGCATCATTTCAGATGGCAGTCTGGATATGACTACTAAAGATGGTGGTTCTTTCAGTTAAGACTGTTTCCAGCTGGAAGAGGCGGGTCCAGGTGGATGGACACTGGAAGTGATGTCAGTGGTCGAAAAGCTGTCAAACTTCCAGTCTGCAGAGGAAGAGAAAGAGAAGGCATCATTGTAGAAAACCAACCCCTGGAGCAGCAGAGAATTACCACCACCAAACCCCTTAAACTGTCCCCTATTGCATAGGTGTGACACTGTTATCAATATGGAGCTGCCAGTATAGACATTTCCCCCTTTTAATGAATATTTTAATAATGTAGCATTCTATTTTCTGTTGAAAAATTAGGCACAACAGAAAAAGGCAAATCACAGACCAAAATAAAGATGATATAGGTGCTGCCATGATGACATGAAAGCACAAGACTTAATTGCAGGCTAACTGCAGCATCAAACATGGTCTAGCAGTTATTTAAAAATCCTTGTAATAAAAATGTTTAATCCAGGGGTATGATCATAAGGAGCCTGTCTTGGAGACATTGGGCACTAGACAGATATCAACCCCAAAAAAGGCACTGCGGGGCAAGCTCACATGTAACCACTCTGAACCAATTTAAAGCTTCCTATTAAACTAAGATTTCTGTTTTAGAAAGACATCAGGAAGACTATAGTATCTGTACCCAAGTATTCATGCACGCATGTCGACAACATGCAGACTCTACGCAATCAATGACATGATTGTATTTTGATTGTAGTTTCCTGAAACAGCAATAACAATAATAAGCCATTGTGTCATCTTAAATTAAATATCATGTTTAACAATCTGCAGCTCTCTTTATTTTGTATGCATCATTAAAAACAATATCTTTGCTTTTCACATAAAATGAGAAGGTGGCAGAGCAGTGTCCCAGCTACATTTCACTTTAGCCATGACATTTCATCATAATATATAAAATTTCACAATAGTTATTCTAATGTAGCACCTTGTAGAACAATATCTATGTATGTACTTCAAGGGGCT
>JANRMT010062790.1:20798784-20890247 GCA_026402145.1 Polypterus bichir lapradei | reverse complement strand
AACATAACTATAATGCAAGTGACACCTCAAGGATCCTCCAAGAGATCTGCTGGTCTGAAGCAATCAATTTTCTCAATTCAGAGGTAAGCTCCAAAGATTAAAGCAGTAGGGAGTTTTACAGGCTGGAGTTGAAGATGGACTTCTTGACTGAGCCTAAGTTAATTAATCCATAGGCTGATTCTAGAATGGGATTTAAGGAAGATTATGATAGATTTGCTTTCATGTCCCTTCATAGGATATAAGTCTGCAACTGAGAATGCCTATAATCAGGTACATCAGAAGAAAAAAATAAGCTATTTAATTCAAATAAATGACTGAGCGAGTAACAGAGCACATAAAGAACTTTACGCTATGAATGAACACCATTCATCTCATCTTGTACCCATCAACATTAAAGGCCAAACTGCTGTCACTTTCCATCAGCTAAAGGACATTCTTTATTATTGTTTTATGCAATGAATAACATAAACTTACAGGATAAAGGGTTATAAAAATTACTTCAACTTTTTCAACTATTCATCTCTTGTTGGATTGTTTGAATTTCACACAAAAATATAAGCTTAGTTATGTCAACGTTCTTCTCTTTTCAGAACATAATCAGAATGAAAAAAAAAAAAAAAATTTGTCACTGTTAATGAGATTTTGAATTATAATGTATTTGAAATATCAAATTCAACAATCAGAGGATCAGACAATAACAAGTGCTGCTAGTGAATGTAAGTAAGTAGCTTGTGGTACGGTAAAGGGTGCATTTAATCCTGATTACTTTCAACAATGATGAAGTGTGGCCACAGAAACCAAAAGTGAACAGTGAGATGATTCTTTAATTTAGATGGATGGCAAACAGTAAATTTCACTTTCATTATCCTTGCTTATCAAGACATATTCTATATTGCAAGTAACTTTGAACATGGCAGAAAGAAATCAATGAGTAGTTAGAAGTTTAATATTTTAGTTAGATCGATGCATGCCTCTGGTTCTGCTTCCTGCCTAAACTTTCATGAAAATTCTAAGTGACAAAAGCATATGAGGAAATTATTTTTATAAGAGTTTTACTCTTTGTAGTTATAGATTACATGTGAATGCATGGTCATTGTGTTAGGTGACAAATTACTCCTCAACACATTCAGTTCAATTTATTTTGTATATTACTTTTAACTGTTCACAGTGTCATACACAAGTGCTTGGGAGACAACTTGAAGGCTTATCTTATGGTAAATCCACCCTGAGTTGAGGGTTTGCAGTGTTGCCTAATGCTTTTCTTCCTTTCTCCCCTACAGATCAGATGTCCAGCAGCCTTAGTGATGTCACTTTCAGGTCACAGCATCCTTGCCCTGCCCCTTCATATCTGTCTTTTTCTTAAGGGGGTCTACCACCATGAATCTGTTGTTTGACTCCAGTCTGAAAAGTCCTTAGTGATATTTGCTATTTGCTTTTTTTATTGTTTTCCATCAATTATACAAGGTTTGTCTTTTATGTGCCCCAACACTTCATCTAGTATTATATTTTACAACAGACAGATACAAAACAAATTTCACAAATTACTTACATCATTACATAATGAGTACCCATAAAGACACAGATTTATTTAAAGAGGTAAGAATACAAATTAGTTTGAAAGTGATTAACATAAATGGAAGCCAAAAGTACATTCTAGAAGTGAATCACTTAATTTTCAACTGTTTTGGCTGAATAACTTGAAATTTAATTTATATTATTTAATGTACAATTTTGAAAAGTGAATAATAAAAATTTTAGTTTTGAGAGAATTATACTATGGAAATATCATATTTCAATTTGTAATGTGTGGTGTTTTTATTCCAAATGCTGTTCTGATGCACTGAATTACTATTGCAGTATGAATTGTGATCTTCATCTGACTTTGAACACATTATATGTTTTCAGATTAATTTTAAAAGAGACGTTTTTAAGCAAGAGTGGATATTAATTCTCACTGCAGTCAAGTGTTTTTGCCAGAAACAAATACCTGCCTTTCACAAGGTGTGTTATCTAACAGCTTGAAAAAACACAAATTAATAATTTTAATTATAGTCTTGTTAAAAGATTACAGTACTCACAACAGCAAAGAATAAAAGTTTTTTTATTATTTATTTTTGTATGATCTGTGTCAAACTCTTAATATATAATAGATGCATCATATAATTATTCATGTAAACTCTTCAGTATTAATTTAAACTTTTGACTAAGACCTTTGTGCTACTCTGCCTTCTGCATTTGTGAGCATCTCTGGCCAAGTTCCTTAATGTTCTCACAATCATTTTAGCACTTCTCTGTCCTGCTTTTAACACTTCCAAATTTATCTGAGAATATATTATCTGTCGGGGCATCCTGGATCTGCCTCAGTGTCTTCTAACCAAGGGAGGATTTTCGCTACTGGAGACACCTTGGCAGCATCCTAACCACATTCGTAAAGCGCATCGATTCCCATCCTCTCAATCTGGAGAAGCATGAGTTCTACTTAAAATTCCTGTTGTATTGATGATTTCCTCACCCTACCAGACAGAGCGAGCACGTTTCTGCCTAGAATCCATGGTTATCAGTGTGGATTGGGACGTAGTCCAACCAGTAAATCAGTGCTTTCTTCTGTAGTGTTATGCCAAGGTGATAAATGGCAGGAGAATAAAACATTTAAAATAAAAGATCAGACGATAAATGTACTGAACAGAGAAGAATTTGGTAGGATTAAACAAAAAACAAGAATCAGAAAACGGATCAGACAAAATTGTGGTCAAAAGAAAGCACTAAATGTCAATACTGGGAAACGGAGGAAAACAAAACTAATCCAAAACAGAACCAGGAGACAAGTGAAAAAAATCACATGGAAAACCTTTGCCATGAAAATGCTTTAAATCTCTCTTACGCACTGCAAAAAATGTTTATTTATCCACAAAATCCTCTGCGTCCTCAGGATTTGGGTACTTCAGTTTTCTTACCACATGCTCAAAGCCATATACACTTGGTTAAATGATTAGTGTGAGTGTGGATGCGTGTCGAGCAGACCTTGCAATTAACTTGTACCCTGTCCAGGCCTTTTTTTCTGCATCATACCCAGTATTGTCAGGATAGGTTCTCACTCCCTGCTCTGTTGAATTGGATTTGAGAATGACTGTGACCATTATTAGTTTGCCAGTGAATATATTTGCTTTGAGATTACCATCAATTGTTACCAAATTTTCAGATTTTTAAAATACCACAAGATAATGTAAAACAGAATTCTTCTAAGTCCTTGTTTTTCTGCTGAAATGTCCCTTTTGTCAGAGTTAGACAGGAGGCACCCTTAGTCATGGGTAAATCTACTACTGATTTTCTTGAAAGTTATTCGATTCATTAAGCACTGTTTCTTATTTGTTTGTCTGTGTCACTGATTTTACTCTTCAGATTTAGGTTTAAAGGCAGTGCATTATAAATATTTCAAACAAATGAGTATCACAATGCAGCCATGAATTGACAGAGGTCAATTCTTCAAAAAATAAATTAATCAAAGCTAAATGAGAATTCACTAAACAATCCATGTCAATTTCCCAAATTTTTAAAACAAAAAGCAAAAAGCAAGAGAAATTGCTTGCCAAAAAATAAATGTGAGAAATTTGCATATTAAAACATTTGAATTTGCAAGAATTATACAGTATTTGTAAATTTTAGGCCTTGAAAATATATATTTTTGTATTAACCAGGTTTGAGAATGTTATTTTTTACATTGGTTTGCTCGTCCCTTGGTGACAAAGGCTTGATTATTTAAATAAAATTAATGGAATGCACGAATGAACTGAAATTATATGTTTGTGAATTATTTATGAAATTTTAACACATCTTTCAAAGATTACATTAAAGTTACCAAGTTGTGAAATTCATATTCTAGGCAAACAGTATAATACAAAAAGGCAAATCAAAAACAGCACACTCTACAGTATGTGACTCTGCTTACTTAGTCTGACCTTGCATTAATAAGTAAACGGTGGTGGAAATGAGTGCCTAAACACTGCTTGTTTTGCAAGGTGAATTCATAGTTCAAGAGTGTCACAGTCTATTATCATCAGCAGTTATCTATCAGTGTCAAATGTCATTATGAGGGGGCACAGGCCAAACTCAGTGTTCATGGGCCTTCCAGCTACTCCTGACATTTGCTGTCATTCTAGAACATTGATTGCAGCAATGGATAGCCAAATAAATGCAAAATACAGAAAAAAGAGTCAGGTGTTTTAAACTAAAGTTTAATACTTGACTAAAACCTTATCAGTTTAACACAAAATTTAATTAGTGTTAATATAGGCAATGTTTATAAATTTCAACAAATCACCTTTATTTCAATAAATTCTTATTGTTAATATCATTTTGTTTAGGAAATCAATCTGCAGGGAAAAGTCTGCTCCTCATGGTGCTTCACCTGCCTACTCTGAAGTGCTGATCTGCCAGCCTTAGGATGTACTGATCTGTTTAATTAGCCAATACACTAGTGTAGGATTCCTGTCTATATCAAATTATTCACCAGTTTTGTTCTGTTCCAAAGAAATATAAGGAGAAATGATTGCAGATATGTTGTGCTTACGAGTATAGATAGATCGAACTCTATTTGACCAAAGGGGAAATTGGGCTTTTTAAGAAGCTCTTTAAATAAATAAATAAATGCATAAAAGGATAAATAAACAAATAAATAAATAAATACACACAATTTGATCTGAACACACACCAGAATGACTATGAAGCTTTAAAATAAAAAAGAAGAAAAGTTCTGATTTGGCTGTCACAGTCAGAGTGAGGCCTTATGCAGATGTATTGCTGTTGGCATACAGAAGCCCCCGCAGCATTTCTTGACAAACTTCTGCTGAATAATTTGTTGGCTAAAAGTCCTCAGTGTTGATTTTGTCAGGGAGAGTATGTGCTTCATTGTTCATAATAGCATTCAGTTTTGTTTTAATTTTCTCCTTCAGTAGGACCAGAATGTGTACTATAACTGAACCTTCCCTTTTAATTAGCATAATAATAAAAATAATGCTTGTTGATTCCATGGGCCTCCCTTGAAGTGATGTTACCAGCCAAGCACACCACTGTTTAGAAAATCGCACTGGCCATCATAGAGTTATAGGAGATGTGAAGGATGTCATTTCCCATATTAAATGAGTGCAGTCTCTTAAGAAAAAAACAGCATGCTCTGTTTACTTACATAGTTCTTCTGTTTTCTGAGACCAGTCCAACCTGTCATTGGTGTCGATCCCCAAGTAGAAGAATTTGTGAGTGGGCATAGAGGCTGTTTGCTGCCGAGAAAGTCAATGACCAGTTACTTCTGATGTCTGTGATAGAAATTGAAATCTTAATTAACACTAAAATCCCTGAAGCCTACTAAAAAACTTGTAATCCCGGCCCACTCTAAATTCCATCACACCTCTCAATCAGTAACTTTTGTTTTATAAATGCTTTGATCAGCACAAGCAGAAAGCAGTCTGCTGTCCCATCCCCTCCCTTGATGGAGCACATGTTTATTTGATATTTGGACTAAAGTCTTCACACATTATACACTTCACATCATTATTAGTACAGTGGAACCCCGGGTTACGAGTTTAATCTGTTCCAGAACCGAGCTCGTAACCCGATCTGATCGTATCCCGAACGAATTTCCCCCATTTAAAATAATGGAAATGAGATTAATCCGTTCCAGCCCTCCCAAAAAGTCCCCAAAATATCATAAATAATGGAAAAAAACATGTTTTTAAATAAGAAACAAACATCAAAATACTTTATTAGTAAATATAGTTAAATAAAAGATAAACCAACTTAAGAAAATGTAACCTTACTTTGGCGGCAGACGATTGCAGTTAACGGAGAGCGGCTGAGGAGGGAGGGAGGGAGTGAGGACTAGAGGACTGGCTGCATTTTCGGCACCTTTACATCAAAAAAACTAAAATTGCACTTTCTTAACTGTACGTACGTACATGAATTGTAAAAAAATAAACCTTAAACTTAACCTAACACTTAACATTGCATACATATGATTTATTTTTTACGCTAATCATTTGTTTTTGCCTTTTAGGCTGCACTTTCGGCACCTTCACTTATAGCAGTTTCCGTTTTAGTATAAAGATACCTATGCAACGACGTTTGCTTTTGCCTGCTTTTTAAAAGCTTACGGAAGTGAGCCAAGCAGGTGTCTTCATAATTTGCTGCAGAACGACTAGTTGCCACTTTTTCTGGATGTTTCTTTTCAATGAAACTTGTAACCTTCTCCCACATTCCCAGCACTTCTTTAATTTCACTTGTCGAAATTTCCTCTGTCTCGACCTCCTCCTCACTACCGCTGATCTCTTGCAGAGCCTCCGTACGTTGCATGTCCTGCAGCTCAAGCAACTCCTGTGTTGAGAGTTCCTCCTCATGTTCCTCGACAAGCTCGTTGATATCACCCTCGTCAACCTGCAGACCCATCGACTTGCCGAGGAACATGATTTCATGCACTGGATCTACGTCGGGCACGTTGGTCACGGTCTAGGTATCAAGACCAAATCCTTCAAAGTCCTTCGCTGCAACCGCATCAGGCCATAACTTCTTCCATGCAGAATTCAGTGTTCTTCTGGTCACTTCTTTCCACGCCAGGTCAATCATGCATAGGAGTGTTAGCTCTGTATTTTCTGTCACATCGAAGCATCGTTTGAACAGATGCTTCGTGTAGAGCTTTTTGAAATTGGAAATGACCTGCTGATCCATCGGTTGCAGGATTGAAGTCGTGTTGGGTGGGAGGTAGAGGACTTTTAAGAATTGATATTCTTCCCGGATGTTGTCTTGGAGACCGGGCGGGTGGGCTGGAGCATTGTTGAGGACGAGTAATGCTTGCAGAGGCAGTTTGTTTTCTTGAAGATACTTCTTCACCGCAGGTCCAAAGCAGAGATTTACCCAGTCGATGAAGAACTGCCGCGTAACCCATGCCTTTGGATTGGCGCGCCACATCACGTGCAGTTTTTCTTTAAGAATCCTGTGAGTCTTAAAGGCTCGAGGATTCTCTGAATGATAGACTAGCAGTGGCTTCACTTTAAAGTCACCGCTAGCATTTGCACACAATGCAAGGGTGAGGTGGCCCTTCATCGGCTTATGTCCTGGCATCTTCGTCTCCTCTGCTGTGATGTACGTCCTACGGGGCATTTTCTTCCAAAAAAACCCCGTTTCGTCGCAATTAAAAACTTGCTGGGGGATGTAACATTCTGCCTCGATGAGCTGCGCGAAACGTGTGATGAACTCGCCAGCTGCCTTCTGGTCTGCACTTGCTTCCTCGCCATGTCTTACGACAGAGTGAATGCCTGATCGCTTCTTAAATCTGTCGAACCATCCATGACTAGCCTTGAATTCTGGTTCTACTACATCTGTAGATGTGGATGGTTCTTTCTGCTTCAGGTCATTGTAAATGATGCGAGCTTTCTCGCTTATGACTGTTTCAGTAAGCGTATCTCCTGCCAACTCTTTCTCTCTTATCCACAATAACAGCAGGTTTTCCATTTCTTCGTGGATAGCCGACCTTTGCTGTGTAATTACGGTCATGCCTTTTGCTACTTTTACACTCTTTATGGTCTCCTTTTCCTTTAGTATTGTGCATATCGTGGACGTACTGCGGTCGTAAATTTTGGCGAGTTCCATCACACGCACACCTCTCCCATGCTTTTCTATAATTTCCTGCTTCAACTCGACTGACAGCATCCTTTTCTTCTTGCTGCTGTCCTTTCCACTTCCTACCTTCTTTGAAGACATGGTTAATGCCCAATATGTATGATATGGCTCTGGGTAGAAGGGGTAGAGGTTTCCGGGTAAGAAAGGCGAAGCGGAAACTAGCGGTGACGTATCGGAGCTCGGCTCGTAAAACGGGCAGGCCTTGTAAACCGGGCAGAAATTTTGCTCGGATCACGGCTCATAAACCGAATTACTCGTATACCAAGCTGCTCGTGAACCGGGGTTCCACTGTATAACATGGAAAAAGTTTCTGCTTTAGGTATGTGGTCAGCATTTCGTGCCTCACATTTCCTTTCATCGTACACTTACCCAGATATTTGTAGATACAGAACACACATGAAATGCATACATTCCAAATAATGAAATACTATATTATTTGCAATATACAACTCCAGGCACATCACACACAGATAAGGAGCCTTGACTTGAGCTGGGAGAATTTTTTGCCCAAGTTGGGCTCCGTCAAGTGGGGGGATGGGACACTAGATGGCTTGCTGCTTGTGCTGATTGACACATTTGCAAAACAAAAGACGCTGACAGAGAGGTGCAAAGGGATTTAAGGTGGGCCAGGACTACGAGTTTTTTCATAGGCTTCAGGGATTCTAGTGTTAAAGAAAGAAATGTATCCTCTACCAGGACAAGTCTGATAAAGCCTTTTTGAGTCAGTAATGTGGCAGGAGAAAAATTGTCCATCTGTGTCATTTATTACTCTTGGCAGCACCATGCTGAAGATGGAGCAACCATCACAGCAGTCTGTTACAGCATGGTCAGAATGATCAAGGGAACAGAGGGTAGAGGTTCATTTTACATACAATTGAGTTTATATACAGTGTCAATCAATACATACATTTACTCTAGTTGGCTCATTGGTCTACACCCAAGTGATTTACTTGAACAGGTTTCAAATATTTATTAACCCTTTATAAATGAGTTAATTTCTTTAAGATGAATGCTGTGCTACCCAAAAATTATCTCACATAATAAGGTGCAGACAAATCTCTTTTCACCAAAAAATAAAGTTTTCCCATTCACTCCTATACTCTCTCATGCCCCTTATCAAAACACCACATAAGTGTAGAATCATCTAAGAATTTCTGCAAGTGACATGACTTTGTGTTATATTTATAGTCGGAGGTGTACAGAGTGAAGAGAAAAGGAGATAGGACTGTTCCATTTGGTGCTCCAGTGTTGCTCACATCTGTCCTGGAGCCTCACAAATGATGGTCTGTCTGGCAGTTAGTCCATTATCCAGGACACCATAGGCACATCCACCTGCATATCTGTGCTTACCCGTTACCAGGGATGGCTGGATGGTATCAGAGAAATTATACAACCTGGTTGCTTTACTGTAAATCTTCGTTCAGTCCTAACAGAAATAATAAATTGTTAATGATTATTAAAGTCCCAGGTGTCTTCTTTTCTTGCAGGTTATGTGTTCTCAAGCAATGAAAAGACATAGTGAGCGAGAGACAGAGAACTCTTTGGCAGTTTTAAAACATCAACTGGGGGTGGTAGGGGGGCCACCTCCAGTATCAGCTCTGCCCTTCTATCACCCACAACAGATCAGATGCTATGATCATGACATATAAGGAATAGGACTTTTTATTAGTTTACCTTTAAACATTACATAAGTTAATATTTTGGCAATTGCAAATAATAACACATAAGCAGAGAAAATGACAAAACCTGATAATAATAGTAATATACAAATAAGAAGGTTCATATGCGAATGAAATCTAATCAGACAGATATACATAAAAAAATAATCAGAGTTTGTATTTTTTGACAAATAAATTGTGACATAATAAGCCCAGCTTTGACTCATTGGTCCACAGCAGATTATTCCGGAAATCTTGTTTAACACCCAGCAGACTTCAGTTCCACATTTATGTTCTTTCTTGACAGTTTTTTCCCTTGCCTGATGTTCCATACAGACCAAGTATGTGCACTTGTGTCTAGTAATTGACTCACTCATGCTCTTTAACATTAATTGTGGCAACACATGCCTTTAGATCCTTGAATGTTAATTCTCACTCTCTTGGAGATTTTTTTGGCCAGTGAATGAGCTGAATTTGAACGAATGGTCTGCTCTTGGTAGGCTACCAGTAATTTTGAATCTTGCCCATTTGCAAATAATCTGTTTTATGTGCAGTGTTTGACAGGAAATTTCTTTAAATTTGCTTTGTAAATGCATTGAGGCAAATGTGCATCAACATTCTTTCCACTGATAACCTTTAGTTCTTTATTTAGTGGCTTCAAAATACTCTTAAACTAGATATATCACAGACCAGTATAGTGTTAACAAGAAAAAAAACCTGTTTCTAACAGTTATTTATGTTGAATTTGTATTTGAATAGTAATCTTTAGTACTGTTTTATTCTGGCATTAGATGATGGATGAGTCACTGAGTCAGCTTCTAAAGTGTCTTTATCTTTGTGTTTTGCTTGTTTGTGAGCATTTACAGAGCTCTGCTTTGTTGACTGAATGATCCATTTATCAACTATTGCTTGTAAAGAATGTCTCTGTGTCCTGCAATTATCTAATGCCATCAAATCCAAATCCAAACAATGCCAGTAGCAACTTATTAGTCCCACTTTTGGAAATGATTCAGTTTTCTGTAAGATTCAGCATAAGTGATTTGGTATTTATTAGTTTAACAATAGACTTATGCCTCCTTAGTTTTGACCTTTCACTTGCAGGCTGTGGAAATTGGGTGTGAATTGGTACTGCAGTGGCTCAAGTTACACCTCACCCATGATCATACTTTGGCCTTGTTATTTCTTGATGGCAGCAATTTGTTCTCCATTTACTAAAGGTGTTAAAGTAGAATTGCTATATTGTACTAGGCTCTTTGTATCAGATCATTGGAATAACTTTGACAAGAACATCTCCACAAAGCTTGTCAATCTTATTAAACTAATTTCTTCTAAATAAAAACTGAAGATTTGAAGGTCCATAAAGTTCTTCTCTCTTCTATATTACATTATATTTTATTCCATGTGTCTAAAGCTTGCTATATGAAAAAAAATCTTTTCAACATTTCTGTGAAATTTACCTTTAAAATGTTTCCATCTGTCCCTGTTTTCCTGTTCAGGAGCTCATTTCAAAAATAGCACTGCACTTCTTCTTCTTCTTTCGGCTGCTCCTGTTAGGGGTTGCCACAGCAGATCATCTTTTTCCATATCTTCCTGCCCTTTACATCTTGATCTGTTACACCCACCACCTGCATGTCCTCTCTCACCACATCCATAAACCTTTTCTTAGGCATTCCTCTTTACCTCATGGTTGGCAGCTCTATCCTTACCATCCTTCTCCCAATATACATAGCATCTCTCCTCTCCACATGTCCATACCAATGCAATCTCATCTCTCTGATTTTGTCTCCAAACCGTCCAACCTGAGCCGACCCTCTAATGTGCTTCTTTCTAATCCTATCCATCCTTGTCACACCCAATGCAAATCTTAGCATCTATAACTCTGCTATCTCCAGCTCTGTCTCCTGCTTTCTGGTCAGTGCCACTGTCTCCAACCCATATAACAACGCTGGTCTCACTACCATCCTGTAGGTCTTCCCTTTCACTCATACTGATAGCCATCTGTTACAAATTACTCCTGAAACTCTTCTCCACCCTGCCTGCACTCTCTTCTTCACCTCTCTTCCACAATCCCCCTTACTCTGTACTGTTGATCCCAAGTATTTAAACTCATCCACCTTCGCCAACTCTAATCCCTGCATCCTCACCATTCCACTTACCTTCCTCTCATTCTCACAGATGTATTCGGTCTTTTTCCTACTGTACTAATTCCCTTAATAAGTCTGAACACTACAATCATGACAGGGCGGCATGGTGACGCAGGGGTAGCACTGCTGCCTCACAGTAAGGAGACCTGGGTTCGCTTCCCGGGTCCTCCCTGCATGGAGTTTGCATGTTCTCCCCGTGTCTGCATGGGTTTCCTCCGGGTGCTCCGGTTTCCTCCCACAGTCCAAAGACATGCAGGTTAGGTGCATTGGTGATCCCAAATTATCCCTCGTTTGTGCTTGGTATATGGGTGTGGGTTTGTGTATGCCCTGCGGTGGGCTGGCACCCTGCCCGGGATTTGTTCCTGCATTGCACCCTGTGTTGGCTGGGATTGGCTCTAGCAGACCCCCGTGACCCTGTGTTAGGATATAACGGGTTGGATGATGACTGACTGACTGACAGACAATCATGACATATCTTAATCTGTTGCTTAAACTGAAATGATTCAACTCCTATGGTCAGTCTTTCTTCATAGCTTATACTTTATCTCTCAGCATTGGAATCAACCTAGACTTTCTCTGCTTTGTGGCTTTCCTACTATGGATACACTGCACACAGTACTCATAGTACCCATAATTCATAGCTGTTAATACTGATTTGACATAAATATAAGGAAACTTTTTTTAGTAAAAAAGATAGCTCACAACCAAAGAAACCCAAATAACTAGAAACACATGAAGCAAATTAGATAAAAAGAATTTCTGCAATAATATGCGAATAACTGGCACCGAATAGATTACCAAAAGAAAACAGCAGTAAAATATTTCAGAGCATCATCAACAAATGTGTTGTAAATTTGAAAAATTATGTTGGTGTAATATCTTCTTATAAAATACGCTACCGTGACTGTCCGTTTGTCTGTCCAGGATTTTAAATCACCTGTAGCTTGCAAACCGTTTGACCTATTGACCTGAAATTTGGTACACATATACTACATGACGTCTGCTATCCGCTTTTCGGGTAATGATTGACCTCCAAGATTATTCCTCTTTTTATTTTATTGTAGAATAAACCCTTGGCCGCAGCCAGCAGGGTGTCCGTGCAATGCATGTGTACGGGCACCGTTCTCATCCCTAACACCTTCGCCATCACCCTACCTCTTCATATCTTAAATCATTCTTGTGGGAGATTGAAGACTTAAGTGCCACTTAAGTAAAAAATTAAAAAAAACATACTAAGTAATTGCAACACAAACATTGACTTAATCAGTTTTAACACAAAAAGATGCAGACGAAAGAAGAGAAGAAGCGGGCCGCTAGGGTGGAGAAAAGAAGAGCTGCTCAGGAAGCAGCAAGCACATCAACCTCAGAGCAAATGAATGATAAACGTACAGAGAAAGAGTAGGAAAACTAGGAATGCTCAAGTCAAGTGTATTCACTGCACACTATTGTGCAGTGTGCTGTTACTGGTATTTGTATAATTTATTACTGACAATACCTGTTGAATTATTAAAAACATTTGCTATCTCTTGCCCTACATGTACCTTCGACACCTTTCCTCTGTATTTGTTTGTATGTGAACGTCTCTTCATGGGAACTCCATCTCCATGTAAAGCCTGCTTCTTAAACTCTGTCATTATTTTTGAGGTGCCTTTCTTGCCTCCTGTCCAGTTTTATACTTTGAAAGTGACTCTCTCAATGTGCACCTTTACTCCTCCTTGTGCATCTCACACTTCCTCTTTTGTCTTGTCACCAAAGCTAAACTGACCCATACTACCAAAGTCAAATTGACCAATCAGATTGCCTTGAGGGACTGGACACACAGACCTGAGTGTTTTATTATATAGTAGATAGATTATGTTTTGAATTGCACTATTATATTTTAGCCCCAGTAGCCCCAGAAACAAATGATTACAGTTTAACCTTATGAAGTAAATTGTATTTTCTCTCTTTGTCTCTATGGGCCTTTGCTAATGTAGGAGATTCAATGACTTTAACTTCACTTGCATTTTAGTATAATTTTCTAAAAATAGTAACAAATGTCCATAAGCTTTCTGATCTTTAAAATGGAAAGTCAAGCCAATGGTTCAGCAGCATAAAATCATAGCTTAGAAGCATATCAAAAGCTCAGCAGCCAGTGGCTGGAAATATCAGAAGGTCATATTTTAGGAGCCCATAATAATATCATAGCTGACTGTGAAAATAAGAGAACGCAGATTTTCACCTTCTTCAGAAATTCATACTGAAATGAGGATACACACTAGGGGAAGGTTACAGTGCAGTTTTAATAATGCTGCATGCCATTTTGTGAAACTGAGATGTGGATCTAATGAAATACAAAAGCGTCATGCATGCCGCAGTGAATACACTAACTGCAGGTAATCATTCATACTGACCTGGGATTGATTGTTAATTTAAATTTCCTTCTTTCTTTTACATAAAGAAAATGAATCAGATTTCCTTAGGAAGAAAGTCATTACACTTTATGAAAAATTAAAACAGTATGTGAGTTGTTCTGTCAATATGAATTAAAGCCTGTAGATTCCAAAAGGAAAATAAAGTAAAAAAGCATGCTGAAATTCATTTTAAGCCCAATTAAAACAGAAAAATATTATTTTCATTTTAATTTTGAAATGAATATTCCACATTTTTGAAAATGTTAAAAGAGATTTAATCATAAAAGTCTTGTGCTCCATCGAGCTGACCAATATTTTATTTTTTTAAATTTGTTTTATGAATGGTGACAGGGTGGTCCATCATCTCGGGCTTGACTTCCTGCCCAGTCTTTGTCTGGGAATGTAAGGTATTCATGGCCATTGTGAGTGGGTCTTGTGATGCACTGCACACTACACAGCACTGAGTCCACCACTGCACCCATACTGGTTTAAGTGGGATTAAGCATAATATGCTATAGTATAAAATATTTTCTTTAATTTCATTTAAAGTTAATTATCCATGGCTACCAAAGCTCTATGCCCGGAGCAAAGATTGCTCCCCCCTATCTAGTATATTCTTCTATTGTTTTTTTTATGTTAATTTACTCTACGAAGAGTGAAAAGGTGGTCCAGCATCGTGGGTTAGAATCCCATGCCCAGCCTATGTCTGTGTGGAGTTTTCATGTTCTCCCCATGTCTGAATGAGTCAAGTTTATTGTCATGTGTACTGTACATAGCACAATTAAATGTGTATTTGCATGTCTCTTCAGAACAGTTGACAAAAATATGATACGCAAAAGTCTCCAAAGACATGCAGGTTATGTTAATTGGACACTAAATTGACCAGTATGAGTGTATGTGTGGGTGTTAGTGTTCCTGAGAAGGGCGGCATACTGTACAGCACTGATTCCTGAATTGTGCCCCTACCTAAACAGAATTAAGCGGCTTTACACATGTTATGCTACGGTCTAAGATATCAAACAAAACTTGAATTTCATATATTTTTCATTTTATTAAATTTTACTTGTGGAATTACTATTTTAAAGCCTAATTGACCTTAGCTCTCTCCAAGCTCTTCACCCCAAGTCAAAATGTCTTTTAACTATCTAGTTTAATACTGCTATAATAGGTGCATTTGCAGTAGATTTTGTAATAAATGCTACATTTTTCAATGAAAGCATAAAGTAATGTACATCTAACCTGAAAATACTGTACCTGACCAGTTTGCAAACAAACTGCTGTGCACATTTAACTCAATAATTTGTTCTTCAGGTGAGCTTTAAAACATGATTGTATTTTATTGGTTTCTTCATTAAAAAGTGTATTTCATCTTAAATTGTCTTCCCATTGGGATCTGGACACAGGTGTTGTCCTTATCTGTACAATATTTAGTCTAGCTAAATAAACACTATTTTTTATTTATTTGCTGATGTATTGATTTTGTTTTTCTTTAGTGCCTGCAGGTTCTCACTTATAAGATGCAAACTGGGAAAAGGGAGAGGTGGAAAATGGGTAATGGAAAAAACCTCTAGTAATAAATAAGGAGGGTGAGTGATTAATTCTTGTTTAAAAATGTCCAGTTTGAAAAGAGTCGATTCTCAATAAATAGAAATGCTTTCTCTTTGTCATCTTGGTAGCTGGTGTTTTTATTAAGAATTGTTATGAGAAGTGCCGTCAATAGTTCAAAATATAATTAGCAAAACGAGGTGTTCCCAAGCAATCCCCAAAACAAGAATAATACCAAAAAGGACCAAAAAAATTACAAAAAGGCACTCATTATGGAATAATAAGTAAAATAAGTAAACCAGAAGCAAATTAAAACAGAAAATTACAAAAAGAAAACAAACAGCTCAAGCTACTCTGGGGCTTGCTAATTTGGGTCCAGTGCCCTTAACAATATTTTTAGTCCACTCACCCATGTCTGTAATTATGCCCAAGCACTAAAATGCTCCCTTTTACATTCTCTTTTTTTCCTAAGAGGGGTCTCTTTTATCTCACCTGTCAAGCACTTCTCCATTCACACTTATCGTAAATAGTCGTGGATAAGTTCTCCCGCGGGTAAGTCGGGACTTGATTTTACAGTATAATTTCTGGTATTTTATAATGTTCGTCGTATAAGTCGAATGTGGAAAACTCACACTATTGGTACAAGGGAATATGATATGCTAATGCCGACCTGAGAGAGTAACCACAGAGCACGATGCCATTTTTTTCAATGTGGGTGCGGCAGTGCGCTGTATCAGCGTGTGCTCCTAACCTCTCTCTCTCTCTCTCTCTCTCTATTGTGTCTTTGTGATCACATGGTAATACCTGAACTATTCCAAAGCAACGTTTGCGCTAATTTGTGTTTTTTTGTATATCACACCCTCATACACCTTTATCGTAAGAGCATCCCTTATCTATGATGGAGCATTCGATCAGAAGAAAATATGAAGCTGGTGTAACAAGTAAGAGCCCAAGACATCATAAAGGTTTGGGGCAGCCACCCGTATATTGTTTTTCCCGGCTGCAAAAGTTGAAATAAGTAGCACGATGTGCATAGAACAGTCCACAACAGAACTGATCACAATAGACAAAGATGGAGGCTTTAAAGGCCCATATAGGAAGTGACGTCACCAAAAGGGCCGGAATCAGAAGTGATGTTGTTTGGACCGGAAGTGACGTCAGCAAAGAGGCCGGTGCCGGATGAGACATCAGCAAACTGCTTGAGAGTCTGATTAAACCTCTCTACTAGACCGTCTCTTTGAGGATGATACAACGTGGTCTTTAAGTGCTTTATTTTCAGTAACTTGGCCGTTTCCCTGAACGTCTCCAAGGTAAAAGGCATCCTTTGATCCATTAGGACTTCTTTAGGTATGCTGACATGCACAAAGACCCCTACTAGTTCTTGTGCGATTGCTTTAGATGTAGCTGAGTGCAAGAAAACAGCTTCTGGGTTTCGGGTCGCATAATCCTTAAGGACTAATATGTATTTATGTCCTTGGGCTGAGGAGTCTAGGGGTCCTACAATATTGATCTCGATTCTTTCAAAGGGGACATCAATTAAGGGAAAGGGAACGAGAGCAGCACAGTCCTTCCTAGGAATGTGCCGTAATTGACATTTTGGACAAGAAATACAAAAATGGCAAACCTCCTCATTAATTCCCGGCCAATAAAATCGGAGCTTGATCCACTGTAAAGTTTTTTCGGAGCCTAAATGGCCTCCAAGGAGGTGGGCATGTACTAATTCACCAATCTGCCACCGAAAGGCTCGTGGGATTAATGACAGTTTCCGGACCTCCCCCCCATGGTCTATGACTCGATATAATAGATCATTTTCTATTACAAAGTGAGGCCCCTGTGGCATGGGCTGATGTGTGCGTTGGCCATTGACGAGGACCACTGCATTCTTTGCAAATTTTAGGGAGTCACTGCTCCCTTTTGAAAGAAGCCGGTGTTTTCCTAAACTGAAAGTGTATCTCGGAGAGGGGGTCTGGCCTGACCTCAAGGGGCGAAGATTCCTCCTGACTGATCGAGGCGCGGGTGGATGACGTATTTACCAGCGACGGTCCAGGAGTCTCTCCGTCCTATATGTGGGCTTCCGTATGTCTCTCCGCCGGCTTTGACCATGGCGTGGAGACAGCTTGAGATGAGTTATCCCCATATATAATGAGGCCTAAGTTTTTATCGGGAGTAGTCAATAGTTTACCGCATTTGTTATCAGACCAGTCCCACCCCAGAATCACTGGAAAAGGAGAATTAGGGTGGACCGCCATGGGAAATTTCTTTACCGATCCTCCCTGACTGATGAAACATAGGGCGGTATCATACATATGGATTTCTCGCATTTTATACTAGTCTTTTTTTAATTCTTTGTCGCGGTAAGATATATCGGCAATCAACAATGGAAATGATGCTGCTGGAATCAAATAGAGCTTCTAGTTTATAACCATTAATGACTACAGATCCCGTATTTGACAACGTCACGGGGTTGGTCAGAGCGCACAAACCATCTCCTGCCCTCCACCTACATCCCGCCTCGTTCCCAGGTAGGTTGCACACCTCCAGCTACTACTAGGGGGTCCAGAGTGGGTCCCATAACTGAGCCTGCCCTTTAAATTAGCTTTTTGATTCAGTGGGCCTCTCTTCAAGTGATGTTACTGGCCTAACGCACCACATCATAGAAAATTCACTGACCATTGCAGAGTTGTAGAAGATATGAAGGATGTCAGTACACACATTAAAGGAACGCAGTCCCCTAAGACAAAAGAGTCTGCTCTGCTCTTTCTTATATATTTGCTGTGTTACAGGACCAGTCCAGCCTGACATTGACGAATAGTGAACACTGACTGGACATAGAGGTTCTTTGGCACAGAGAATGTCTATGACCAGTTCCTTTCTAATGTTAAGGTGCAGACAGTTCTCTTTGCACAAAGAAACAAACTTCTCCACCTGACTCCTATACATATATCAATACATCCCATATGTGCAGAATCATCTGAGAATTTCAACAAGTGACCTGAGCTGATGTTATATTTATAGTCTGAGATGTACAGAGTAAAGAGAAAAGGAGACAGGACTGTTCCTTGTGGTGTTCCAGTGTTACTCACATCCATATCAGGAACACAGTCCATTATGCAGGGCACCACTGGGTCTTTCACCTGCATATCTCTGAGTTTACCCCTTACCATGGATGGCTGGATGGTATTGAAGAAACCTGAAAAATAAAAAATGTAGTCATCCTCACAGTGCTGCCTTGTGGAGCAGGTAAATAATTGCATCTTCTACTCCAATCTTTGTTTGGTAGTCAAACTGCAGTGGGACCAGGTGGTCTACCACAAGAGGATTCATACATAATATCCCAGTGTCCTACCTCTCTAACTATATTCAACTTTTCCTAGCTTCTGTATGGGTAATAATTCGATAACCTTGTAATGCCATGTGCAAGTTTTGGGTATTTTTCCAAACAAAAAAGAAACAGGTTCATTTTATTAATATTTTCTTTCTGCTTACTTGCTATCACTTTATTTACACAGATCTTTCTGCTCCTCTTCTCATTATTATCCTCAAAGAAAAAGACCTATCACATAAAAAAAAATGTGAAAAAGCAGTTTCATTCACCTTCAGCACGACCTATAAATCATCCAATCTATCCTGCCCAACGTCTCAGGGAAACAGTCAGTGCTAAAAACTTTTTACATTCATATATCACTGTGGCATGAATAAAATGGAAATTCCTCCTTGTAGCCATAAATCATACATTAATCTGTGCAACAAGATGTGTGCCAACAGGTTGAATTCAAAATTCTCTTTATCACAAATTAGCAATTCACTCTTTCACTTGATTGCTCGTTTTCCTCCAGAGATGTGATGTTATTTCTTTAAAGCCTCCTGTAAAGTCTCTTCCTCTTACCTACTATCTACCACCAATTTTACTGAATACAATACAGGAAATATTGTAAACTTATGGTATCCAGGAACACAGTAAAGAGCAACCAAAAATAAATAAAAAGTCATATTTTTCCACTTACTTTTGTGTCCAGCTCATTACATATACAAAGAAGAGGACAGAACAAAAAGACGAGCCATGTACACGATAAAGAAAAGAGCCAAGTTTTAATATCCAGCTGGTTCAGCCCCAATAGGTTTAAAGCATGCTGATTCTAGAGTCGAGTCAGAGACTGCGGAGGCAGCTAATTTCAAAGAATTAACCAGGGTATGGGATGTGGATCTAACATAGTTATAAAAACTATTGCTTCTTCCAGAATTCATTACTGTGGTGTGATTGCTACTGGCTACTGACTATCTGTTGTGAGCTGTTCTCATTGCCGGCAACAACCCAGTCCACTTAAAGCAAATTAATTTTTCCACGTTTCCATACTGATGTTAACTTCAGTGTGTGCACATGTATAATGCATTCACTCATGCAGAGCACACTCTACATGAATATGTTAAGATCAGTGGCAGCTGGTGTTCTTTCAAATAAGGGAAGCACATTTTAGGCCTACATCACAAAATTAGTCAATTATTGCATCATGCTATTTACTGCATACGTAAATTCTGCCATTCTTCCTTTTTGCAGAAAACGGTCATACTAACTAGGAGTCATTTCCAGAGAATTGATCAGTTTCTTCTCAATGGCCAGCAGAGCAAGGTTGCTTAAACAGTTTTGGCCCAGTGTGTTGTGGCTGTACAATTTGACACGTTGTAAGAAGGAGAAGCTCCTTTCTACACCTGCTGATGTAGCTCCAGTTGTCGCCACTAAAGGCAATAGCTTGTATAGGTGAGGCACTGCACTATCCAACTCCATGTCTTTAAAAAACACCAAGAAGTCACACAGCTTAACCCTGTTGCGTTGCATGTTACGATTTCAATATAGCACTTGGAGTTCAGATCTCAGTCTTCCTGAATCAAAGAAATGATCATAACTTTTCAGAAGAGTTTAGAATATCTCTTCGTGAAACACTCATCTAATTTCATCAGGATTTCCTGGATTGAGTATCCAAATTTGAAAAATACATAGAAATCCACTCTATTAGGATGGCCATGTACAGATTTCTGTAACACTCCTAGGAATCCTGCAACGCTTTCGCCTTGGCTCATTTTAAGGGTTTTATGTGAGATATGCTGCGTTTGCATAAACAGCTTTGAAAGCCTCCTCTGACCTCTTCTTCTTTACAAAATCAAGGAGACTCTCAAATCTTTGTTTGGCAGTTTAAAAAAAATCCATAACCCTCTGCTGCACAATATCAAAGACCACATCAGCTTCTGAGAAGATTTGTTCATATGTGTTCAACATAAAAACAAACTCAAAATCCTCTGGTGCCCTTAAGAAGCCTTTGGCTCATTATGTGCGCTCTCATCCACTATGGTCTCATTCTCGATAATCTTTTTAAAAGTCTGCAGCAGCCCATCATAGTTGTTTGTCACAGTGCTCACTATTTGTGATGTAAAGTTTCACAGAGTAGGAGATTTTCTGGGCAACCTCGAACACCCTGCAAACTCGAGAAAAGATATCCTCTTGGTAGATTTAGAAAAAATGTGGCAAACCCAGAGAGAGATGCAAAATAAACATTCTGGATTAGCATTTTGCACCCTGAGACAACACCAGGTTCAGTGTGTGTGCATAGCAGTATACAAACATTGTATTGGGTGCTATTGTTTTAACTTTACCCTGAAGTCCATTCAGAGAGGAAGCCACAACAGCAGCCACAAGTTTTTCTTTGTAATTGTAGCCCTGCAGGTTTTCATTTAAAACATCACAGACAGACTAGGCATTTCACTTCCTGAAACTAACTAACTCCAGAATTTGATCTGCAGTATTGACATATCGAACTGTGACAAACAGTTGTGCATAACAAGAAATGTCAGCTGTCTCACCTACTTTAAACTTGACCTTTGAATTCATCAACAATAATGGCTGAAATAGCAGAAAACAAATCATTTTGAATGGAATGGGACATGGCAGAAATCACAGAAGATGACTGGAAGTGTGCAGCCAAGACAGAACCATATTTGGATAATGTTTAAGTGAAATCTCTGTAATTCCCCTCGTTAGCAGATTCACTGCCCTCCTCATGCCCTCTAAATGCCAGCTTTTGATGGCCCAGCAATGAAGTGACGTCAATTAGGCAGTTAAGAAAGGCCCTGTTTTTTTTTCCACTGTTTCATTGTGTTTTGCCATCTGAATGTGAAAATCATTAATTGCATTTTCTACTCTGACCCTGCCAAGAGAACTTAACCGTGCACATGAACTCACGTGTTCATTGCTTTTCTTGTGTCTTTTGTAAAGTTAGTTAGATCCCCAAAACCTGTTTTTGACCAAATAACCTGAGACGGTTTCATTAAGAACCATGGCAACAGTACATTTTCTTTGTCACAGCACTTCCAGTCAGCCAGCTCACCTTGTCATACCAGGAGAGTTGAAAAAAATGGATACTTTTCCCTGACTTTTGAACCAAATCAATCTTGGTCATTGATCTGCCCTGCTTTTTACTTCAGAGTCTCTCTTCATAAGGAAGACTATCAAATGGCTTTGCAAAAATTAGGTCAGCAATACTAGAACTGTCTGCCATTATGCACAGGTAGCTGAAACAAGGAGCAAACTTAAGAATGCTATATTTATACTGTTTTCCAAAGGATACTGTATGTACAAATGAAAATACTGGGCTATTTCACAAGCAAATAACAGACTACGAGCAGTAGCTTGTCTCATGACTTCACTTGGGACTGAACTTGAAGTGCTCCAATTCCAAAGTTCTGTCAACCAAAAAGTGGTCCCGCCGCTTTGACAGTTCCTCCAATCATTATGCAGCAGCCCAGCATCCCGGCCAGCCCATTACCCCATATACTCCCAGAGATGTTGGGCTTCCCTAGAAATGATGTTTTGAAGCATCAGTCTAATAAACAACTAGCTCTGCTGCACTGAAAACAAAGCATATATAGTGCCATTGAAGTCCAGTGATGGATTTTAATGGATCGTGCTGCCACAAGAATGTATGAGAAAAAAAATGATGTTAGACAACCTAGAGGATATTATTGCTGATTATGAATGAACTAGCCATGAAGTTGAACACGTTCAAACACTCTCTTTGTAAAAGCAATATAAATACAACAGTACATGTTTGGCAATTTTTTTTCATGACATTTTAGAGGAGGCAAAGCTTCCCTTGTAGTCTTAGAGCAGTCACCTCTGGTTGAGATGTTGCAAGATGCAGCACAAATGATGCACACAAAGCAGTAGTAAGCTAGCCAATTGAATGTATTTAGTATTTGACTGATACAAAGAGACTGGACATACATATTTATTGACCTAGTAATACACTCATATAAAGCAATAGATTTTTCATTTTGCTCATTTTTGCTTTATAGACAACATTTGAGCTTGGCTCAGTACTACCATCTAGAGATCACAACTGATGTATGCAGTATCTGACAGATTTTGAGGTGCCAGACATACTTACTTTTGTACCTACTGCCTAAAGGAATACAGAGGTCAGTTTTATGGGCCTTTCAGTACATCACTTCAAAAATAAAGAACATTGTTTCTCTTTAATTTGTCATTGATCTGTCCTTACTATGTCTATTCTACTGAATTTTACCCAGAGCTCTTTACTAGATTCAGATGCACCTCTTTTGTTTTCTACTTTTTGATAATGTATAGCAGACATGTCACTCAGGTCAACAGATACCACTAAGGACCTGGAACTACCCAAAAGCATTGTAATCTTCTAAGCTGGAACATTTATATTCTTGCAGCCAGAAGAACCTATAATGGCTTTGCCTTTATCAAAATAAGACAAAGTCCTAAATACCATGCACAATAGAAGGGTGTCTATATGGAGTTTATATGATATCCCTGTGTCTATATGGGTTTTTCTTGTGGTATTCCAGTTTTATTACTGCATAACAAACATGTATGTAAAGTTAATTGGTAACAATAATCAGGTCTAGAGTGTGTGTGTGTTTGATGTGTAAGGCTTGTTCCTGCTATTTAAATGTCAGTCCTGGCTGCAAGTTTTTGTTCCAACTCAGCTGTGTAATTAGATAACAATCTTTGCCAATAACAGATCTTATTTAATTGTATGGCTTATTAGTGTTTTAACTCTGCAATGTCTGATCATTCTTATATCGTAGACTTTTTCCCTTTCTGAGGATATCATCCAAATGATTTGAAGCCTAAAACTGACAAGTAATTCTCAGACCTTCACTTATTTCTCTTCAATTTCTTTCTAAGCATTTTATTGAACAAACAGTACATTAAAATATACCCAGGCGTAAATGGAAACACATGAGATGGAGAACTGCTGGTTCCTTTGTCATGTATATCTTATTGCTAGTAAGGAGCAATTAAAAACAAGCAAAAGCACTAGTTTCAGACTAAAAGAAGCAATTAATGGTCTGCAATCTTAACTAGTGAGAGAATTAAAATGAAGCAGAAAAATGTCACTTGATAAATAAGTGCTTCACCAGCAATAATTAATTTCTCATTACACACTTGAACAAAAACCTGCAGCCACTGTGGCCCACCAGGACGTTGTACATCAGTGGTTAATATAATTGTACCATGGTAAGATCGGTCATGGTTAAATTGTCCAAATATATATAAATATGAAACATGTTATATAAAATAAGCTGTAAATATACACAAATTTACAAAAAAAGTAAGAAGACCACTTTTATCTCCAAATGTTCTTCACCATTACGATTTGAAAGATACTGTTCCCCTCCTATAAAGTTTGTATGAGAGGTTTTGATCATTTACAGGACTACATTATGAACAGAGCGACTTGTTTTAGAAGAGCTGGCGCAAACATCCTTTGATGAATTCCTTTGAACATTTTTAATTTGAATCACTCAAGGTAAGATAAACATCCTAGCAATAGTAAAATTAATACTTTGAAATACATCTCCTTGTGATTTAACACCTTTGAGGGCCTCCAGATGTGGTATATGCAGTACTACTGGGTGGTGATTTGTTCATATGCTTTGCTTAAAATGTAACTTTTGTCAGACACAGCTTTAAAAGACTTACCTAAAATAGGATATATGGCATTACAACTTCAGTGATTTTTTTCTGACAATCTGAAATGTACTGCGGATAAACCTATTAACCTCTGTGACTCATAATAGATTTTGAAAAGTTTCTTGCTGAGTTCTTTGTGTAATTCATTCCCACATCCACCGTACACATGCTGCCTGTGATGAATGTTTTCAGCCGACACTATGCTATGAATGGGTTTTTCTGACATTCACATAATACATTGAATATCCATAAAGCACAATTAAAAAACAGAACTTGTTTTTTAAAACAATAAACTGTTTAATCAAGCTAAGACAACTGCCTGTCTGCATCTTGCATGCATGGCATGGCTTCTCTGTTACTAGCTCAATCGCAGCTGCCGAATGTCTCCACTGACATTGCACTAACTGTTCTTTATTTAAACCTCTGATTTCGGAATATACCTAGCATGACACGTGATACTTTTTCTGGAAAAAGCTGCTAATATGGCTATATTTTGTCCTGCAATTAAGTGCTCCAAGAAAATGGGTGAATGAATTGAATTTCTACTCACTTCCCCATTTTCATCTTCACTGAACTAATTTTTTGAAGTTTTTATTTAACCGGTTCTTGTTGGGGTTTTTCACTCAGAACAATTCCAGTGGGAATCAGCTTGCTAGCTGACCATCATCAGTAGAAGGCCTTTTGCCTATTGTGCCATTTACAGCTTGTAAATGGTGATTGTACAGTATCTTATGTCTTGATAAGAAAAGCTTGGTGTGATGTAAGTTCTGTATGTCTCAGCAGGTATTCCTCAAAATGAAGCATCTTGCATGATGGTGAAGGTTAAAGTAGAAAGCTTTCTTTCTTTTTTATTTTATATCTGTTTTCTCTCACAGGCCATACTCCCTAGACATTTCCTTTTTATCCAAGAATATCTTGTTTGAGCCTCTGTGAGAAGTCTAGAAAGCATTCTTTAATCATATCATACCTTCATCACCATTTTTAAGCTGAAAATTTCTTCTGTCTTTTCTCATAATTCATACCTGGCCTCCCTGGAATTGGTCTGATTTCTCTTATCTGGATTTTCTATTGTGCACTAACAGTATGTTCTTACTGTTCTATGGAAGACTGAAACTATAGGCAATATTCCAGATGTGTTTTCTGAAGCATGTTTTTAAGGTTAAACTGCAGCAGCTCCATGTATCTGTAAATAAAGTGGCAAGCTTATTTTTATAGCATGTAGAAAAGGTCTTCCTATACATATGTAGCTAAGATATTTTTAGTAGTTATTAATAAATTTTAAGTATTAACTACTGTCATTCTATTCCATCATTTTGGTGTGAGAGGAAAAAGCAGAAAAAATTGCGACAGAACTTGCTGTGCCTGGAAAGCATTTGTGCAACACCGGAGTGGTCAGGTAGCACATTATCGAAGGTCAGAAAAGAGGAAGAAACTGTGCTGGACAGTGATCACAGAATGGTGTAGTTTGTAATCTGCTGCTATTGCTAGTCATGTAATTTGTCATCATCAGACAATGATATTAGCAACTGCAGTTATTAAGACTGACATCTTCTCCGACTAGAAGTCATGTACCGTGATGCTGGCTTTAAATGATTTAATTTCTTTAGCAGAACATCTGTTCACGTATTCAGTAGCCACAAACTGTATGAGCTTTCAGGTAAGCCCGATATTTGAAAGGAAAACATCTTGCATGTAACACAGCTCACCACAGTCAGTCAACAGTCAGTAGTAATCGCACAACAACAATAAATTCTGGTAGAAGTTTTTCCAAAATAACACCTCTACTATTTCTCAGCCTAAATAAGCATTGGTGTTCAGGTTTCTGAGCATTGAGCTGGTGGATGACCTGTCCTGGAGTGCCAACACCAAGAAGCTGCTGAAGAAGGCGCAACAGAGATGGTTCTTTCTGAGGATTCTCAGAAAATACAATCTCCCCAAAAATCTGCTCCTTGCCTTTTATCACTGTTCCATCGAGAGTGTGCTCACGTACGGATTATGTGTGTGATACAGCAGCTGCACGTCCTCAGAAAGGAAAGCACTCCACAGGGTCGTCAGGACAGCAGAGAGTAATTGGCTGTACCCTCCCCACTCTGGAACAAATGTACACCTCCCGATGCCACAAAAAAGCAATAGACATTTCACAGGATTCATCACATCCCGGTCATTTTCTCTTCCAGCTTTTGCCATCGGGCAAGACATACAGAGCAATGAAAACCAGGACAAACCGCCTTAAAAACTGTTTTTATCCAAAAGCAATAATGGTCCTGAACTTAAAACTGCTCCATATCATTCTCTAAATGTGTAATATAGACCTTAAATCAACCAGTGCAATCTGTACATTTAACCAGTGCAATTTGTATGTATGGCAAGTGTAATTTGTATTGTGTTCTATGGCCGGATTGTCATCCCGGCCAATACCCCCTGGCCGCCAGATGGAGCCCTTCCTTCAGTATGGAGATGCCCCGAAGACCAGCAGGGAATCATGGACAATGGAGTTTTTATCCACCGCCCTGCTGGATACCACAGGGGCCGCAAGAAGGAGCTGCAGGGAGGAACAAAGAGTCATATGTGCCCTATAACCCGGAAGTGCGTCGTAGGCAGAGCGACGGCAGAAGTGACGTACTTCCGGGGTGAAGAAAAGGACTTTTGATCTGACCTGGAAGTGATAGAAGATCACATGGACCAGGGATTGGAACACGTCCGGGTCAGGGACTATAAAAGGATTGTGAGAGCTCCCAGATGGCGAGCTGAGCTGTGTAGAAGGGTGGCAACGTGTCTGGGAGTGGAGGATTGTTTATTATTGATTAGTGATTGTATTTAATGAGTATTGTGGAGGAGAGGGTGCTTTATGCACTGTGCAGAATTAATAAAGTCAACATTTGGACTTTTATCTGGTGTCTGGAATCTTGGACAGGGGTTCAAGGGAGCGATAGCGTCCCCTGTCGCAGTATATATTTGTAATGTACTTTTATTACTATCCTTTTTCTTGTTTTTTAATTCTTATGCCTCACATTGAGTCGACAGCACCTTCGATTTTGTTGTTCCTTTGTAAAAGTAACAATGACAATAAAGATCGATCGATTGATCGATCTATCTATCTACTGTATCTAATGGTTGATTCATTATTTGCAATTCCATTTAATTTTCTCATTTCATTTATTTAATGTAACCCATACAGTACAATGCATTCAGTTGCATGCTATATACACCTCTCATTTTTCTTTCAATATTATGAGTTTCAGTTTCAATTAATATGGTTAGTTTGTTGCATTTAACATAATTGCTTTTGTTGGTGGTTTTGCAAAAAAGATTATACAATCTTCATTGATTTAGATGGTGTTACAAGGTAATTTAGTAGGAAAATAAGGCAAAGTATTTACTCAGAATTTAGTTTATCAAAAAATGTTTCATTAACCCAAAAACTGAAAGCCAGCAGTGACTTAGTTAGCTATGCTTTTTAAACAAATCTGTGTTTTTATGTGTACGAAGTCTATATTTAATAATATGCAAAATTTATACTTTGATTTTCTTGAGAACTTGTCACAGCACTGAGTGCCTACACTCAGTGAAGGGCGCAATGCAAAAATAAACTGAACTGAATTAGATAAAAGTATCAGATGTACCCTTAAAAGTGGAAGCTTGTGGGACAGAAAGCAAGAGGGAGGTTCACATCCCTTGCCCTGCGAAATTCTTTGCAGTTTGTTTTACATCTCTGCAATACATGACTCTAGAATCAGCATTCATTATGTGTGGTGTTAACTTGACTTTTATACATTGTAGACAAGTGCAGGAATGACAGGTGACAGAGAGAATGAAAAGTTGGTAAACTGAGTCATCCTGTTTAACTGAATGCAATCCAAAAAAATCATGCTTCTTGGTATCAGTACAAGCAGAAGCAACAAAAGTATTCAGCTCTTTGCTGAACAATTGAGGGTCATTTACTGGAGCTCCGTCCTGTAGGTCGCTCTGATTTCAAAAGATGCTTACTATATCACAGTAACTGAAAGGGGCAGGGCTACGTGCCCGTACTGGGGAGTTGCTCTGATTTGCGGGCAGAGAAGGAGAAGAGAATGTTAGCGACAGCACCCCCTTTCGCCTCAGCAGGTTATCACATACCTCAGTTGAGCCTGTGAGGAGATCCTCCGACGTGAATGTGTGACAACATGTAATGATCACTATGGGACAGTCAGCAAACCAAGACATGAAAACAATCACTTATTAACTCAGGTTACACAATTGTTTGTTTATTAAAGAGGCTATGTTCATAAGACTAAACCCTCTCTTCCCAATTATCAGAGCACCTCTGAAGAAAAAGTGATACCAAGTAGGAAAAATCTAATATTTTAAATGTCAATCCCTGGTTAACAGAGGAACTCCTGTTTAGAAATAATCTCTAGCTGTGGGTGACCTCTCAAACAGGATTCTAACCCTCCCAGTGGTCATAGGTGAACTGCCATGCCACTTCTCTGAGCCTCCTTCATACCTTTCTGAGTCTCTGTAACTGGACAGACGGTTCTGACTCTTTACCTCTGAATGTCTTGGATTGGGCCTCATCCCCATAATATCTGCTCAGCCCTCAGGGGCATGTCCTTCATAAATCATTTCTGATCCTTTCTTGCAAGTAAGTATATAGAAAACAATAAGTACAGGGTGGTCCAGATCTAATTATGCAGTTCCAGATCGTCTGGATGACTTTCATTTATGCGGGGACGATTCCAGTTTGGCGCGAAGATCATTCTTCATGTCGTCAGTTAGCACACTTCTCGATGGTCCGGGATTTTTCGGGTGATTTTCTATTTAATAAACTTAATAAGCTATAGCATAATGAAAATTGCATAATTAGATCTGGACCACCCTATAGAATCGAATAGTAGCTGGAATATTATTGTGTATATTCAGTGAATTAAATAATAAATATATAATACAGTATATAGATTCAAACATCTAGCTTAAGTGACATTGCAGTATAATACATGCAAAAAACTACAATCAAACAGTAATCAATAAATAAATACATTTTGTTGCAATATACAGCAAATCTAGGATTACAAATTAAAACAACTGACACCCCTGACAAAAGCATGTGATTATTCCCAGCAGGGCATATTGTTCTGTAAACTCCAATCTCAACAGACACTCAGATCTGTAAACAGCAATCCATTGCTATTGTTGACACATACTCATAGAGCTTAACAGCACGTCAAGGACATTTAAAGTGGAGAATGCATAAGGCTGATTAAATGACTACTCACACACTCCTTTATGTTATACAGAAGCACTGAATGAGAAACACTTTGGGCAATAATTTATGTCTGTAGTTAATGCACATTTGAGGTTTTGTGCATAATGTTATTTTTGCCTGCTACAGTAGCACTGCTAGGACTTGACTATGCATTTTCATTTAATTGCATTTTGCTGTATAGTCCATTAAAATATACAGAGTGGTTAAAAGGCATTGGAAGCGCAATTGCACATGTTAAGCTTCTCTGTTTTCTCTGTTTCAGACATACAAGGCAATATTATATTAAGAGTATTATAAGTAAATGATGAGTAAGCTGACATTGAATATTTACTATAAGGCAGTCTGTATGCACACTACACAAACTAATACATTTTTAAATGTCCTTGCCTTAAAAGACTAATGGTAACTTAATGGCTTGCTCACTTCAGATAAAAACTTTTCACATCCAAATGCAGGTTTTCCTTTGGGAAGCTCACTGGTTAACACATCTGTTTCTCTCTTTCTGCCATTGTATAGAGTTTGCATGTTCACTTTGTGTGTGATTTTTTTTCCCATGCACTCTAATTTTGTACTAAATATCAATGTCACATGTCTTTGGTTAATTTGCATGCTCATATTGCCATTATGTAATTGTGTGTGCCCTGTATTGGACTGGCTTTTGGTCCAGAGTTGGCATCTTCTGAATGATTAGTGTATTTTAGACATCTATTGACAGTTCTTTAGCTGTTCTTTGTGATATGAAATAAATATTTTAAGTACTTATAATATTTGTCCTCAACCACAAATGTCCGCATATTCAAAAATAATTCTTGTGATGTGCAACAAAAATGATATGTGATGTATTCAAATATTAGTGTAAGGAACTGGTACAACTGATTTCAACAGTTCTCCTTGGCAATCATAGTTCTCAATAACCAAAGTCTTGCTGGCTTATGGTATGTACCTATCTTAAATTATTTTGGAGGTTGATGCTTTAAATGTTTCCAACTTGTCATAATAATAATAATTCTTTACATTTATATAGAGTATATTTTCTCACTCCTCAAAGCACCTTAGTGAGTGGGGATCCACTTCAACAACCACTAAGGTGTAGCATCCACCTGAATAATGTAGTGGCATCCATTTTTGCGCCAGTGCGCTCACCACAAATTAGTTATTAGATGGTGAAGTGGTGAGAGAGATAGCCAGTTAGAGACTGGGGATCATTAGGAGTCCATAATGACCAGGCCATGGTGGGCAGTTTAGCCTGGACATCAAGATACACCCTAGTTTATACAAAGGATGCCCTGGGATCTTTCATGACCACAGAGAGTCAGGACCTCAGTTTTATGTCTCATCTGAAGAATGGTGGCATGTTTTTATAAACTAATATATTAACAGATTTTCATAAACTAATACACACAGTGCAGTGAAAACAAAAACAACCCCTTCCTGATTTATTCCATTTGACTATATTCTCATACTTTTATGTTTTTAGGTGTTCAACCAAAATCTGATATTAAACCAAGGATATGTGACTGAACTAGTGACACATTTTTGAGTAACATCATTAGGTATTATAAGTAGTTGCCTCCTAGTTAACACATAACCATTAAAAATATATTTCGAGTCAATATATTGAACTTCACAAAACTTGATTACAACCAGACCTGCTAAATATAAGCCTGACTTATTTTTTCACTTATTGGAACAAAGATTCAACAAGCACAGAAGGCCACAATTAAAGGAAATTCCTCAATAGAATGAAAATGAAAAAATATTGATACCTGTTGATATCTATCACACAGAAAAGCATTACATAACCATTCATAAGGCTCAGTTATGCCACGAAAAGAGTTATGGCAGCTTTATTCAATTCAAGGTAGCAGGGGGCTATTGTAGCAACAAAGGGTGCAAGGCCGGGGAGAGCCGTTGAGAAGCCATCAGTCCTTTGCAGGGTCTACCTACTCATGTATACACCCATATTCACTTTCACATGGGAGCTATTTTTGTCGCTGTCAATTAATCTAATCTGTCTGTTTTTGTGAATGTCGGAGGAAAACCCACACAGGCTCTCAGAAATAGTAGCACAATTTCCATTTTAAACTGGACTCAAAGTAGGTAACATAAGCCAAACTACCTGATGTTGCCAAGGTATGTTTGCATAATGAGTTAAGATAAGAAAGCAAATATTATTTGTGTTTCATATGTTAACCCTTGTAAAAGAATCAGTCTCAACACACGAACAAAGGTTTGGGGCAGCCACCTGTATATTGTTCCTGTCTACAATTTGGTATTTAAAGTAAGCAATGTTGCTTCGTTGAGTTCCCAGATTGAACTGTGTCACAAACTTGACACAGAGTCATACAAAGGTTTGAGGCAGCCATCTGTATAATTGTTTTCCTGGCTGCAAAGTTGCTTAAATAGATACAGCACTGATGTGCACAAAACCGAGTCCAAAACAGAACTGAGGGAATAGGGAAAAGGTGGAGGCTTTTAAAGGGGAAGACAGGAAGTGAAGTCAAAGGGGTTAGGCTCACGAAGGTCTTCAGCCATTGGTTCGAGCTCGGACGTGACATCACAGGGGCCGGAGCCGTCAAGGTCTCCTTCCATAGGCTCGGTCCCAGAAGTGACGTCAAGAGGACTAGGTGGAATCTCCCGTGAATGGTCTGCAGACAAGGGAGAAAAAGAGTCAGTGCACTCTGCCATATCCCAGTATGTCTTGGAACTGCCCTTGCTCAAGCCCTTTAGCTGCCTCCCATGTGCACGTGTGTGACAACTGACTGATTACTAAGATGATGGCAGCTTTAAAGGCCAAAACTGGAAGTGACGTCATCTGTGGCTGGAACCAGAAGTGATGTCGTTGGTGGCACTGGAACCGGAAATGACATTATTGGTGGTCCTGGAACTGGAAGTGACATTTTTTCGTGGTGCCAGAACCAAAAAGTAATGTTGTTTCTTGGCACGGGAACCTGAGGTGGCGTCGTTCGTGGCACCAGAACATGAAATGACGTTGTTGATGGTATGTCTGGTAGGTTTTCCAATATCTGGCCTGCAGAGATAACAGGATTAGTGCACCCTACCAACCTCTGGCCTGGCCGGTAATTGTCTCCACTTTGACTACTCATCTTCCTCTTAATTGCACATGTTTGACACCCTGTAAATATTGAAATGCAAGTGTGTCATCTATCATCTACACTATTTTTCTGATAACTATCAATTTACCTGCTTTCATACAACAATTATTGTAGTTAACAGTATGATCATCATTTTGTCCTGGTATAACAAATACTTCTCATAGAACTGACCAAGCTTCAGTCCAGCTGTGCTAGAAGCCATTAACCAAATAGTGATGCGCTGCATTCGGTTTTTATTTGGTGTGGGTGTACATACATAAAACATATTTTTGCCAACATAAAAAGACAATTGGGAGAAGTGTTTGGTTTTCCTAATGTAATCAGTGCAATTTACTGAACTCATACTGAAAAAAGGCAGCTACTGAGAATGGTTTTGTTAACCATAAGCATTGGCACTCCATTAATGTACAAGTCATCAATGGCTTGGGTCAACCCATGATTTGTTCAAGGCAAGGTAGCTTCAACAGGCATGATGAGTGGTAGCTGACTTGTTGGTAAGGTAAATGGGTGAACCCTCAGTTTTTCATATAGCCTGTATTATTCACTGCAACAGCAATCATTTCATTGCATGTGCCAGATGATAGTGGCTACCCACTCAGAGAGCTGGTGCCTTATGAGTTTCCCTGACCCTGAGAGCACAGAGAAGAGCTGCTTCAACACCAAAAATGCTTTTAATGCACTTAGTTGCAGAGCACAGCATTATGCGTCAAGATTTAGGCTGCTCTACCAGCCAATGAAGGCCTGCAGTATTATCACAGCATATGTACAAGGCTGTTTAGCACAGTCCATATATGGTTGTTTCAGGCTGGCAACTGGGCGGGGTTCAAGGCACAATCATATATGCATATTTGCAAGATGATTATGATTTATAAAGGTAAATTGTGCGGATTTTTTTTTTTTTTTTGCATACACATTTTCCTGTTTTTTGGTAGAAGCATAGTTTCATGCTTGAATTCACGCAAAGCTTTATAAATTGACGTATGATATGGAGTTTACAATATTCATGAAGTGCCGCCTATTATACCTTCCTGGAGAGATCTACAGCGGTTTGGTGATTGCTGTCTACATCTCTCTGCAACACCAACACTGCTTTGACTGAGCCATTCTTTACCATTATGGGATGTGAATACTTTCATCCTGGAGATTGTTTATTTATTATGGCTGGATATTTCAGAAAAGTAAATCTAATGAATATTTAAGGAATCTTACCCTATATACAGTATATCAATAGTTTTCAAATTTATTGGTGTTGAGAGGCATTTTTTCCATGTAAGTGTCTTTACAACCCACCAAGAGTGAACACCCTTAGGTAAATCATGCACAATTGTCACAGCTTTCCCCTTGGTGAATTGAGGACAATCTTCAGAGAGGGTGGTGAGGGGATTTGGTCATCTCACTTGGTAAATTGAGCACAATAATCAAAGTGGTGACCCATTCATGATCCACTTTACAAACCACCACCATTATAAACAACAGCAACTCGCGTCCCACCAGTGGCAGCCCCTGATCCAGGTGTTAAAAAACTCTGCTATATATCATCATGTCACTTGCACCACCAGGGATACTAAAACTCCAGATAACTATTAGAACCTTCTAAAAGGTGCATTTCACCTGCTTCTGCCAGAACTTCAGTCAACACACTTCCTCTGAGCACTTCTGCTTCCACCTCACAAATGGAAACTGAAATAGCAGTAGCCGGTAACGAAAGTGGCACAGTGCTGGACTAAAGAGGCAATGGAAAAACTGCAGAATTGTTTTGTTTCAGTAAATTAGGACATTTAGAGATTCACCCTCAGGTCTGGATGAGTATGGAACACTGTAACCTGAGTCATTAAAAATGTGTGAAGAACAACTATCTGCATATTTTCTAAGTAAACATGGATTACCAGTGACATTCAAAATTTACTGAATGTTTTCGGAAATGTTTTTAAAGTCAGAAATACAGAAATATACAATGAATGTTGGCACAAGCTTAGAAAAGAAGGTAAAACTATTTAGTGTCTGTAAAGGAGGAGTACAGAAAGCTAATCAAAGACTTTGTTAAGTGGTGCGACTCAAACCACTTACATCTTAACATCAGCAAAACCATGGAGCTGGTGGTGGATTTTAGGAGGCCCAGGACCCTCATGGACCCTGTGATCATCAGAGGTGACTGTGTGCAGAGGGTGCAGACCTATAAATATCTGGGAGTGCAGCTGGATGACAAATTGGACTGGACTGCCAATACTGATGCTCTATGTAAGAAAGGTCAGAGCCGACTATATTTTCTGAGAAGGTTGGCATCCTTCAACATCTGCAGTAAGATGCTGCAGATGTTCTACCAGACGGTTGTGGCGAGTACCCTCTTCTACGCGGTGGTGTGCTAGGGAGGCAGCATAAAGATGAAGGACGCCTCACGCCTGGACAAACTTGTTAAGAAGGCAGGCTCTATTGTAGGAGTAAAGTTGGACAGTTTAACATCTGTGGCAGAGCGACGGGCACTAAGCAAACTCCTGTCAATCATGGAGAATCCACTGCATCCACTGAACAGTGTCATTTCCAGGCAGAGCAGTAGCTTTAGTGACAGCCTTTTGCCATTGTCTTGCTCCACTGACAGACTGAGGAGATCGTTCCTCCCCCACACTATGCGACTCTTCAATTCCACCCGGGGGAGTAAATGCTAACATTACTCAAAGTTATTGTCTTCTTTTTTATTTTTATTTTTTTCATTTTTATTACTATTTAATTTAATATTGTTTTTTGTATCAGTATACTGCTGCTGAATTATGTGAATTTCCCCTTGGGATTAATAAAGTATCTATCTATCTATCTATCTATCTATCTATCTATCTATCTATCTATCTATCTATCTATCTATCTATCTATCTATCTAAAGGGATAAGACTGAATACAACAGCATTTGTGATTCTTGTAAAATGTGGCAGGGTGTGCAAATGGTTATGGGTTACAAAGTAAAGTCTAATTCAAATACATCACAGATACAATTCTGAGATAGATTGTGTGGAGCTTATTTGTCCATGTTGATCGTGATGAAAAATTACATAGCCCCTTATTTTCCACATTAAAATGAAAATGCACTGTTTTCTATTGTGTGTCTGCACTTCCACTTTCGCAGGCAAGACTGCAGCACTGACAAATAGTATGAAATGTCTGGGACCATTTAAAGGTAGCCACAGTAATTGAAAAAAAAAGAAGATCAATATCAGTATTTAGCAGAAGACATTCTGCTTAATCAAATGGAGCTGCATTCTGCCACCACCGAGGAGAACAGCTTGACAGCACAGAAATTTCTGAAAGCCACCAAGCAAGCCTTATGTGTGGTTATGTGTAAGTCCTAGAATGGAAAAACATGTATATAGAACATAGTTGTTCAGTTGTTTTTCCTGCCCTTGCATAGCTCAACAATCAAGACATTAATTAAATAATACAAAAATAGGAAGATTGAATTTGAAAATCAAAAATATGATACCCTATGGCCATTCCTCATCCCAGCATCATTTAATCAATATATATATATATTTTTTGACTTGGTTGTCTTTGTATTTTGTATTTTTTTTTTTCTTTCTCATTGACCTTTACCCTTTCCCTTGTGTTGTGTTTGCTGGGACAATACCCCTAATTAGGTTATAGCTCTGCAGTTACAGGTCTTTTTAAATCACCTGCTGCCACAGCTTCTTTGCCTCTTTGTAGCAGATGATCTTTGACTCCCTTTTGTGTTTATTTAATTTTAGTTTGTGGTTTATAAGGTGGTTTTTTTTGACTGGATTCTTTTGGGTTTTTCAATTTATAGTTTCTCCTATGCCTTACTCAATTTTGGATTTTAGGAAATTAGTCTGTTTTGTTATTAATTTTATTGATTTGTTTTTGTTCTTTTCTTTTCACTTAGGATGTATTATACTTAATTTAATTTCTTTATTTAACTTATTAAACAACTTACATTTTGCATGGACAAGGTCTTTTTTTAATGTTGTTTGCCTTCCAGTATTAAATTAAATCACTGTATAATAATTCTTCACTGGCACATGTGTGATACAATAAGGTTTTGTTTTACTTTGCTTAAAAATTATACTGATCAAAAATGGGTTTGTAAACAATTTATTGTAGATTTAACTATAAAACTAATGTTTTTTTCTAGGTATAATTCATTAATCTTCATATTCATTTTGAAAAAAAGGTTGTTTGAAAATAATTAAATAAGATTTAGATTATAATGAATGAATTGTTCTTATTATTTGGTGAATGTAGTTGGTTTTGAATTTTCAATTTTATTCATTTTCCACATTATGTTGGTTAATTTATCATTGCATTATTTTGCATTCTCTGTTTTTGAATTGGTGCTGCCTTTCTGTGCATTTTGCTGATAGTTACGATCCTCATTGCCATCACATGACTTAATAATGGATAATTTTGTAAAAAGTTGCATTGGTGTTTTTTGATAGTGCTTTGAAATTAAGGCAAAGTTCTCAGACTTCAATTTTCAGTTTAGTTTTATTTCATTAGTTGAATATCCTGACTTTTGACCCCTGCTTGTTTTCTGGCTCCTGATTTTACCTCATCTCTTAGTCTATATCCCATTTTAATGTGGTGCATAATTTTTCTTGGTAATAAAATCCTGCATCTATTAACTGTGGATCCTGACACTGAGACTTTGTTTGAGCATTTAGATTTATTTCAGACAAAGCATTAGAATTTAAACCAATAACTTTAAAAGTTAGATATGATCATGTGATTCAGTTTTGATGATATTGTGGCACTGGCACAAAGCTTAGCAAATTTAAAAAGGGGACTTTCACTATATGGCTTATTTGAAAATGAAAGTACAAACCATTTGGAGTGCAATAAGCATTTAAGAAATGCTTAAGAATGGGTTGCTGTTTTTATTGTAGGGATTCAAACCATTGGTGTGTCCTAAACGGCAAAATAAAGTAGAAGAGCAACCTTTCTTAATGGAAGTGGTAGTAATGCACAATAGTCAAGCACTGTATGATAAACGCCCATAGTTACTGTTTGAATTAAATCTGTAGAAATTTCTGCTTTAATTGATAGTGGGGCAGCAGAGAATTTTATTAGATGGGGCCACGTACAAAAATGCACATACCCAGAATATCTCTGAAAATTAAACCAAGAATTTCCTTGACTGTCGAGGAATTGGGTGGAAATGGGATTTCAGAATACATGACTTACATTCTACAAGTTCAGGTAGGGGACATGGATTTGGAAGACTGGAAGATTTGACTTGTCGCCCCTCAAAGCTACCTGAGGGTTTCCCCGATTAAAGAAAAATAATCTTAAGAATAAATTGGTCAACTGATGAAATTGAGTTAGGGGGAAGGGTTGTTTTCACACTTTCCAGCTTTAGTTGGGCTCAACCAAATGTGGTCCCCGGCCGGGGCTGGAGCCCGGCCGGGACGCCCAGGAGGACGTGAGGAGGGCTTGTGCCTCCTCCAGACCGTGAGGGGGCGTCCGTCCTGGTTCTGTTGGGGACCGCGAGTCGAGGGCATGGAAGCCCTACCCTGTAGGGGCCCGTGGTCACCGCCAGGCGGCGCCCCGATGCCGGTTTATCCCATCTGGTCCTCGGCCGGGGCTGGAGCCCGGTCGGGACGCCTTGGAGGACCGGAGGAGGGCGTGTGCCTCCTCCAGACCGAGTGGGGGTGTCCGTCCTGGTTATGCAGGGGGCCTCGGGTACAGGGCTTGGAAGCCCAGCCCTGTAGGGACCCGTGGCCACCGCCAGGCGGCGCCCCAGTGCCTAATTATCCCGGGAGCCCCGCACTTCCGCCACACCAGGAAGTGCCGGGGGGAAGACGACAGGGGATACACGGACGGCTTCCGGGTGGGCAGCCGGCACTTCCGCCACACAGGGGTGTGGCCAGCGTTAAGTGCCGGGAAGCAGCTGGAGCCCATCCGGGTCCCCATAAAAGGGGCCGCCTCTCTCCAGTCAGGAGGTGGAAGTCGGGAGGCAGTAGACGGAGCTGGAGAGAGAGGACGGGAGGCGGCCAGGAAGGCACAAGGACTGTGAGCCCTGGACATTGGGGGAATCGGTGCTGGAGGCACTGGGGTTGTGAGTGCACGTGACTGTATATATATATTGTAAATAAACGGTGTGTGGGTGCAAAAATGTTGTCCGTCTGTCTGTGCCGGGGCCAGCGTTCACACAAAATATTACCATCAAAATATGGTGATTTTTACTGATTTTTTAGTACAAAGTAATCACAACAATTATCAACTCATAGAGACTAAAATAGTGTTATACTGTAGTTGCATTGCCTTGTACTCCTATGTCTGAAGGGGGAATTTATGCGCTTTAAAAACTGGAAACAAAAGCGACAAAAGAGTATATTCAGGAGCTCCTCGAAATGAGTTAATTAGACTGTCCTGTACTGTAGTCCTATTGAGGTGGTGCTCTTTTTTGCTCAAAAGAAGAATATTTTTGCATCCTTGCATCAATAACGGAAAGCTTAAAAGATAACTATCAAGATTGAATATTTTTTTCTGTTAAATGTGTCATTCCTTAACCAAGTAATTGGCTCTACCAGTTTTACAAAACTTGACCTTCAAATTACTTAGACCTTAAATATAATTTGAGAGGATAATGAAGGCAAAATGACATTCAACACAACTGGTCATTATGAGTACCTCATTATGTCTTATGGTGTGGCTAATGCACAAGCAGTGTTTTAATCATTAGTAACATTTTTTGACATAATTTAGTCAGATTTGTTCTGGTTTTCTGGTTTATTTATTCTAAAAGTCATGAACAACACATTCAACATGTAGAATATGTAATAACAGGCCTATGACTACGCCAAAATAATCTTAATGAGGCATTGTATCTTGAGGAGTAGTATAGATCATTCTAAAATTCATTATAATATGCTAGAAATGTTTGTAGGATTTTGTAACTGTTATTTTTTCAATATGGACTTTAGTGGAGTAATTTATCCTTTCATTTCACTCACTAAAATGAAACCAAAACAACTTCAATGACCTTCAACACACTAAAACTAATGTTTACTTTAGCACCCATTTTTACATCGATCTGATGTATCTTTTCCATATGAAGCAGAAGTTAACACGTCAAATATATGGGTTGGGGGTGATTCTTTCTCAGCAATTTCTTAATAAACAAAACTATGATGAAGGTTATGGAGAACTTTAAGTTGGCATTACAAGAGTTATGACATTGGTGTCAAGCATTCATTCATTACCATTACAGACCACAAAAACTGAATGTATGCGTAGTAATCTAAGATGTTTAACATATTTTAAGATAGGTGGCCTTTGTTTTATTCAGTTATTTTAACTTTGCATTTTCTATTGTGGTAGTGATCAAAATTAAAAAGCAGACATCCTTTCAAGGCAATCTGACATTAGACAAGCTTCATCCAACTCAGAGAGAATATTTTACTGAGAATAGTGTGTCTTTAGTTATTGCATCACAAAAACCCACAAAGTGTGGTTAGTAAGATGTCAGATTGATATATCTACATCAAGAAGCAAGAGAAAAAATGTTGATTTTCCATTCTTCTTCAATTTTTGGCTGTCTTGGCATTTCTTACACCACAGAACAAATCTACTAAACACTAAAATTTGTGTGTCCAGTGCTTCAGAGTAATCTGATTGGCCAATTTGGATTTGGTAAAGTGATGAAAGAGGAATTGTGAGTGTGTGACACATGAAGAAGAGTAAAGAGTGATCTTCTAAGAAAAAAAAAATTAAAACTGGACAGGAGGTAAGAAAGTTACCTCAAAAATAATGACAGTGTCTCAGAAACAGGCTTTACGTGAACATACTCGAGAAAGGGAGCACCAGTGAACAGACCTTCACACACACGCAAATACAGAGGAAAGGCATTAAAGATACATGTAAAAGATAACAAATATTTTAATTGCTCTGTTATCTGTCTTTGACAGGTACCTTGGCTAGTTAAAAGGTCAGTTTGATAAGAAAAGATGTGAAAAGACTTTTAAGAATTATGTAATGGCTTATGACTGCTGTTGTCTTGTGAATTCTGACCATTGTTTCGCTATGGCCTTATTACAGACTTTACTCACTTCAGGTAGACATTTTAAAAAGTTGTCATTGGATTTTGTCATTAATCTACCTCCATCATGGATTTACTTGTACTTTAATGACAGATTAGTTTTCAGACTGTGCATATTTCTTTCCCTGGAAGAAATGTCATAATGACAAAGCATTAGAAGATATATTTCTTCTGTTGAGTCTTTTAGGCTACACTGTTTCTGAAGTCCCTCAGTTTTTATAATTTTCTTCATTTAAATTCAGGGTTTTTTCTAATTCTGTTTGAAATTGGGAGGACAAATTATTTTCACATCTGGGGTCACCCTGAAAGTAACAGACATGGTGACTTAAGGAATATTTAGAAAACATTTTAAGATGTACTTTTGAGTCTTTTCAGACCAGTTGGAGGCATATTTACCAATAGTTGTAGTTTTCTCATTAGGTTCTTTACAACCCTGCTGTTAAAATGTCACTCCCCACAAGTTTTTGTTGAGTGTAAGCCTTATCTTTGGGACCTAATCTTAAACTGAGTACTTTAAAAAGGCATTCTCATTATTGGAAGTTGGTTAGTGACTATCTGTTACGGGAGCCTTTGCCAAGCAGTTTGGCGCTGAGTGGTCCCAAGTTTTTGTTTGTACAGAAGGTGTCACTCATCATGCGGTACATCCACCTAAGGATTGCATCCTGTAAACAACTTTTAATGGACCTTATACCATTCTCAAGTGAATTGGCCCAGTGACTTATAAATTGACTTTGCCTACCCATTTTAAGATACAAATGTACTTCAATGTATTTAACTTTCAACCAGTTTCTTCTAGGTTCTATTTTAAGAAAAAACTGACAATGTCTTTTCCAAACCATGGTTTGATACATTTTATTCAGTAATGTTTTATTGAGGTAAACTACAGATATTCAGTAATTACTAATTTGAATATTACAAATTAATATGTATCAAATTCTAGCATTGAATGGATAATACTGGAGTATTAAGTTGGACAAGATGTGAACTTGATAAATGAGGTGCTCATAATAAATTGGTTTATATTACTGGTGTTGAACTTGGGTAGAAATTTTACATAATGGTTTGTTTGTTTTATTTCTTCACGCATCTTGAATTTTCTTTTTCATATGTTCAGAATGAGATAGTTTAAAGCACTGTTGGGAATTAATGCGTTAAACCATGCATTTCAAATGAAATGTAAATTCAGAAATGGAACGTGTTTTAAAAACTGTATCTATATTAAATGGCCAATGTCATTATAGAGCAAGCATAATGGGAATTCTAAAAGTAAGTCTATGTGCCAACAAGACCACGGCTTTAATTATTATTTTATATCTGCCATTTCACTTTTGTCCAAGGGGAAATTGCTCATACTTACAAGTTAACAGCAATGCTCACCACAAGGTACAATAATTTTCCAGCCTGTTTACAATAGTGTTGCATAAAAGTCCTTACTGTATTATCTGTCTTTGTTTAATTATCTTGAAAGTCATTAGTCTACAAGAAAACACTCTGCAAACAGAAATCAAAGCAGCATGAATATATCTGTAGCGACACGCCACATTGAATGTTGCATTTCAGGAAACGTAATCTGTCATTAGTTACAACCTTCTCCATATTTATTGCTGCTGTCACTTTCTCTATCTCTTTTGTTGCTAATTGCTCCATTTTTTACACCTCTGAGTCTCTTGCACTTCTTTATGACCACCATCTTCACTGAAAAGTAGCTTTATTTGTACCCTGTCAAGAATCAGATGCATTCAGTAATATCGCCATCTTCGCCGTTTTGCCAAGTGCTGGCACAGAAGACCCTCTCCCTCCCACCATTGAGCCCTTGCTCCTACTCAGCACACTGCTTGATATGGCTTTAAAAACTGTAAATCTATGCGGCTCAGAAATTGTGTCTGTGGGTAGGAGTGATGAGCAGCCACAGACAAATAATGGCGCAGTGGGGTGGTTAGGCATTCATGTGTGGATGACTGATTAGCTCAGCCATGTGTTACTGGGGTTCCTTTTAGATTGTTTAGAGCACCTGCACCCACAGAGTATAAAAATGGTATGAACAGGTTTGAGGCGAGGAACACAGAATAAGTATGATCTCCGATGTGACAAAGATGGAAGAGGCAGAATTGGCTTGGCTAACAATTGCTAGGCCAAGCGATATGGGCACTTCGAAGGGGCTGAGATCTTGTCCACTTAGCTGTAGCACTGGCAAGATAAGTAAAGGCTGTGTTATGGAAGTAGTACCGTGCAGCGGCACTTGTTGAAGAGCAAAGTGCCCCAGAGCTGTAGGCAGCCACAGTTTGGGTCTGCATGGTGGACCAAAGGATGCAACAGACTGCGTAATGGACGAGGACAGGAAGTGCTATGAATAAAAAAAAGCATAGGTTTTATCTCTTCACCATTTTGATTTTTAAACTATTTATTTTCCTTTTATCTCTTTCACGTGAACACAATTTTAATGGAATATTTATTGATATTATTCATCTTTAAACAATAGTCACCTTTGTTCTTAATTAATGCTCCTTGCACTTCATACATTTGCACTATCAACTGCTCGTATGTGGCCTCATTTACCCTTGTCTATCTTGGTCTATGACTATCGAGTATGCCATGTGCGGGCTACCCAAGCATTACAAAAATACTCACAGAGTTAGTTTCAACAAAGCCTTGGAATCGCTTCCAGTAAAACGAATTTCCCTGCTTTTTGCTATAGAACTCTCTCTATTCTCTCTGTTGTCCTGGTACCCCTAAACCTTTAACAGCCTTTAAAGGTCTGTGTTTTTCATAAAGCATATTTGCTGTCCAAAAACTAAAAGGAGCAGCATGGTTTCTTTCTTCTAAATCAGTAATTTCATCCTGTCCCCTACCTGTTGGGGTGCATAGCACTGACCAAGTAAAGTCTTCCTTGAGCTGGTCCTGGAATGGGCAATCTTGTGCTGCAACCTATTGCCTAAGAGTACTTTTATATTTTGTAATGAGCCTGGCTATGGAAGAGACTGGTATGCACATATACACGTAGGTAACATGCAGAATATGAAAGTTTGAGCCCCAGACAGCTAGGTGTATTTATTGTTTAACAGCAGAACACTGAACAGGTAGATTGCTAAAACCCAATACACCTATGCAAATGTCCCGATGTTAAGGGCCATAGGGAACACAACTCAAAACAACAGATACTCTGCTAATCACCATGTGTTACCTTGCCTTGTCCACTCTGCACACACACTTGGGAAGATCACTGGGCCATAATGATTTGTGCATTTACCAGAATTTGGTTGCCTCGTCACAATGACTTCTCCTGTACATGAATCATCCTAATTGTCAAATCCTTGTCCACTTCACCGCATGAAGTGCTTTGTCTCCTCCAGTCAGTTCCTGTCATCCACATAGAGGTCCTCCTCAAGTGGCTTTTGCTTTGCTACCGGAACCTTTGAACCTTGCAGCACTCTTGCTTACATAGCCCACACTACTGAAAGTGAAGACTCTGGACAGCGCTGCCTATAAACATGCGGAACAGACATAATGTTTTAAGACCATTTGCTGTCAATCAGGTGGCTGCATATCCTCTCATCTCAAACTGCTGTCCCCTTGAAGTAACATTGTAGGTACTTGGTCCCAGACATTTGAGAAGTGCTTTTGTCTACTGGCTGCTACAATATCATTTTGAGGATTGTATAACTATATGGCCTAATAACAGCAAATAGTGTTTAGCACTGAGGCTATATTTTAAAATATGGCATGTTTGGCATTTACACTAAGGCAGCAGTAATGTTAAAATCCTTTAGTTGTTAATTTAGAACTTGGATGATGTGTAGCCTTGTCGTGGTTCTGCTGGAGTGGTGTCAATGTCCTTAGGTGTATTTACTGTTTCATGTGTATTGAGTAATGAAATCTGCATCTCCTGTGTCTCTTTGTTATCAACTTCTCATTTTCATTGGACGTGACAGCACACTGTTTAATTTAAATGCATATTTTTTCCAATTCTTCCTTTTACAGACATAGCTGCCAAGTTTTTTAATGTCACAATGAGTTTCTCACTATAACAGCGACTGATAGACACAGCAAAAAAACAGTGGTAATGCATTTTTCACTTTTGCTCATTATCCACTCATGTTTTAAAGTGTCGGTGTATAACCTGGTTTAACAGAAAGTTTACCTCTTGCAACATGTTATGTTTATTTTTAGCATTTGTAATGCATTCTCTGCACAAAGGATTCCCGTTTATTTCTTAACTTGAGTCTTTTTAGGAGGTAAATGTTATCCATTATAACCACATGCCAGCTGTCAGTCAGACCAGGTTAACAAGAGCATCATTGCTTTTAGCTATTTAAATCACTGCTTTCAGGGGGCATTGAATTAAGTTAGAGACATCACTTTCAGTGAGCTAACTACTGCTCCTGCACACTTTTAAGCCAAATTTAATCATGGTTGTCTCCAAACTTATCTTTTATAAATCTGGTTTTGTAAGACTGGGACACCACAGGATGGTAGCCTCTCACCAGTTGCAAACGTAAGGTTGCCCTTGATTGGTCAGATTGTCTGAAAGAAAATAAAATATTAAAGATAAAGATACCATTACTGAAAATAAAAGCTGCAGTTTTTACAAATGAGCAAACATTATTTCGGATTTAACTGCAACTTATCCCGGGTTTGTTCCTACCTTATGCCCTATGCTAGCTGAGATAATCTCCAGCACCCCCACGACCTTGTTCAGGACTAAGTGGGTAAGAAAATCCATCCATCCATTATCCAACCCGCTATACCCTAACTACAGGGTCACGGGGGTCTGCTGGAGACAATCCCAGCCAACATAGGGTGCCAGCCCACTGCAGGCTGCACACACACACAATTTAGGATCACCAATGCACCTAACCTGCATGTCTTTGGACTGTGGGAGGAAACCGGAGTACCCGGAGAAAACCCACTCAGACACAGGGAGAACATGCAAACTCCATGCAGGGAGGACCTGGGAAGCGAACCCGGGTCACCTAACTGCAAGGCAGCAGCGCTACCCACTGCGCCACCATGCCACCGGGTAAGAAAATGACTGATTAAACATATAATTATTTCCATTATTTGCTTTTTTACTTAACTTTTAAAATGTAATTATAAAATACATCTTAAACTAACTACAGACATAAACATTATGACAGAATGTCCCTTTACTTTGTATTTTTACCATATACGTTATATAATAGAAACTAGATATTTTTAGACATTCCTAAATCAGCCCCTACCTATTATCTCTATATTTGCATTTTCATAATGTTTTAGAAGCAATCACCCACTCAAGATTATAATCAAAAATAAAAATATTGTAAAACAATCTTTAATTTTAATTTTCATGTTAGCCTTGTTGTTGCTTTTTTAAAATTATAATTGCTTTTCAAGAGCAATTCATATAATTTCACTATGGTAATGTCATTTTTAAAGGAGTTGTGGGACACAATCCATCTCTTTTTTAATTTTGGAAATGTGCCGAAAGTCTTAGACATTTTTGCCTCAGTGAAGCAGAAATATTAAGAAAGCTAAGGGCACTTGTAAAAAGCACACCAATTAGTCTGAAAAAGTGTCTCAGTGTACTAAAGAAGCTGATCTGTAAACCTCCGGCTATTAACACAGAGTAGATGTAAGGTCAACTTCCAGAAGACTGCAATCCTGCAAATATTTTAGACCATCCTTTGGGGAAAACAAATGCTTACAAATTATAAATTGCTCTGTACTCTGCAGTATTTAAAAGAATGTCTTGCAAGAAAGTTTATTCTTTATGGCAGGTTTTTTTTAGCATTAATTTGATCAGGTAAGATTTTAATACATAAGAGCTAAGTTCCCAAGTTACCTGAAAAATTGTGTCATGTATACAAACTTACTAAATTAACAGCAGAGATCTACTAATGTCAGATGATTTTCGCAGTCTTTTAGCAGTAGGGATAGACATGCATGGAAGGTAAAATTGATGGGTCACAGATTTCTGGTGTTGGGTTAGTTTCAATGCTGCGATACCTTCTGTGTGTGCATTTTGCTTATCCTTTCTGTTCTTATATTAGTACTCTAATAATTCCAGTTTCTACCAGAGTGTACAGAATGTTTAACATTGTTATGATATTGGATATGTTTGTGACTTCTGCAATGGACAAAATCCTTATTATACTGTATATAAATAGCACAGCTTAGATATATATTACTCTATGTAATAACTATAAGGGGTCACTCTCATAGAATATCTATACCCAGAATAATTTTAAGGTAACCAAGATATACAAAAAGAGAAAATGTAATAAACAACTAAAAAGTATTGAGAACACAAAACATCAAATTAGAACAGTAAACTTTAAATCCTGCTGCCTCATAGGGTCCCTCGAAACATACATTAATCCTTGGTATCTTTGGGGTGGCTTGTCCACTTACTGATGTACCACAAGAAGCACTGACAAGTTTCACCTCCTGTTTCTCATACTCTCTCTTTACAGTGGTCTGTCTTCCTCCTGCTAGTAGATCCCTTGCCATAATGTATCTGCTCATTCAATGTTTAGTGGGTTTATGGATTCAACGTGGTTTTAAACTTTGACTTCTGGCCAAGCCCTGCAATTATGTGTAAGGTCTGGAGAAGCCCTATTTTGTAATAAGGACACCTTGTTTAAATTTCTTGAACAGATCATGATGCACATTCAAGTCTTAGCTGTTAGTCTCTTTAATAGTAGCAGTAGCGGTACTGTATTTTCCACTTATTGTACTGTATGTCACTATTTTTTGTGCTTGCGCAGTTAGTTTATTTTTTTCAATCAGGACTCTGCACGACGGGATGGAGCAGTACTAGGATTTCAAAGTAATAATAATAATAATTATTATTATTATTATGATACATACCATTTATACAGCACTTTTTCCATGCTGAAATTATTTTACAAAAAAATCAAAATGTAACAGTTGTCCAAAATAAATAATATCAAATAAACAACACTAGATACAGAAGCATAAAATTTTGGGCATCTAATGTAGATGAAGTACTGCTACTAAATAGATTCACCTTCCTCTTATTAGCTAAACTTGAACTAAGACTCTTCACATGCATCATTCTCTTCTTTATGCACCTCAAGTCAGAAGCTTTTGTTTTGATTATGCAAAGCCTTTATTTTATTTCATGTTTGAGAGTGTCTGTGTTTGTAATAGAGTTTAAAGCTATGACTTTTTCCATACTAACAGATTTTTGAGTTAGTGTTAAGGCTTAGGTACACAATCATTTGAGTTTCTGATTGTGATCTTTCATTTAGTTTACGATTTTTTCCTCTCCCATCTAATGATCCATTTCCATTAAAAAATGCTACATTTTTAATTGTGGCAGAATAATTTGAAACTCTTTGAAAACTTTCTAAAGTCCTATCACTGCACTGTAACAGCCTGACATGCAGAACACTTCTATTACTAATTCACGTCTATTATTAATCCATTACCAGATTCTACAACAGAATTATATAATGATCATTCCACATGGAATATGAAATAGATTTAGATCAGCAGGATTGGTAGATGAATGGATGGGCAAATGTTAAATCATATAGCTTTAGAATTGGCACACATTTGGTGCATCCAAACAGTGCTATCTTTCTCCTTTATGCCTGGTGTAGCTGTGCTGTTCTTATGTGTGAGTGGACATTTCTTGCAGGGAGGGCTTCTGTTCTTTTTCTCTGATGCAGTACCCTCATCCTCATCTGAGTTCACCTCTGTTATAGCACGTCTTTATCTGAAAACAGCAGTGTCAGATCGGAGGGAGCATGAATGTGACTGAAAGAATAAAACTGAAAGAAAAAAAAACACCGGCTGTTACAGACTAAAAATCAAATATATATTTTTATCGTATAATAATAACAATAAGAGCAGCTCACTACTCAAAACAGTAATTCTGGTTAATGGCCGGACTCAAACCTGCGACCTCATGATTATGAGTCAGCATTTCTTACCACTGCACCACCCAAGCGGTCATGTCAGTGTTGTACCCTAACCTGATTTCTTTTTCTTTGGTTATATTTTTGAATAAAAGTGCACTTTTTTGTTATACAGTATGTGTACCTTTTATGAAAGTGTTTCTTTGATATTTAGACTTCAGTCTTCACATATTGTACACTTTGTGTCAAAATTTTGTCGTTAGTACTGTAACATTAAAAAAGTTTGTTTTATGTATGTGTTCAACATTTCTTGCATTTCCTATCATCCTACATTTACATAGATCATTGTACACATGGAATACACATGAAATGCATGTGTTCTAAATAACAATGTATTATTTACCCTATACAACTCCTGGTACCTCACACCCAGATAAATAAGACTTGAGTTGGGAGAACTTTTTTCCCCCGAGTCAACTGCAGCTGTGGGGGCGATGGGATAGCAGACTGTTTGCTGCTTGTGCTGATCGACACATTTACAAAACAAAAGATGCTGATGAAGAGGTGTGAAGGAATTTAAGGTGGCCCGGGATTACAATTTTTAACATAGGCTTCAGGGATTCTAGTGTTAATGGACAGGATGAACAGTTGTGTGTTCCTGCTTGATCTGTTTCTGCATTTTAATGGGTCCAGCAAAGCACTTGATTGGATAAGACAGGAATTAAGTAGTTACTTTGGTTAATATTTTATTAATTTATAGTTTTTTGGGTTACTTGCCCATCTTCTTCATTAGATTCTGTGTGAATTCAGAGCTTCCAACTGGCCCCAGGGTCGCCCACAGTCACTTATACCAGGACATAGCCCCAGTTGTTTCAAAATCTATGATGTAAACTCATATCAATATAACAGCAGAAACATTTTAGAGATAATCTTGATGGAAGTTTCCAAATATATGTGAAGATAAAGGGCAAACTTGTTGAGTAGCAGTGGAGAATTTTTTTTTCCAATTTCAAATGTACTTAGATATTAGTAACAGTCAATGGGGTAAGACAGGTGAGGTCATTTAGTGATAAGGCTAAGGATGATAAAAATTTACATTTCAAAAGATTAATTAAAGCAGAAATTTACATCGTTTTCTTGTGCCTTTTTTTAATTTTTCATGTAGGTGGGGTTATTATTTTGACAACCTTCTTTAAAATATAATACTCTAAAACTCTGCTATATACTCAATACCCCATTAAATAGAAACTAAAAGTAAATACCAATTTTTACTATAAAAATTAAAGAAAGAAATGTGCATGAATGCATGACATGCATTCAGTCTTTCAGTATACTGATAGATTACATATTGTACATATTTCATGTAGTGCTTACGTGTCATTCTGACTCCACTCCCAATCACACAGGACAGCACAAGACTGAAAAAGCAGTAGATAGTTACAGTATTTACAGTTCATAATTAGCCTAGTTAATAGATAATGACCTTAAACTGAATTTTCATGATGCTTCACTATGCATAATAATCACCCTCTAGTTCTGCAGCAGCATCATATTACAATGTCATATTTTGTTAGTAAATCTAATATTTTAGACATAGTAAACTAACATAATGGAAGTGGTTAATTAAATTCTTGTTAAAATACAGTTAATTATGCATTTAACAATTTTTAAAATGAGACTGCAAACTTCTCAAAACACATTAACTGCAGTAACAAAATGAAGGCCCATGTTAGCTCTGAAAAATGCCTCTTTAAGTATCAAAGTTAAAATAATCTGACCCAGAATGTACAAGAATAATTCTAATAGCATTTGCCATGCACATAATTATGTAGGCATTAACATATCTATAATAATAAAAGGCAAAGCCCTCACTGACTGACTGACTGACCGACTGACTGATTCACTGACTGACTGACTGACTCATCACTAATTCTCCAACTTCCCATGTAGGTAGAAAGCTGAAATTTGGCAGGCTCATTCCTTACAGCTTACTTACAAAAGTTAAGCAGGTTTCATTTCGAAATTCTACACGTAACGGTCATAACGGTCGATAACAGTCGACAACGTCCGCCATGTTGAACTTTCTTATTTATGGCCCCATCTTCACGAAATTTGGTAGGCGGCTTCCCTGCGCTAACCGAAACCGATGTATGTACTTATTTCAATGGTATGACGCCACTGTCGGCCGCCATATTGAACTTTCCAACGTCACCAATTTTCAAACTTCCCGTGTAGGTAGAAGGCTGACCCCATCTTCACGAAATTTGGTAGGTGACTTCCCTGCGCTAACCAAAACCGATGTACATACTTATTTCGATGGTATGACACCACTGTCGGCCGCCATATTGAATTTTCCAAACATCACTAATTCTCCAACTTCCCGTGTAGGTAGAAGGCTGAAATTTGGTAGGCCCATTCCTTACAGCTTACTTACAAAAGTTAAGCAGGTTTCATTTCGAAATTCTACGCGTAACGGTCATAACGATCAACAACGTCCGCCATATTGAACTTTCTTATTCATGGCCCCATCTTCACGAAATTTGGTAGGCAGCTTCCCTGCGCTAACCGAAACCAATGTACATACTTATTTTGGTGGTATGACGCCACTGTCAGCTGCCATATTGAACTTTCCAACGTCACTAATTCTCAAACTTCCCGTGTAGGTAGAAGGCTGAAATTTGGCAGGCCCATTCCTTACAGCTTACTTACAAAAGTTAAGCAGGTTTCATTTCGAAATTCTACGCATAACGGTCATAACGGTCAACAACGTCCGCCATGTTGAAGTTTCTTATTTACGGCCCCATCTTCACGAAATTTGGTAGGTGGCTTCCCTGAGCTAACCAAAACCAATGTACATACTTATTTCGGTGGTATGACGCCACTGTCAGCCGCCATATTGAATCTTCCAACATCACTAATTCTCCAACTTCCCGTATAGGTAGAAGGCTGAAATTTGGCAGGCTCATTCCTTACAGCTTACTTACAAAAGTTAAGCAGGTTTTATTTCGAAATTCTACGCGTAACGGTCATAACGGTCAACAACGTCCGCCATGTTGAACTTTCTTATTTATGGCCCCATCTTCTCGAAATTTGGTAGGCGGCTTCCCTGCACTAACCGAAACCAATGTACGTACTTATTTCGGTGGTATGATGCCACTGTCGGCCGCCATATTGAACTTTTCAACAGTCTTTGTTACTTATGGGCCCATCTTCAAGAAATTTGGTACACGGGTTCCCAACGCTAACTGAATCCTACTTACGTACATATATACGTCCATAGCCTGCAGCTTGGTCACCATGTGAGGCGGCGTTGGGTCCCCCATTCCAACGCCTCCCACGTTGTTGGCTGCCTGCCTATATAAGGCCGTCCGTCGCTCCAGTCTCTACATTCCCTTCCTTGCTTCGCCACGGGATTCACGTCTCCCTGCTGATAACTACAGCCTTTTTGTTTAATCCACGGCTTCTCCGCTGTTTTATTGTTTGTTTATTACAATTATAGTTGTATAGGTATTTTACACTTACTTTACATTACTCAGGTACCCATTTCCTTCATCATTCCAACCCCCATTACCATGTCTATCGAGGTAATCACCATCGATCAAAGAACTGTCACTTACCGAGTGGTTTCCATGCCCGGAGATGGCACCTACCTTTTCCATTCTCTGTGTTACATATTGCACGGCCATATCAGGCTCACTCTTGATATCCGGAAGAACATTGTGTCTTATGTATTGAATGACTGGGACAGGTTCAAGGTGTGGACTGATGAAGTTACAGGAGATAATTATACTACACAGGAGCACTAGAAGAGTGAAATGCTTAAGCCCTTCACCTATGGTTCTGCATGTGAGTTGATGTCTGCCGCTGAATTGTTCGGTTGGTGCTTTCAAGTGTACCGAAATGGCCAAATATTTTACACCTTTGGACAACCACCAATGCCTCTTAAACATCTTACATTCACAGGTGACAATTTCAGTAGTGGACACTGATGTTTATGAATGTTTAAACTCTCAAAAGCTGGATGTGAAGTTATCGATGAAACCGGTTGTAAGCTTACAACGCTTGACAGATGCCGAATGTCACTTCAACACAAGTCCTGAAAATACTGTCGTAATTGAAACAAACCATGAACCTCAAACTGATTATGACAGCAGCAATCCAAGCTGTGAGATTTAAGACAAGATTACTGTTCACATGGCCAACTGTAAGTTGCATGCTCAAGAGTAAGCTCAGCGCACAGCTTGGTCATGTTACAACCGGAGGGCCGAACTGACAACATGGTATACAAAGAGATCCTTAACAAATAATTATTGGCATATTTTCCCTCAGTTTAAAAAGGTTAAATTTTCTTCTTAATAAAAATTTTAATGCAGTACTTCGCCGCTGCGAAGCGCGGGTATTTTGCTAGTTATTTAATATATTGTTTAGAGTAGAAGGCTGAAGTAGGTTAGCTGCCTACTGTCAGATGTCACAGTTTTGCAATGCTGTGTATAGAGACAGTATATTGCTCAGTTGGATTATGAAGACCTTTTGACTCTGATGGCATGGCTCAAATGTCTATTCTAAAGTAAGTTTTGGAAGATTGCGAGCTGCTTGGCTTTTCAAGTTTGGGGCCCTGGCTATGTCTACCCCGCAAACATTATTTTCCTGGGTTTAAAATTGTACAGCTTAAAGGCTTTTTTGATGGTAATTACATGCCAGACCAGGGGCTGGCGCTACATTCTAATGCCTTCTTTTGTCCTCCCTCTGCAAAATGAAAGAATGCAAGCCACTCCATCACTGATGTCACTTCCATTGTTCTGACCACCTAGATCCGCCCCTTCCTGATTCATGACCACTAAACTCAGGAACCAGCCATCTTGTTCCATTCAATAATGAACTTGCATCTGAGTAGACATCTCTGCAATGTTGCATGCCTTTTGTTATTTTCATTAATTCAGTTATATGGGGTCACTGAGGTGGTGCCTCAACTCTTTATCTTTGTCTGTCTCATCTTTTACAACCTGTAGGCCTCGAGTCTGGCTCCTTAGATATGCTGCTTCAATACTGCATAGAAGGAGAGACAGTTCTTTCAGACTGAAAGACTGGGTTATTGATACAAATTTTTAGAAAGCAAGTGTTTTCCAGCTAACAAAGTGGGCCACCTTATGAAGCTCTTTATTGTACTAGATTTATCTTAAGTAACCGTCTCTGACCAGATACATTAAAGAAGTAAATGAGTCAATTAAATTTAACAGTATCAGGTAAATCATGTCTGGTAAAACCATTAATTTACTCCTCACGGTGCAAAAAACTTAGCTATTTTAGCAACTCATAACTATAGGCCCCACTACAGTGAACCCTCGTTTATCACGGTTAATCCATTCCAGACTGTACCGTGATAAATGAATTTTCGCGAAGTAGGATTCTTTATTTATAAATATAATATTTTTGAAGTTAGAGTATAGAAAACCTATTTACGACCTTCTAAATACGTTTTTTAACATTATTAGAGCCCTCTAGACATGAAATAACACACTTTAGCCACAGTTTTACTCATATTACCCAATATATTTGACAAAATAAGAGAAAATAAGACATATTAGACGTTACAAATATATTATTACTAGGCTCACCCACCTTTTAAGGCGGCCGACTTTCATCCTCAATTTGTGTGCGCTCCATGTGTACATCAGGCATGTAAGTGTAGGGAATGAGAACATTAAAGTGCCCATTCATAACATCTCCCGAAAACCTAAGTTTTTTTATCCCCTCGAGTGCCTGTCCAAAGTCGTACAATGTCAGCCCGAATCTGTACCGCTAAAGACGGAGTTTCATGCACTAAATAAGCTATAGATGAGAATAAGCAAGCACCATCTCCCCTGATATTAACTTCGCAGTGAGGCATTTGTACTCCATCAACATTAATTATTTCCAGAGACATAATTTTGTCTATTTTTCCAGCGCATCGCGCACAAAAGCAAGGGGACGATGGGAGCAGCAGAACTCTGCTCACATCGCGTCGTTTCGTACCGCAAGCCGCAAGTAGTAAGTCTGTGATAAGCGGAATACCGCTACGCTTTGCAATCCCGACCGCTTTTATATAGTAGATTATTGTACTGTACATTTAATTACACACACACAGTTCTTACACACAACCACTAACCTAATAGGGCACAACCTCAGTAGGAGAGTCTTCAGGTGATGCAGTATATTCAGCAGGTGCATTGTTATCTTCTTCTGCTGAAGGAGTACTAAGAGTAGGCAGTGGGTATCTGGGTGCGCGGCTGAAGAACATCTTGATAGGCAGTTGCTGGCGCTGTGTTTTCATATGCGTGAGGAGGCTTTTGTAGGGTATTGCCATCTTTGATCATATCCAAGAGTTTCACCTTCTCCTGGATAGCAAGCATCTTCCTCCGGCACTTAGTTTTATTGTCAGAAGGCTTAGAAAAAGCAGCACGTTTATGAGCCATCGTGGGGCTTAGATAAAAGTTCTCAGAAAGCGCATGCATAGTGACGTAAGCGTGTATGAGAAAAAATCGCAATAGAGTGAAGCCGCAAAAGTCGAAGCGTGATATAGCGAGGGATCACTGTATACAGAAAATCATATTGCTGCTTTTCTTTTTTGATAGTGTGCCATGTTTGTAGGTCAGTATTCCAGCATATCCTTCAGAAATTGTATTTTTGATACAATAAAGTAACAAACACTTCGGATTGTCTGAAATTGTCATGAATAGTTTTTAATTCAAATTATTAGACCCATCTGGACAACAGAAGAATCATATTTGACTTTTCTTGAAAATACACAGTAAAACACAGGAAAAAATAAATATCAGGAGCTAAAGAGCGAATAAAAAATTTAAAATGAATTATACTTAACAGGTTTCTTTTATTTTTTCTAGCACTTTTCTTTGCCAAAATTTATTCTTTTCAAAGTATTCTGTACAGAAATAACCAAGTTTGACAAGAATTGGCAAGCAAATTTCGACACGGATCAAATAAGAATGTTCAGCATAAACTTCTGATTTGGTTGAAAGAAAATTTGACAATCATGTAGTTATCTGCACATCCTAAGTAAAAATAAAATATGAGAATGCAAAATTATTTAATATGAATTACAGTATATTCCAACTTGTCATGTCAACCCTGGAAGCTGTGAGAGACTCCTTCAAACTGAGGGTTTTTTAAAACTTTATGATCTTGTTGCTGTGGTGGGTGGGAACACAGTCATATATGTAGAGGGTGTAGAGGAGTGGGCTGAGCACACAACCCTGTGGCGTCCCAGTGTTGAGGCTGAGAGCAGTGGAGATGTGGGGACCCAGCCTGACCCTCTGGGAGCGACCAGATAGGAAGTCCAGTATCCAACTACATGTGGGTAATGGAAGTCCCAGATCTGCCAGTTTGGACACCAGTCATTGTAGGAGGATGGTGTTAAATGCCGAGCTGAAATTCACAAAGAGCAGTCTGATGTAACTCCCCTGCTGCTCCAGGTGGGTCAGGGCAGCATGAAGGGCTGTAGCAACAGCGTCCTCCATGAATCTCTTTGCTTTATAAGCAAATTGAAATTGGTCCAGGTCTACTGGCAGACAGGCGATGACATGGCTCTTCACCAGTTTCTCAAACAACTTCATAATGACAGATGTGAGTGCCACTGGGCGGAAGTCATTCAGACTGTTTGTGATGGGTTTTTTCCACAGCAGAACAATGATGGAAGACTTAAGGCAGGATGGGACAGTGGCCTGGGACAAGGACTGGTTGAAAATCTTAGTAAAGATTCCGGCCAGTTGATCCGCACAGTCTTTTAGCACCCATCCAGCCACCCCATCGGGTACTGCAGTCTTCCTCGGGTTCACCCTCCTCATCACCTGCCTCACCTCATACTCTTCCACCGTGAGTGTGTTGCTGTTGTGAACAGGCGGCTGTGATAGAAATGCTGTTGGTGTCGCCTCAAAACGGGAAAAGAAGATATTCAACTCCTCTGCCAGAGATGCGTCTCCCTCAGTGACCGAGGAGTTGCTGGATTTGTAGCTGGTGATATGCTGGACACTCTGCCACACCTGCCTAGTGTTGTTACTCCTCAGATGTTCCTCTATCCTCCTTCTGAAATAAACTAGATAGGCAGTTAGCTAGAATTTTATTTGTTCCCATGAGGAAATTTGGCTTTTTATAAGAGCTCATTAAAAAAATTGGTAACACTTTAGTTTCAGTACTGCAAAAATACATCTATTAATCATTCACTTTTATGTAACAATACCTTAAGAAAAGCTTCTTTTGGTTTTTATAACACTTACAAGCTATCAGTAAAGTGGCTATTCATCTTTGCAATGTGGCCTACTAAAATAGGTTTACTTTGGAATGGTCTGAAGTGGCATAAGTGAAACATATCTAGGGCCCACGATTTACCGCGGCCCGTGGTATTTAATGCCACGCCGCGGAATTTAGGGTTTTGCAGAGGTAAAACGCCACTCCGCGGAATTAACCTAACTGCCGTGGAAAATACCAAATCTGAATGAAATCTCACCATTTGAGGCATATTAATATTAGTGTGTTTAGTTTTGATTACTTCTTTAAGTTCTTTCTTTAGCCTATTGCATCATCTCATTAAAATCTCGTTCGTTGCTACTGAAATCGAACACAGTGGAGCTACAGTCCAGTTAAAGAAGCTGTCGGCGTTGCTGCAAAGTACTGATAAACTTAACGAGTTGAGAGCTGAACTTGAATTTGTATCTGTTCACTGCCAGCCAATTATGAACACTCTGACTTCTTTTGAGGCACAGTCATTCATGGCTGTCGATGTCTACAACAGTGTCTGACTTACTGTCTTGCCTGAAATCGTCGGGATTTCCAATTGCAACCAGCAGCTGTGAAGATGCAAAACACAATGCTGCTGCTAAACTTGAAGAATATTTTGTACGAACCAAACAGCCGGCAATGGACCTATTCAGATCTGTGAGAATATTTGATCCACGACAGCTACCACTCTTATCGAAGAATTTTGCTGATCATGCACCATTAGTGCCAACAATGATGGCTGCAGCAGATGAATGGCAAGCTTATCTGGACATAGCATCTCGTGAAGTAATTCCAGCTGATATCACTGCTTTTTGGCGTGCTTTAGAGGACAGACTGCCTCGCTTAGCAGCTCTTGCTAACGTTTACATTGCGTTTCCGATCTCTTCTGTTGATGTGGAATATTTGTTCTCAAAATATGGATTGGTGTTGTCACCACTGCAATATTCTCTGTCACAAGAAAACCTACAATCTTACAGTGCTGTTTCCTTCAACAATAAATAAACAATAACTTTAGAAACATTATTCGATAGTTTGTTAAGAATAATATTATGCCTACATATGTTTCAGCATCGTTTGCCTAAGGCAAATCTGTGGATTAAAATGTGCGGATGTGAACGCTTTGATATACCTATTTGATCAGTATTATGAATTATGATTGATTATTATTAAGGATTAAGAATAAGAAAAATTGCATTTATTTTGCTTGGGTTACGAATTAGTCTTATGGAGTTCTAGTACTGGATTTGCTGCGCCGCGGTATGCCGCGGAATTTACCATTTCTTGCTGCGGTAAATTGAGGGCCCTAAACATATCTGTTGTTAATGCATACTTTAGTATAAAACCTGTGAATCCTTCATATTCATAATCTTACCATTAATGAAATTCCACACTGGACAGAGGATGAATAAACACTTCACTGATGCTTTATAACCATAATTAAGACTAAAAGAACCATTTGTTAAGGTCTTCTTACATAAGAGTAAATGAGAAGTTGATGCATTTTTGCAGTACCTAAAGTTTTAACAATGAATGAACACTTCTGACTTGGCTGTCACAACCTCAGTGAGGCATTATGCAGAAGTATTGCTGTTGACATAAAGGAATGCCAGTAGCGTTTCTTGACAAACGTCTTCTGAATGATTCATTGGTTGAAAGTCATCAGTGTCAGTGTGTCACAGAAAGGATGTGCAGCATTGTTCATAATGGCACTCAGTTTTGTTTTCATTCCCTTCTTCGCTACTACTTCCAGGAGGTCCAGAGTGTATCCCATTATGAGTCTGCCTTTTTAGTTAGGTTTATCATTTGGTGGGCCTATCTTGAAATGATGTTACTGGCCCATTAAACCACAGTGTAGAAGATTGCACTGACCATCACAAAGTTGTAGTCTATTTGAAGGATGTCATCTTCCCACATTAAAGTATCCCAGGCTCGAAAGAAAAAAGATCCTGTTCTGCCCTTCCTCTGTGATATGAGACCAGTCCAACCTGACACTTGTAGGAGTGGACCACCTCTACATCTCTCCTTGAATAGTAAGCGGAGATAGAGGTTCTTTGGTGTGGAGAAAGTCTATAACCAGTTCTTTGTTTTGCTGATGTTAAGTTGCAGACAATTGTTTCTGCACCAAGAAACAAAGTCCGCCACCTGAGCCCTATACTCTGTCTCATCTCCTTTATCAATACACCCCATAACTGCAAAATCTTCTGAGGAATTCTGCAAGTCACATGGCCCAGTGTTATATTTAAAGTCTGAGGTGTACAGAGTAAAGAGAAAAGGAGACAGGATTGTTCTTTGTGGTGCTCCTGTTTTACTTACGTCCACATCAGAGACACAATCCTTGAGTCTCACAAACTATGATCTCCCCGACAGATAGACCATTATCCCAGGACATCATAGGCTCAACCACCTGCATATCTCTGAGCTTAACCCTTAATAGGGATAGCTGGGTGGTACTGAAGACACTGGAGAAATCAAAAAACATAATTCTTGCAGTGCTTCCAGCTTTGTCCAGGTAAGAATTAGCCTTGTGGAGCAGACAGATATTTGCATCTTTCACTCTAAGTTTTTGCCCGAAAGACATATTACAGTGAATCAAAGTGATCTACCACAAGAGGGCTCTTATAGTCCTGGACCAGCCTTTCAAAGGTCATCACAGTGTGAGATGTAAGTGCCACTAGTCTGAAGTCATTAGATGAAGAGGCGCCTGCCTCGAACTGGATAAGACAGGAATAGGATGGCATTATTGTTAGATAACCTTATTGTATAATTTGTCCCAAAAAAGTGAATAAAAAAGAGAAACTTTTCTCAGCTTTGATGGCAATAGTTAATGATAGTACCTGTTTTTATGAAGTCATTTTGTCTTCATGGCAAAAATTGTATACTGTAATTTTCAATTACAGCCAAAAGCTAAAATAGTCATTGCTCTCTTGTGATTTATTGCATAAACATGCTATTGGAATAATTTCTAGACCTTTATTTTTGTCTTCTATCCTTATTTATTAGAGGTGTGTGCTTTTTTGCCCTCACCCTAAATTAATTTTATTCTCTATTAGTTTATTATGGCCTACACTGACATGTCCCTTGCCCACTAGTTTAAATAAGAGCTGCCTACTTCATCTATTCTCTCTCTTTCGCTCTCTCTCACATCACTGACTCCCACTCTGTTCAAGGCACAGCCCATTATGTCTGTATAGAAATCCCTTTACCATTAATTATTTTTAGTGCTCTATAACCTGAACCCTTTTCTTCTGTACTTGGCTTTTAGACATACATTAATCTTACTCATCCACCTGCCTTCCCATGAGCAGATTCAATGGAACTGAAAATGGATTTGCCATATCAGCTAATATTATGGAAGTTTATTTTTAAGAACAGAAACACCTGTTTTTTGCATGGGTGAAACACTTATCAACAGAATAGCTCAATATTCTTCATTTGAGTTCTTTATGGTTAATATACTGACTGACCCTCTTCTATGACTAACTGTAATTCTGCATGAATTCAATAATGAAATATTTGCTTATAAATTGGTGGTCAGGATCGTTTACCTAAGTCTCATTGATGGAACTACATTTTTGTTTTCACACCTTCTCTTATGCCATATTTACTGTATGTATGTATCGTACATTGTATTTGGCTGATCAAGGATCAAATGTAAGTTTTCAGGTGTCACTCAGATGCCTCAGTGTGTGTTTGTGTGTGCCCTTTGATGGAGAGATGCCTTTTCGTTAACACTAGAATTACCAGACCCTACAAAAAAACTCTTAGATCTGGCCCACCTTAAATCCGTTTACACCTCTCTGCCAGTGTCCTTTTGTCCTCTAAATGTGCAGATAAAGGCAAGCTGCAAGCAGCCGGCTATTCCATCCCCCCACCAACTTGTGCAAGAATGTGCACAAACTTCTCCCACCTCATGCCTTGATTGATTATCTGGGAGTGAAGTGGAGTTTTACAGTGGAAATAATAGATCGTTATTTGGAACACACACATGTCATGTGTGTTCCGTTTCTACAGTAATCTGTGTAAACACATTTTTAAAACAGAAACGTTTTTCATATTTTAGTAATAAATGACAAAATGCAGGCATAAACTATATAATGTATGAAGCCTGAAGTCCAAAGATCAAGTAAACACTTTCACAAAAGGTTCAAGGAAAAGACAACAGTCTTTGTGGCATAGCGGTAAGATTTGCTGACTTGTAATCAAGAGTCCCCGGTTCTATCCCAACTCACTCCTATATTTGCCGTTTTCAGTAGTGAGTTGCTCTTATTGTTAATATTATATAGTACCCACATACACTTGGTTTGCATCTGTAACACACGGTGTACATTTATAGGACTTGGAAAAGTTACAGTTTTTTTCACTTCTCTCCAAATCACGATCACAATACATACTAGCGCCCCCCCCCCCCCCACACACACAGGGATCTGACGCTGTTAGTTTTTATTTGAAACTGGGAATAACTGGAGATGTGAGTGGTGTTTTGAGACAATGGAACTGGACATTCTCTCATCTGGAGGGATTAAAGTTGACACACAAACACAGGCAAATCTGCCTTCTTCGTATCTCACCGTCACTTGATTTTTTTAATTCAGTTTTATTGAGTGTTCCTGCTCACGCTGAATTAGTATGCACCTTATGGTCTATGATGTCAACAATAAAAAAAAAAAAAAACACAGATGTAGGTATATATGATATTTGGAATTATTCGTTTTATGACCTGTATAGTACATTTCAGAAATCTTTGTGGCACAGATGCAACATTATTCATATTATTCATATTCATTCGCATAACATCTTGCCGTTTGTAATCAGTGACAGCGTTGTTACAATATGTTATATATGGTCAGCAGGATGTGACAGACCATATATGGTTGAATTGTAATTTGAGTGTGTGACATCATCGAGATGCGCGAGTGAAGTAAAAGATTAAGCACAAGAAAAGCTGCGTCTCTGAGACTCCTTGTATTAAGAGGGATAATTGATTACCGGAGTGAACTAAGCTTAAAACATGGTGGCAGCGGTAAATTGCTAATAAGAAAAGTGAAAGACTGAGGTAAATTGCTACGGAAAAAAAAAAAAAAAAAAGAAAGCGATTAAGAGAAACGCGTGCCGATCATGGAGGGTGCTTTTGGATTGAAGCCTCCAGCGAATTTTGACTGGAATGCAACGAATATACCAAAAGCTTGGAAAGCATGGGAAGAGGAGTTTTCCCTGTACATTGATTTATCGCTTACGGATGCGGATGACAAGACGAAGGTAAAAGTTTTCCAATATCTAATCGGAGAAACCGGGAGGGAACTGAGTAAGACGCTAGGCGCTGCCCGCCCGGCTGCCGGTGAACTGACATTGGAATGGCTGTTAACCGCGTTTAGAAACCACTGCAATCCGGCACCGAACGAAACAGTAGAAAGGTACAAATTTTTCTCCAGAAATCAGAACTCAGGCGAAATGATTGACAAATATATTACTGATTTGAAAGTGCTGGCAGAAACGTGCAATTTTGGTTCGGCTAAAGATTCACTGATTAGAGACCGAATTGTGTGCGGCATACTGAACTCACAAGTGAGAGAATGTCTATTAAGAGAGTCAGACCTGACGCTTGAGAAATGCGTTAGGATTTGTAGAGCATCAGAACTCTCAAAAGAGAATGTGATGACCATCGAGGGACAGAAAGTTGAAGAAGTGCACACAGTACAGAGACTCCAACAAGGTCAGGGTGCCAAACAAACACCAACATCTAAGTGTAAATTCTGTGGAAAACAGCATGAGTGGAAAAAACTGAGTTGCCCAGCTTATGGAAAGCAATGCAGAAAATGTGGCAAACTGAACCATTTTGCTGCCACATGCAAAACAAAAGAGATTAAGAGAAAAGGAATACACAGTGTGGCAGAAATAGAAGAGGAACTGTTTCAGGAAATCCTAAGCCTTAGTTCGCAAGTGAGGGAGGACAAACAGGAAAAACAACTGTTTGCAACCATGCTGATAGGAGAAAGACTAGTAAAATTTCAACTAGATTGCGGAGCCAGTTGTAACGTAATCCCCGTTCAGCTGCTAAACCCTGACACAGTGATGGAAAAGACTGAACAGATTCTGGTCATGTATAATAAGAGCACCCTGAAACCAGTCGGAAAATGCAGAATAAAAATAAGAAACCCGAGAAACAGAAAACTGTACCGGCTGGAGTTTATTGTAGTGGAGGAAACCTCGTCAATGCCCCTGCTGGGAAACAAGGCCGTGCAGGCAATGGATCTGGTAAGAATACAGCATGAAAATATTATGGCAATTGATGATATTGTTACCACAGAAAGACGCAGAGAAAAGGAACCATGGGACAAGAGCGACATGCATAGGGAGTATGCTGATGTATTTGAAGGGGATGGATGCTTGGAAGGAGAATATAACCTAGAGGTGGATCCTGCAGTGAAATCGGTGAGGCTTCCAAAGCGAAGAGTTCCTGTGGCACTAATGAAACATCTAAAAGATGAGCTGGGAAGTCTTGTAGAGAGAGGCATTATAGCTCAGGTGGAAAAGAGCACGGATTGGATTAGCAGCATGGTGGTGGTGAAGAAATCATCTGGAAAACTCAGAATTTGTATTGACCCAAGACCACTAAACAAAGCTCTGAGACGTCAACATTTTCCCTTGCCCACCATAGATGATGTTCTCCCCCGATCTGACCAAAGCGAGAGTTTTTACAGTGTGTGATGTGAAGGACGGGTTCTGGCACATAAGGCTTTCAGAAGAGTCAAGCTACCTCACTACCTTTGCAACGCCATGTGGCAGGTATAGATGGATTAGAATGCCCATGGGAATCAGCCCAGCTCCAGAAGTGTTCCAGCACAGGTTGACTCAGGCATTGGAGGGGCTTCCAGGAATTCGGATAATAGCAGATGACATCCTTGTCTGTGGGGAAGGTGACAACGATGAGGCAGCTGAGATAGATCATGACACAAAACTAAGACTACTTCTGGACCGTTGTAGAGACAGAAACATCAAACTAAACTTTAACAAACTCAAGCTAAGACAGAAAGAGGTGCCATACATTGGACACAGACTGACTTCCGAAGGACTAAAGATTGACCCGGAGAAGGTGAGAGCCATATTGGAGATGCCCAGGCCATCAGATGTGAAGGGACTCCAGAGATTATTAGGTATGGTGAACTATTTGTCCAAATTTTGCGCACACTTATCAGACAGCTGTGACACATTGAGGCAACTGACACACAAAGACGTGATTTGGGAGTGGACTGATCTACAGGAGGACGCATTCAACAAATTGAAACAAATGATTGCCTCAGCACCTGTTTTGAAGTACTACAATCCAGAAGATGACCTGGTTCTTCAATGTGACTCCTCTGAGACAGGCCTGGGTGCAGCACTTTTGCAGGCAGGACAACCAGTCGCTTATAGCAGCAGAGCCCTTTCAGCCACAGAAAAAGGATATGCACAAATTGAAAAAGAATGCCTAGCAATTCTTTTTGGAATGGAGAAATTTCACCAGTACACCTATGGCAGGAAAGTAGAAGTACATTCAGACCACAAACCCTTGGAAACCATCATAAGAAAGCCATTGCTTAATGCACCCAAGAGATTACAGAGAATGCTTTTGAGACTGCAACGATATGACATTAATGTTGTCTATGTGCCAGGTCGACTGATGCACCTGGCAGATACTCTCAGCAGAGCGTACCTACCAGAGTGTGCTGCAGAAGGATCAGTAGAGACAGAAATAGAGACAATTAACATGTTGCAGTACATACCCATATCAGAGGGGATTCTACAGAAGATACAGAGAGAAACTGCTAAAGATGAGACATTTCAGATGTTGCAGCAAGTGATAGCTCAGGGATGGCCAGAGGAGAAAACTCAGCTGAAAGAAGAGGTAAGACAATTCTTTTCCATAAGAGAAGAGCTTAGTGAACAAGACGGAGTGATTTTTAGAGGAGAGCGAGCTCTAATACCAGGGAAGCTGAGAACAGAGATCATGGAGAGAATTCATGCGTCACATCTAGGCATGGAAAGCTGCTTACGAAGAGCAAGAGACTGTGTATACTGGCCTGGGATGAGTGCTGCTATTAGAGAATACATAGGCAAGTGTGCTGTTTGCAGAACTGTGGATGTGTGACAGCAGAAAGAGACAATGTGCGCACATGACATTCCGATAAGGCCATGGGCAAAAGTCGGGACAGATTTATTTTCATTCAACAACAGAGCATATCTCATCACAGTTGACTATTTCTCCAACTTTTGGGAAATTGATTATCTCCCTGATACCAGCTCAAGCACAGTGATACACAAGCTGAAGGCCCATTTTGCACGACACGGGATCCCAGATACAGTAATCTCTGATAACGGGCCACAATACAGCTCTCAGGAATTCAAACAGTTTTGCATAGCTTGGGAATTCAGGCATGTGACATCGTCTCCTGCATATCCGCAAAGCAATGGCAAAGCCGAGTCTGCGGTTAAGACGGCCAAACAGCTCATGGGAAAAGCTAAGAGAGCGAAAGCGGATCCATACCTGGCTATACTAGAGCACAGGAACACTCCATCTCAGGGATTCTATGCCAGTCCTGCCCAAAGACTCATTAGCAGAAGAACTAAGACATTACTGCCGACACGGGACAGCCTCCTGCAGCCAGGTGTTGTGAACACAGAGCATGCGGTAGAAGTCAACCAACGCAAACAAGCCTACTACTACGACAGAGGAGCGAAAGATCTTAGACCTCTGAAGGAGGGAGAACAAGTAAGAGTTCAGTTGCACACGAAGCGTAGAGCACACTGGACACCGGCAAAGGTGGAAAGAATGACCAATAACCGATCATATACTGTCAAGTTGGAAAATAGAACTGTTGTACGGAGAAATCGGAAACATCTCAGGACTGTGCCGGGAGGACCGCAGAGAGCAGACACACGGAACACAACTGTCAAGCAGGAGCAGACTAATCATCCAGATGACGGACATTCAAAGGCAGTACCAGAGTCAGGCATAACACGCACAAACCATTCAGACACCAGCAACAGCGTTGTGATAACTAGAAGTGGCAGAATAGTTAAGAGACCAACACACTTGAGAGATTTTGTTTAAATATGTTTGACTGATCTTAAGACACTGAAGTATAATTTTGAGTATACACTGTTATGTTGTGATGCACAAGTTGTAATGTTATGTTGTTTCTTGTATACAGTAAAAAAAAAAAAAAAAAAAAAAGGAAAGATGTTACAATATGTTATATATGGTCAGCAGGATGTGACAGACCATATATGGTTGAATTGTAATTTGAGTGTGTGACATCATCGAGATGCGCGAGTGAAGTAAAAGATTAAGCACAAGAAAAGCTGCGTCTCTGAGACTCCTTGTATTAAGAGGGATAATTGATTACCGGAGTGAACTAAGCTTAAAACAAGCGTGTTTTTTTCCTGCTGTATGCTGTTTCTTTTGTACTCCAGGACATGCAGAGGAAAGAATAGTACAGAGCAGTAACTTCAGCGCTATATGCAATCATCAGATTCAAATGTTAACAGTTCACACACACACAAGGATCGTCCTGACTCAGTTTACTTTCCTGGGGAAAGTGGCTGTCTGGAACAGAAGTTTGTCGATGTTGAATCCTCCTTTTCTTTTTCCATCGCCTTTTCTAGTAAGATGCGACAACGAAGTTCCTCTGCAAGCTGAGCCATGAACACTCTTCTTTTCTCAGTGGCCCCGTGCATGCCTTGCACAGTACATGTGTGTTGATCACCGCCAGCATGTTGTAGCACACAGCAACTGGCCACCTGCATGTTCTTGCACGCACTGAATAAACTCCTGATCTGACTCTAAGTAACAGCGCCAGCATACATTCACACCCGATCTGACACTGTTCGTTTTCAAATAATATTGCATTAGTGCGATGATGTTTTCACATATATTGTCTCTTTCTTTCAGGTGTGTAATAGAAACCACAGCATATAGAGAAGTGTGTACATTGTAACAAGTACACACGTTGTAAATGTAGGAAGGACGATCCTTGTGTGTGTGTGTGAACTGTTAACATTTGACATTTGGGGACTGGCAAGATCGGGGAAAAAAACACACGGTCACTGATTACAAACCGAAAGATGAAAGAAAGAGACAATATATGTGAAAACATCATCGCACTAATGCAAAATTATTTGAAAACGAACAGCGTCAGATCGGGTTTGAATATGCACCCGATCTGACGCTGTACATTTTCAAATAATATTGCATGTACTGTGCGTTGATCCTGCTGCACTGAATAAGCTCACACCTTCTGTAACAGCGCCAGCGTATATTCAAACCCGATCTGACGCTGTTCGTTTTCAAATAATATTGCACGTATTGTGCATTGATCCTGCTGCACTGAATAAGCTCAACCCTTCTGTAACAGCGCCAGAATATATTCAAACCCGATCTAATGCTGTTGCTTTTCAAATAATATTGCATTAGTGCTGATGTTTTCTGATTAATTTTATACCCAATGTCCCATATATTTGTCTCTTTCTTTTTTTCTCCATGCTGCGTCGACATTGTGCACCAGAAGGCGTGAGCTTATTCAGTGCAGCAGGAACACTCAATAAAACTGAATAAAAAAAAAAAAAGTGACGGTGAGATACGAAGAAGGCAGATTCAGCAGCGTTTGTGTCTGCTGGGATTAAACAACTGGCTGAAAGGCTTCTTCGAGTCTCAAGACATCGGGTTCATCGATAATTGGGACCTTTTTTGGGAAAGACCGCGTTTGTTCAAGTGGGATGGCTTGCACCCGAATAGATTCGGCGCCCGGGTCCTCTCTGAAAACATTGCTAAGGTAATTTGTCTATCTTGACTGTCTGTTTCTACTTTAAACTCACTCCGTACTACTACTGCTTTGCTAGGACAGAATGGCTTAATAAAGTCTTCTGTAAAAGCACACAACATTAATACTTTAATAACCAGTCTTAATGCACGTAAAACGTCTAGGCAGTGCGGCATAAACACCAATAATTTAGTTGCAATTACTACTTTAGATCAACAATACATTAAAACTATAAAAACAGATTGTAGATTACATAAAAAATACACTCAGAGCGGCGCAAACAAAAAAAATTTAGTTTCTGTTCCAATAACTAATAACGCGCATAGAATTCAGCTCTGCTCCCCCGGATCATTAAATATGGCGCTATTAAATGTTAGAGCTTTAACTAACAAGACGTTTTTTATCAATGATCTTATTAGTGATAGAAACATTGATTTTATTGCACTAAATGAAACGTGGCTCAGCTCAGACGGCGCAGCTGTTTTAATCGAATCTGCGCCTCCGGATTACAGTTTTACTCGTGCAGACCGCCAGGGAAAAAAGGGGGGCGGATTGGCAAACATTTACTCGAGCCGGTTAAAATGTAAAGATGTTAGTTTTGGTTAATTAAAGTCCTTTGAGTATCTCGCCGTTGTTATTCATGGAGTTTCTCACGTTCTAGTTTTATCCGTGTATAGACCTTCTAAATTTAACGCGTCTTTCATTGAGGAATTCTCAGACCTAATGTCAATTTTAATTACGAATTATGACACACTCTTAATTGTAGGCGACTTTAACTTTCATATCAATAATCAGTGTGACCTAAAAGTAAAGGAATTTATGAACCTCCTAGTCTCTTTTGATTTGAGACAGCTCGTTAATCAGCCTACACATAAAGCAGGTCATACGTTAGACTTAATTATCACCAAAGGACTAACAGTTGATGTGAAGCAGATCGTTGATATTGCTCTTTCAGACCACTTTCTTCTACTATTCAGTATAGAAATAATGATAGAAAACATTCATGAGAAGCATATTGTTAAAAAACGCTTCTTTGACTCCTCAGCAGCTGTAAAACTTACAAACATTTTAAGCAATCAGTCCGGTTATAGTGCCAGCTACAATAGCAAGGATGATGTTAATAGTAAGGTGGAAAACTTTAATTCTAAAGTGAGAGCTGCTGTTGACATAGTTGCACCTGAAAAGACAATTAAAAAATCTTCTAGCATTGTTATACCTTGGAAGACCCAAAGAGTGTCTGACTTAAAAAGAATATGTCGTAGAGCTGAGCGTAAATGGAGGAAAACTAAACTTACTATCCATTATGAGATATTGAAGGTTAAAATAACAGAATACAATCACACAGTCCGTCTTGAGAGGCGCTGCTATTTCTCTCAGATTATAAATAACAATGCTAGTAATCCCAGAGTCCTATTTTCTACAATTGATCGTCTGCTAAACCCAGGTAACACAAAGGAATGCCCCCATAATGCTTCCAGCGAAACCTGTGAGAACATTGCTATATTTTTCAATCAAAAAATTAATGATATTAGAAATAATATAGTATATCTCCCCAACACTGTGGAACCTCCTAAACCCCAGTACTCCGTTATAAACAAATTCAATTCTTTCACCAGGATAGATTTACCTGATTTACATAGAATAATCTCTCAAATGAAACCCTCCACCTGCGTCCTTGACCCAGTACCAACAAGGTTTTTCAAGGAAGTATCAGACGCGCTTATTGATAATATCCTTGACATAGTAAACTCGTCATTAGATACGGGGGTTTTCCCAGACTGTCTTAAGACTGCTGTAGTTAAACCCCTACTCAAGAAAAATAATCTTGACCCCTCTGCTTTTGAAAATTTTAGACCCATCTCTAACCTACCCTTCTTAAGTAAAATTCTAGAGAAGGCAGTAATTATGCAGTTAAACGACCACTTAAGTAAACATGCTATTCTAGATAAATTTCAGTCAGGTTTTAGAACTAATCACAGTACAGAAACTGCACTCGTTAAAGTAGTAAATGACTTGTGATTAAATGCAGACAGAGGCCATTTATCTGTTCTCATCCTCCTCGATCTGAGTGCCGCGTTTGATACCATTGATCACAATATTCTTAGAAATCGCCTTAGTCAATGGGTGGGCCTCTTTCGTAATGTCTTAAATTGGTTTGAATCCTACCTGGCAGGGAGAAAATTCTTTGTTAATTGTGGTAATCACAACTCAAAGACACATGATATTCTATATGGGGTTCCACAAGGCTCTATCCTGGGTCCGCTTCTTTTCTCAATCTATATGCTTCCATTAGGTCAGATTATCTCAAGTTACAACGTGAGCTACCACAGCTATGCTGATGACACACAGCTGTACTTATCAGTAGCACCTGATGACACCGACTCTCTCGAATCAATAACACAATGTCTTACTGGTATTTCTGAATGGATGAATAGTAATTTTCTCAAGTTAAATAAAGAGAAAACTGAAATTGTATTGATTGGCAAAAATGGATTCAGTGAGGTTATCAGAAATAATCTTGATGCATTAGGATTAGAAGTTAAGACGGAAGTAAAAAACTTAGGGGTAACCGTTGACTGTAACCTGAATTTTAAATCACATATTCTTCAGACCACTAGGACAGCATTTTTTCACTTAAGAAATATAGCAAAAGTTAGACCTCTTATATCATTGAAAGATGCTGAGAAATTAATTCACGCTTTTGTTTTTAGTCGATTAGATTACTGTAACGCACTGCTCTCAGGACTACCCAAAAAAGACATAAATCATTTGCAACGAGTGCAGAATGCAGCTGCTAGAATCCTAACTCGGAAAAGAAAATCTGAACACATCTCTCCAGTTTTAATGTCACTACACTGGTTACCTGTGTCTTTCAGAATTGACTTTAAAATTCTGCTTATAGTTTACAAAGCCTTAAATAATCTCGCTCCATCTTATATATCGGAATGTCTGACACCCTATATTCCAAATCGTAATCTTAGATCTTCAAATGAGTGTCTCCTTACAATTCCAAAAGCTAAACTTAAAAGAAGTGGTGAGGCGGCCTTCTGCTGCTATGCACCTAAAATTTGGAATAGCCTGCCGATAGGAATTCGCCAGGCTAATACAGTAGAGCACTTTAAAACACTGCTGAAAACACATTACTTTAACATGGCCTTTTCATAACTTTACTTTATCTTAATCCTGATACTCTGTATGTTCAATTCATCATAATAACTATTCATGGTGGCTCTAAAATCCGTACTGACCCCTACTCTCTCTTCTGTTTCTTTTTCCGGTTTCTCTGTGGTGGCGGCCGCGCCACCACCAACTTACTCAAAGCACCATGATGCCCCAGCATTGATGGACTAAAAGCCAGAAGTCCACGTGATCATCATCATCATCATCAAGTCCTTCCGTGAAAACCATAAATACAAAGAGGACTGTTTCATTTATGTTAGGTAGATTGCCCAGAGGGGACTGGGCGGTCTCATGGCCTGGAATCCCTGCAGATTTTATTTTTTTTCTCCGGCCGTCTGGAGTTTTTTTTTTTGTTTTTTCTGTCCCCCCTGGCCATTGGACCTTACACTTATTCTATGTTAATTAATGTTGACTTATTTTATTTTCTTACTGTGTCTCTTATTTTTCTATTCTTCATTATGTAAAGCACTTTGAGCTACATTTTTTTTTGTATGAAAATGTGCTATATAAATAAATGTTGTTGTTGTGTGTCAGCTTTTATCCCTCCAGATCAGAGAATGTCCAGTTCCATTGCCTCAAAACACCACTCACATCCACAGTTATTCCCAGTTTCAAATAAAAACTAACAGCGTCAGATCCCTAGGGTGATGTATGTATGGTGATCGTGACTGAGACAATAAAAGTGAAAAAAAAGGTAACTTTGACAAGTACAGTACTATAAATGTACACGGTCTGTTATAGATGCAAACCAAATGTATGTGTGTACTGTATAATATTAACACTACTGAAAACAGCAAATACAGGAGACAGTCAGGATCGAACCGGGGACTCTTGATTACAAGTCGGCAAATCTTACTGCTACGCCACAGAAGCTGTTCTATCATCCTTGAGCCTTTTGTGAAAGTGTTTATTTGATCTTTGGACTTCAGGCTTCACACATTCTATAGTTTATGCCTACATTTTGTAACATTTATTACTAAAATATGAAAAAGTTTCTGTTTTAACAATGTGTTTACACAGATTACTGTAGAAACACACATGAAATGCATGTGTTCCAAATAACAATCTATTATTTCCACTCTAAAACTCCAGCAGTTCACTCACTCCCAGATAATCAAACAAGGCATGAGCTGGGAAAACTTAGTGAACGTTCTGCAATGGTGGGGGATTGAATAGCCGGCTGCTTGCTGCTTGTCTTATTCGGCACATTTACAGGACAAAAGACACTGACGGAGAGGTGAGAACGGATTTAAGGTGGGCCGGATTTACGAGTTTTCTCATAGGCTCTGGTAATTCTAGTGTTAAGAGTAGTGTCAACCCCAACTCTTTGATCTCTCTGTGACCTGACAAACCAAAATAAGATATTGAAAATGGATATACAGATATTAAAACATTTGATATTTTTATAGACACCTCTACAGCTGCTCGATCAAATCAGTGTCTGTAGTGACTTAAACTGCATTACTTGGGAAAATTGCCAAATGTTTGAATGGATTTTTAAACCAAGACAGAAATGAACAAAGTTTCCCTCAGGCTTGAACACCCTGCCTATACTCTCATAGCTGAGAATAGAAGGCAATAGGGATTTATGGTTGACAGTAGGTTATGAGGAAATGCAAACTTTCCAGCATTGCACAATGGGAAAAATTGTTTTTGATCTGTAGATGCTGTTAGAAAATTTTTACCACATTATATATTAATAGTTAGAGCCTTGGCTTTCTTCTGCAGTGGAGCATAATCATTTTCATGAATTTCAGAAATGCTATTAGTGAAGAATTGCAAAAAACTATATTTCATATGTAAGCCAAAGTTAAATGAAGCTTCAAAATTCACAGCTCTTCCTGTAATGTCTAGTGAGTTATAAGAAAACACCTTAATGGAAGCAGGCATGTATTTCAACATAGTAATACTAAACTTATTTTGAAAGGGAACCAATAGGCTGAAACTGTTAAATGAATATTTCTCATATTCTTCAAATTGGCTGATTGTAGGGTAAATGAGGCATATATTGATAATGTAGATTGTTATCCATCTCTTTCTAGCTATAACTTTAATTGATCACTAGATGCTTCTTTCATTTTGCAGTTTCCAGCACTCGATATACATAAAATTAGGCTGCTAGTGTGAGAATAATGTTAAACACAAAATTAATAGTGAATGAAAAAAATCAAAACACATTTGCTTTCAGAGCTTATAGTTGTTTGAACAATTTTTGCAGTTTTGTGTATACTCCATTTTGTTTTGGATCATCCCTTTTTCTTATTTTTGTAGTTTATTGATTTCATTTTTTTACTTTTGGAAGTGGAACTGCAAGGCATGATGTGTAGATAGGTGCAAAGGGTCATGAAATTTGGAGTCAGTGATGGGGCCGCCTCTCTTATTATTATAAATGCAGTGCCTATAAAGAGTATTCACCCTCTTTAATATTTTCATATTTTATTGTTGTACAATACAAAACTGAATCACAGTAGATTTAATTTTAGACTCTTTAATGTCAAAGTGAAAACAAATCCCCACAAAGTGATCTACATTTGTTACAAATATAAACCACACAATGATTGTCATGTCAGTATTTGGTAGATGCACCTTTGGCAGACATGACAACCTTGAGTTTGTATGCACAGGTCTCTATCAGCACTGCAGTTTTCCTCCATTCTCCTTTATAAAAGTTTTAAAACTTTGCCCAAGGGGCAAGACAATACTGAGTGAACAGCCTTTTTCAAGTTCAGTCATGGATTCTCAATTGGATTGAGATCTATGCCTGTATTTATCAAGCCATCTCAGAGGTGGTAAATCCACACTGGTTCAGAAATGTTAGAGCGATGCAAATATGTTCCTACTCTTAGTAGAAGGGGTAGAAGCATTTTATTGATTTTCCTAATTTAGGAAATTACTCCTAACTTCACCAGGATTTAGGAGAGCTTGTGAGCTGTGCTAACTCCTTAGGAGCTGCCAGAAAACAGCATTCAGGCAGAGATTGGCACCGACTTTCTGGGAAAGGCAGAATATTTTGAAAGGACTGGACAACAATGAATTCATAGAAAGCTACTGATTGGTCAGAGATGGAATAATACTTAAAAAAAATATTGTGTGTCATGTGATCACCCCATCTATGTGAAGAAGCCATTCACTTTTAGATGAAATGAAAGTGTTGGTAACATTATGCTTTTGGCCAAAGAAAATGCAGCTTTGCAATAGTAACAATGTGGCTATATCACAACTAGTCATTTTTTTGAATTTTTCACCAAACTTCGTACATGTGAGGTACAATTTCCTAACACTCCTATGTGATGTAATGCTATAACAGGCTGCATGTATGCAAATCCATGGTATTCCTGAAGATGTTGGCGTGATTTACTGCAGGCACATTAAATTCATTGCTCCAAGTGAGCATGCATATGTGAATCACAAACAAATTATTCAGTCAGTCATTTTCTGATCTGCTTAGTACAGAACAAGCTAGCGCGGAGTGCTAGAGACTATCCCAGCTAGCATAGGGTGCAAGGCAGAAACAAACTCTTAACAGGGTGCCAGTCCATCGCAGGCTAAGCACCCATACATTACAACCACACATAAGGACCAATTTAATATCCTCAGGCCACTTTATCCATATGTCTCTGGGAGGAAACTGGAGCACCCAGAGGAAACCCACCCAGGCACAGGGAGAACATGCAAACTCCTTGAAGGGGGGACCCAGGATGTGAACCCTGGTTTCCTTATTGCATGGCAGTAGTGCTACCATTGCACAACCGTGCCACCTAAACAAAAAAATATAAATGTAAAATGATCTCCATTGAAGTAATTATGTAACCTTTAAAACCAATTGGCTGCATGGGTGTTTATTTAGCTGTGTTATAATAAAGGGAGTGAATATTTATGTAATCAGTTATTTTGTGTCTGATATGTGTAATTAAGTTAGGCTACTTTGCCGAAATCTGTTTTCACTTTGACATTAAAGAGTCCTTTTCTGATTATCAGTGTAACAATAGCCAAATGAAATCCACTGTGATTCAATGTTGTATAACTGTAATACGTAAGTGAAATGACAAAATATCTAGAATATGATAAAATGCAACAGGTTTGGCTAAATTTGTATCACATTAAACAGAAATTACACACAGGAAATTAAAATATTTGACTACATAGTGAGATATTTAAAAGTTCATACTTTATAAGAAGGACATACAACACGTAGTGGACATAGTGGATGTGTTAAGTTGTATAGCCCGATGAGGAGAGAAAAAGTAAAGGAAGGTTACCCTTAAGCACATAATGCATCTAGTGAGGCCATATCTTAAGTGCATGCACAACTTGCATCTCCATAACACGAAAATGACGTACCAGTGCAAGCAAAAGAGAAGAGTGACTAGGCTGTTTTCTGGAACTGCAAGACATGAGCCCTGAGGAAGTTTTGAAGGATTTGAACCCTTTCTGCTCAACCAAACAAAGATTAAGAAGTGACATGATGAAAGTGTTCCATGATACTGAATAAAGGAAACTAATACAGTGGACTGAATCTGGCTGGGATTGGCTCCAGCAGACCCCCGTGACCCTGTAGTTAGGATATAGTGGGTTGGATAATGGATGGATGAATCTGTAACTTTAAAATGAGTCGTCAACAAGAACACAGGGATACAGTTGGAAACTGGTTAAGGGTAAATTACACACAAGTTTTTGTTCACAAAAGCAGCTATAGACACATGGAATTAATTACTAAATAGCATAGCTGACAGTAGTACTTTAGAGACGCTCAAAACTCTACTTGATGTCATTTTGGAGAACTGATATGAATAGGCTTGATTAGCTATGTTAGGCTGAATGTGGCCTGTTCTCACCAAAATTGTAATTTTGTACTGTTTTACCAAAATGACTTCAATGCAGAACTTTCTATCCTTGCCCATGTTGTGAGGTGCTGACTTACATGTGCACTGAATTTACTGCTGATATGGTAGCCATTTTCTTATTAAATTGAATTAGAAAAAGGGTTACTCTCAGTTTTACTTTCACCCAGTATTTAGAAAGTTAGCCCTTGTCATTTTGTCTGTGAAGATTCTCAGTCATCCAGGTGAAATTATCTGGAAGTTGAGTCTTAGCAGCTGGACTTTGTTCTTGTTAGGCACGTTTCACTGCTCATCCAAGCAGCTTCTTCAGTTAATTTGGTCTGCATTTATCTGCTCTAGCAAATTATTCTGTTTTTCTTCTTGTTTTGGGACCTTGCACATTACATTTTGAGTTCCATCCATCCATCCATTATCCAACCCTCTATATCCTAACTACAGGGTCACGGGGGTCTGCTGGAGCCAATCCCAGCCAACACAGGGTGCAAGGCAGAAAACAAACCCCGGGCAGGACGCCAGCCCACCACAACATTTTGAGTTCTTTTTAGCATATGTCTGTTGTGTTATTTTTTTTCAGTATTTGATGTTTCTGCTTAGTAGGAGTAAGCTGTGGACACAAGTAGTCTCTCTTGATTACATAGGGAGAGGTGAACCATGTAAACCCTGGCAGGCTGTACAATAAACATTTTGTTTTTTAGCTCATTTTCTCAATTCAATAAAATGGATTACTAGGGCGTTTACCATCACTATTTATTTTGTGCATCTTCCTGCAAAACAAAGGTACATATTTTGTGCTTTCCATAAGTTTTTGTTATACTTGCAAAATTTTGATAAATTGAAATATTTCTACCCACTTTAATTAACAGAGAAGCAAAGATAATATAATATGCATAGAAACATTATTCTTTTTGCTACAGGCTAGTGATCCTTAGTGTATCCATTAAGTGCTGCTTAATGACAGGAAAAAATTAATTTAAATGACTCCGTATAAGGCTACAACAAAACAAAATGTGAAGAAACGAAGGGGTCTAAATACTTTCTGAACACACAGTATATACTGTCAGTGTCTGCAGAAAGTTGCATTGTGTGATACATTTTGTAAACAGAGACAGGGTTTTTCAATTTTGCTACTTTTTTAGTTCCTGTGACATCTGGTTTATTGCTATTCTAAAACCTCACTCTACTTATTGCACTTATTGCTCAGTCATCTGTGTAATGTCAATCATCTGGATACCACTCCATGTCTTTAAACCATTCTATTTCAAAATAATGCTCTCATGTTTTAAAATTTTGTTCATCTGTCACCATACAAATTTTCTATAGGGTTTCTGGTTTCTTCAGGCTGTTCAACTGTCTGCAGATTGTGTCTTGGTGTGAATGTGCAGTTGTATTTGTGTTGGCCCTATGATGGACTGGTGAACCATCCATAAAGCAATAGCTGCTGTTCTCTACTGTATGGTCAGACTCTCCTAAGGACAATGGAGTACAAAAAAAAAAAATGAAGAAATGGATGTCTCTTTGTCTTTTAATATATGTTTGAAGTAGCTATTACATCTATTATCATTAATAGTCAATTTTGTAGCTCAGCTCATAGAGCTCATCATTAAACATTCAATATAATTTACTATTTGATCGATGAGTTCATTGGTGATTGCATAGAAGAGTTGAATTGTTACAAATGCTTTTTATAATCATGAAAATGCTTTTTCAAATAGAGTTCACTTAAAGTACATGGCCTGAGCTTACTGTATCGCCATCTAGAAGATCTATTCTTTAATTCTTGCTACATTTCACTTACAACATTATTGACTAACAGGAAAATCCTTCAGATAAATGTCCTTGTTATAAGAATAAATCATATTTAATGTCCCTGTACAATTGTGGTACTTGTACTGATGCAAGGGAGGAAGAAAACTTAATAATTAAATAAAAGGTCCACCATACTGTATATGATTTTATTAAACAGGTATTTCAGCCATGAGTCCACTACTGAGCAAACTTCACCTGAGACTTTTTCAATTGTTTAGCAAGACATTCATGCATCACCCTGCTAAAGTTCTCATATTCATTCTAATTATTACAAGATTGGAGAACAGAGGCCTGCATAGGTTGAGCAACATTAAATCAGAAAGCCAGTCCAGGATGAGAAGAATACGTTTATTGACACATACAGTATGTGGAGTCACTCTGTACATGGAAAGACATGACTAACTTACAGCTGATGGTAGCACTTCTTAAATACACTTGTCAATTACAAACGTAGGCGATTAGATTCATTTCTCATGTCCTTGCTAGTTACTGATGAACAGGACCCATGCAGTTAGGATTCTGCTACACTCGATTATACTGGTTTTCTTATCAATACTTGTTCTTGCAGAGAAGTAGCAGTGGGGTTGGGACACAGATCAATAAGTTTTAATTAAAATGGTTACTAAAGGTAAAAGCTAACTGTTAACAAGGATAGAAGTCATTCAGTATAATCAATATGTAATCAATTAGTGAAAATCATATTTATTAGTAAAATTTGACTCTCAAAGTGTGTATGAGAGATGTTTTAAACTTTGCAGCTGTCAGATTTCAGGTTATAGGCCATAAGCCTTAAAATCTTATCAAGCTGTGGTGTGTTTCCTGAAAGCTTCATAACACTAAGTACTTAAGATCATTTGTTAATCAGCAACTGTTTCCCAAAAACCTTTGTAACTTAAGTAGTACTTAATCTTATTTGTAAATTAATATATCATTTTTAACTTCATTCTTTATTTGGACTTATGCCTGTGATTCTGTCTCAGAAAGACTGAGGTTGCCTTAAGCAGATCTGAAAACACATTTGACACTCTTATTTAGACAAAAAAATAATTAGAAGAAGAACAATAACAGTAATAAAAATGATGAGATGGAAAAGAAGAAAAAGAAGAATAGGTTGATGACGCAATATAAATGTAACATTATGTTTAGAAGATGGATGAATGGATGGACGTATAAATTAGGCTATAGATTAGTACAAAAGGTACTCTTTGTAGGTTTAAACAGTTCGAGCACATAATGAGTTAACTAATCAAACTCGCTATGTAATCAATCACATCCTTTAAAGTCGGAAGGTGAATCTCCCCTTAATACCAGCAACAGCAATGGCAGCTGTCCTTAGAAGTTTGCAGCTCAACAGGAGTTGCTGTTTGAGACAGTGCAAGTTGCAGGCCTGAATGTTTTTTTTTTTGAGGGCAGGCATCATCCTCCTGGCTTACTTTACCTACCTGTACTCCAACTGGAAAAACAAATGAAATGTAACAAATTTTGTATTAAATGTTGTATGTTGCCTTGAGTAAAGGCACCAGCCAAATAATAATAATAATATTATTATTATTATTATTAATAATAATAATAATAATAATAAAATGGATTACATTACACTAAAATTAGTTTTGACACCATTACAGTAATACCTGGCATTGTAGTTGCAGTGGATAGAATATTTATCCCTGTTCCTACTCTCAGCTTTTTGAATCCCAACTATACCTGTGGAAAAGGGATCTTTTTGTTAAATCCCCAGGTGGTATGAAACCAACAATAAGGGACCTTTTACAGACATTATGACCAAAGGGCCTGGGAGTGCACATGATTATTTCTGGTTCAGCACTGGATTGTGTTAGATGGCAGGCGCATGGTGTGTTTGCTGGTGTCTGGTTACTGGGATACAGTGTGCATCATCTTTGCAAATACCTGAGAATTCCATTGTTGAATCCTCAAACAATGGCTTGGGAGCATTATAACACTGCACACCAGAACACACACATTGTTGTAGACCATGCTGTAGGCATGTGGAAGATGCAATTCCAGTAAATGCACAAGTCCTTGAGTGCTACCATGAGCCTTGGAAAACAGCACTTCTTAATTTTTTGCCACCTCCTATATATGCTGTTTTAACTTCTCTGTTGTGAATTATTGTGTTTTATTTTTCATATCACTAATCACATTTGTTGTTTTTTGCAAAGAAACCACATAACACTTTCAGCCCTTTTATAGATTTATGACTAATAGGTTAAGTTATTTTTTCCTATTGGTTCAAAACTTAAATTTCTTTATGTTGTGCTTTTTACGTGTTAATTGTTTTTTATGTTTTTTTTTCTTTTATGTGTAACAACTAAAACACATGGGATCAATGTTCCTGTTATGGCCAGTCTGCTGTTCTAACATGGACAAAAAAAAACACTTTAAACTCATTTGTTAATGTCGAATAACAAACGGCTTTCGGAAACACTTGTGAAATTCACACATTCTGTACCTACTTTGTTCGTTATCTCATTCCTTATTCACTAAGACTGATTGTTTTTTGGAAAACACACCCCTGAACAGAAATGCAGTTTATGCTGGAAAAGTTGAAAGGCAAAGCAGGATTCAGAGTATTATACATAGTTAGAAATTGAAGCAGGTCCTTAGAATATTTTATATAGGCAGTCTGTTTGCAATTTTGAGTAGCTTTTGATTCTCACAGGAATATGACCTTGAACTTCATGATAATGATTTAGTAACACTTCTGTGAAACTGTAAAAATGGTAGCTGCTCTGCTAGCAGAAAGCATGTCAAGGTTCTCACTTTCATTAGAAGGGGAGAAATATAGAGTTCCCTCCTTTTTATTTGGCTTTTCTTAAAAAAAGGAGTTCTCAGTTCATTTACAACTTGTTGGAAAAAAGGTAATCTTAGTTGCTTTTTTGACTAATTTCTAAAGAGAATTAGAATTAAAATTAGAAGCCATTATTGTCATTATATCATGTATAGCGAAATTACAGAGCAGCTACTCCATCAGATGCAATGGAAAAAAGAAAAAAATATCCATTATTTTTACAGTAACTATTAAGTACTACATATTAAACTAAGTAAAAAGAATATATAAAAAATACTAATTAATAGGTAATAATGTGGTATTGCCAATCAACAAATGCGGTACTACAAAAGAAATATTTCTGATCATGCAAGTATTGCACAATGAATTACCAAAGCATGAATATTATGCAAGAGAATACTAATAATGTAAAACATTGCACATAGAACAAATAAAGTAATATTGCACTATACTGTGATTATTAAACAGAGGATTATTGCACATCCAAACAGAAGGTGAGTGGGGAGGGGGCAGAAGAGAGAAGGACAGAGACAGAGGGACAAAGAGAAAGAGATGCTCAGTGCATTTTGAGATTCAATGTAGTTATGACTCCAGGAAAGAAACTGTTCCCGAGTCTGTTTTCTCTTGTTTTCATGGATCTGTTGCTCCTCCCAGAGGGGAACAGGTCAAACAGGTGAAAACCAGGCTGTGAAGGGTTCTTCTAAATGTTTTTTGTCCTGTCAAGGCACAGAGAAGTATTCAAGTCTTGTAGGGAGGACATAGAGTAGCTGACAAGCTTCTGAGCTGCATTGATGCCATGCTGAATTCCCTTCCTCTCTGCTGCAATGCAGCTTCTGTACCATACTACAGTGTAGTAAGTCAGCATGCTCTCTTTGGAGGAGTGGTGAAAGTTGACCAGCAGCTTTTGATCCAGATTATTCTTCCTAAAAAATCTCAGGAAGTGAAGTTGCTGCTGTGCCTTTTTAATGATTGTTTTCCTGTTTGTATTCCAAGACAGGTTGGCAGAGATGAAGGTATGAAGGTACCCAAGAATTTGAAGTCTGGAACCCTCTCTACACAATCCTTGTTGATATAGAGGGGGGTCTGGTCTACACTCTTTTTCCTGAAGTCAAAGATGATTTCCTTTGTTTTTATAGTGTTCAATGTCAGTTTATTTGCTGAGCTCTGGACTGACCATTTCAGGATCTTCTCTCTTTGGGCAGACTCGTTCGCATCTGAGATGAATCCAACCACTTTACTGTCATCAGCATAATTCAGAGGTGGCCAGCTCTGATCCTGGAGAGGTACAGTGGCTGCAAGTTTTTGTTCCAACCCAGTTGCTTAATTAGAAGCCAATACTCCCCAATAACAGATCATAGCTTGTTAATGTTTTAACTCTACCATATCAGTTCATTCTTAAATCCCAGATTTATTTTTCTTTTCTAATAATACATATATCATCCAAGTGGTTTGAAGCCTAAAAGGGACGAGTAATTTTAAGTTCTTCACTTTCTCTTCAGTTTCCTTCTGAGTACTTAATTAAACCAAACAGTAAATGATGAATACACACAGTTGGAAATGTAGACAAGCTACATTTAGAACTGTTGGTTCCTTTTTCACCTGTATCTTATTGCTAATAAGGAGACATTTAAAACAATGAATACAGCTGTTTAAGACTAAAATAAGCAATTAAGGGTTCAAAATCTTAATAAGTAAGACAACTAAAATGAAGCAAAAAAAGTAATTTAAACAATAAGTGCTTCATCAGCAATGAATGATTTCTCATGAAGCAATTGGGTTGTAACAAAAACCTGAAGCCACTGCAGCCCTCCAGGACTGATGTTGCTCAGCCCTGATTTAAAGGGTCTGAGTCTTAAATAGCAAATAAAAATGAATGAAGTTAATTAATAGCCAAAACATGTCACTAATTAAGAAAATAGTGAGAATGAAAACCTGTAGCCACTGTTACTTTCCAGGATCAAGGCATATTTAATGATGGCTTTATTAGGGTAGCATAGACTACAGTAATTGGTTTGCAATGACCTTATCTCACAGGTGGTGCAGTGGTAGTTCTGCTGCTTCGCAGTAAGGAGACTGTGGAAGATCATGGGTTTGCTTCCCGGTTCCTCCCTGTGTGGATAGCGCTTTGAGTACTGAGAAAAGAGCTATATAAATGTAATGAATTATTATTATTATAATTATTATTATTATCACACAGCCTTGTGGAGAACCGGTGCTGAGTGAGCGAGCTGAGTAAAAATGGGAGCAGAGTTTCACTGTCTGAGAGCAATTGATAAGAGAGTCCTTTATCCAGGCACAGAAGACTTTGGGGGGAACCTCAGTTAGACAGTTACTGACTAGAATATCCTGAATAAAAGTATTAAAAGCTGAGCTATAGTCAATAAAAAGCATCCTCACATAGTCACCCCCCCGGTGTTTCTGTACAGTTTGGAGAACTATGGCTATGGCAGCCTCAGTGAACCAGTTTGCTCTGTAAGCAAACTGGTGTGTGTCAAAAGTAGGAGGGAGACAGGCTTTGATGTATTGTGAAACCAATTTCTTGATGCACTTCATGATGTGAGATGTAAGTGCTATTGTACGATAGTCATTGAGGTTGTCAGTGGCTTGTCTCATGGAGTGATTGAAGATGCTGGTTAAAATATGTGAGAGCTGGTGAGCACATGCTTTTAGCATCTTCCTAGATATCGCTTTGGATTAGTAGCCTTCCTTGGGTTCACTGACTTTTGCACCCACCTCACTTGATACTCCTGTAAAGTAAATGTCTTGGTGCTAGAGTCTAAGGGGGGCTGAGAGAATGAGACTGGGTGTTGATGTACCATCTCACAATGAGCAAAGAAGCAGTTCATCTCCTCTTTCAGCAAGGACTCCTAGTCAACAGATGTTGCATTGCAGCCCCTCTAATTGGTGATGTCCCGCATTCCCTGCCACACAAGCCTAGGGTCTTATTCTGAGAGGCGGACTTCTATCCTCAGCTTATGGAAAACCTTGGCTTCTTTTATTCCTCCCTTCAGCTTGACTTTAACAGCACTATACAGAGCACTGTCACCTGATCAGAAGGCTAAGTCACGGTCTTGGAGGAGGGATCTGACCTTGCAGTCACCCAGGGTTTCTAGTTGGGGAAAACATGGATATGCTTCCCTACAGTGACATTTTCAGCACAGTACTTGATATCAGACATAACCGACTGTGTATACAGCTAAGTTCTGATGTTCAAATATGTCCCAGTGTGTGTAAAACAGTCCTGTAGTCAAGAGAGTGTATTCCCAGGCCATGTTTTCACAGACTTTATGTATGACTTTATTTTTCTCCTAAGAGGGATGTATGTGGGAATGATGAACAGGAAAGTGGTCTGCCTGGCCTAAGTAGGAGAGAGATGTGGCTATATATATGTGTTTGATATTTTAGTAAACATGATTAAGTGTATTTTCATCCCTTGTCGGACACTTCATACCTTGAAAAATTTAGAAAGTACTGACTTCAGGTTTTCCTTATCAAAATCCCCCACTAGGATGTGAAAGCCATTGGGGTAAGCCTGCTGGTGTTTTTTTATGGCAGGAGATCGAGCGCCACACTAACTTTAGCATCAGGTGGTATACAGACAGCAGTGATAATCACTACTTCTAGCGCTCTTGGAAGAAACAATGGTCAGCTTTGAAATGAAAAAAATTCTAGGTCAGGAGAACAATCGCTGTCTATGATTATACTCTTTTTTGACCAGTCATTATGCACATAGATGCAAAGACACCCCCAACCCGGGGGAGTCTTTGTTTCTGTCCCCACAGTGGATCCTGCAGCTTACTAGCTGCTCTGCTATGTCCAGAATCATCTGGTGAATCCAGGTTTCAGTTATTATCATTACACAGCAGTCGTGAACATAATGATTTCCAGCAATTAAAAGTTCTAGTTCATCCATTTTCTGAGTCTTGGATCTTGTCTTGGTGAGAAAGCTCAACTCAGAGCTCAGATGGGCACTTTGAGAGGAGCTCAGATGGAGCTTTCTGTCTGTTGCTGTTTAGCTGCTGGACACTTGGAACAATATGGGAAATGTTATCTGAGACTGAATATAGACTACACAAGCCCACCAGGTCGTATAATTCTTTATATTACATATATTTGCTGCTATTTGTTATTATACAATGTGATGGACAGCCGGGTCCCATGCCCCTACTGCATCTGTTCCGGGGGAGCAACCATGGGCACCTGAATACCTCCCCCGGGATGCTTGGTGGCAGCCTCCCTGGCCAACGGTGATCCCTCAACCTGTCACATGGCTCCATGGGAGATGGAGTCTCCACAGCCTGGTTGGGAGCCCGGCTGGACAAGTCTTCAGCCCCACCTGGAAGTACAATTAGGACCAGGTGGTCAAGCACCTGGAACGCTTCCGGGTGGGCTATAAAAAGGCGGAGGAGGACTAAGCTTGAGGAGGAGTGGTGGTAAAAGAGAAGAGAGTGTTTTGGTGCTACTTGTGCTTTGTGTTGGGACTGTGTTGGGCTGTATGACACGGGGAAGACATGTCCCACGGCTGAAGAATAATAAAAGCCTGTGTGAATCTTGTACGTGCCTCTGCATCAGTCTGTGCCGGGTCGGGCACTATACAGCGTCCTTATTAAAACAAATAAATGTGATTTTTTTAAGTCAGTGTGACTCATTACCAGCAAGGTGAGTGTGAGACTGCTCATTCCTTCTCTAGTAGTGGTTGTTTAATGGCATGAAAGGACACATTTGAGAAGCTCTCTTTTGGTGCTAAACTGGGTTGAAGTAAAGGTACACAGGTAAAGACAGCCTCAGTCAGCAAGCAGCCTGCCATTAGGGATCTCTAGAGTTGAATACAAGGGGTACAATATGAACAGTGAGACAGGCAAGGGGTGCTGATTTTAACATTTTTTTCCTGTTCCCTATTAAGAAAAGAATTTAAGTGGTTACACCGGTGACAATAGACCTGATAACACAATAAAAGAACATAGACGTGTACAAAATTTCCTGGGCTGTGCTGTTTGACTGGAAGTGAAACAGCCATGCAAGCATTATGATCTGATAGTCATAAACAGATTTTAAGATTTTTTTTTATTATTTTGCTAGGTTACAACAAAAACGTAATTATGTTGTCTTACCCATTACTTTGAGCTGAAAATTGTTTTACCCATCTACAGCGCTCTAACTGTAGGGTATAAAGAGATATTTTAAAAATTACACAAAATATAATAAAGCACTGAATAAAATGAGTCACTCTGTAATTAAGAGCACACACAGCATTAAAGATGGACAGCCACACCAAGTTTTGCTCTTGAATGACTGGATGGTAATAACAATCATTTAGAATAGAACTCAAAATATTTTCATTCTGCAGATGGCTGAAAGATGGCATTAAGAGAGAAAATAAAATACAATTTTAAAGGGATCTTATTCCTTGTTTGAGTAAATTTCATGGAGCAAACAGTTCCAAGAATCAAATCTTAACTCATGTTAGGAAATTCAATACAAAATGCATCACATATTTATGTTTAAAAAGACAGGAGAGACTATAGCTCAGTGGGAAAAATGACAGGGCCAGAAGGAGGAGTCATTGTACTCATTGCAATTTACATGTATTTAGAAGATGCACTGCCAGAAAATTATGATTCTGATCATCTCTCTAAAATGCCTTGTGTCGTTGGCATTTAGTCAGAAATTCTGAAATAAATTGTTATAAGTTGTCTCCTGACTAAAATTCTAAAGGATAGCAATCACTCAGTCATTCCACGGTCTGCTGGAAATTCACACTAAATTAAAGCTACTGTGTCTTCCAATTCAGTGTGATATATTATAACAAATAATAATTTAGCATAATTCAAAACAGCAAGATATTCATTTAAATAAATAAAAAAATATATAGGCTGATTAATTCCCTTAAGTGTAGGGAGGAAGCAATGATTTAGATTATTGCATTTATAGTGTACATCAGAACCCTCCCTACACCTGCAAAACTGAAGGTAATGCCATAGCTCGGAGACGATTTGGAAAAATTATAAAAATGTTCCAAAAAAGCAAAAACTTACCATGTTCATATTCTTCTCTCCAGGATATAATTAGCTGTAAAACACACTGTGAAATCACTTATGCTTCAAATCTGCTACATGCATAATCTTCAATCACATCCCACTAGTTTAAATAAGAGCTGAATATCCCATCTGTTCACCCTCACAGGTCGCTGACTCCCATTATGCCCGTATTGATGTTTCTTAACCATAAATTATTTGTAATGCTCTTCAACCTGAACTTTTTTCTCCTACACCAGGGTTTTGGCAAAACATTAATGTGATTCTTCTATCTGCCCTCTCACCTACAGAATTACTGTGAGCAGGAAACAGATTTGCCATATCATTTACAATAATGAAATTCCCTACCATGAATGCTTTAATTTTTTACACTGATGAAGCACTTTTTTATAGCTCTCCATTCTTCAGTGGCATTCTGCATGCTCTTTGTGTTGACCTGCCCTCTTTCCTCTCATTCTTGGTGAGAAAATATATGCCTGTAGGGTGCTGGTTAAAATAAGTTAATTTTATGAGCCCTTATCTATTTGACAATGGAGGCACTGCACACATGCATGCAGACAGCATGGATTTAAATTATTCCTTCTACTTAATGACATTTAAGTTTAAAAGTTATCACATTAGCATGCTTGTCACCAGAAAAGCATTGCAAAACTATGTCTATGCTCATTCTGTTATACTCCATGTATTTTTGTGGGTAGTTTCCCAAGTGGCAGGGCAACTGTCCATCTCAGTCAAGGGATTGCCCTAAACCCTATAAAGGCTGAGGAAACAGAAACAGGCTCTGATGGTCCATTGAATGTGCTGAAATTCGTCAGTTTATTATTGGGCTTTTGTAGATTTATTGGCTTTTTTGACTTCTAAGTTCTGTTTTTGAGTTCGCCTTCTGGAAATAAGTTTTTGGTTATTGTTAGCCTTTGTTGTTTAAGGCAACTCCTTCTGGGCCTTTTGTGCTCTTTGGAGCTTCCATGTTTCAGAGCTTTTTTTGTGATCAGTTTTTCTATTAAAAATGACAAAATGACAGGATATAAACAATAAAATTATCATAAATTACAAAAGAACCCAACCCTCCCTCTCCCACACAGCCCGGGTCAAGGGGTAAAAAAGAGAATTCAGCTGTCAAAAAGCTCTCCCAGCTCAAGCCAAGGCTCCATATCTGTGTGTGTGGTGCCTGGAGTTGTATAGGGTAAATAATATATAGTCATTTGGAATACCTACATTTCATGTGTATTCCATATCTACAACGATCTGTGTAAATTGTAGGATGAAGTGCAAGGCAGGAATCATTGAACACAAAACTAAAAAAGAAACATTGTTCATATTTTAGCATTAAATTGACAAAATGTAGACATGAAGTCTCCTAATGACTCATTGTGCATTAGAAACCCACTCTAAAATGGTTTTGCTTGATAACTTAACCAACTAGCCACCTAATACTGTATAAGCTAAACAAATAAAGAACATAAATAAAAGAATAAAATGTTATGCTTTGGTTTATTATTGAATTATGATAGGGGAATAATCATACAGTGTTTAGCATGACTGCTCCAAAGCTATAAGGTCATGAACTCTAATCCCATCCCACTTACCTGTTATTCAAGTTCCACATATTTACAACAAATTAACATGTTACCATTGGACAACTTCAACAGCTAAAATAAAAAAAAAAAGAAAATTAAGAAAAGAAGTCTATCGTAGTATTAGGCAGTATTTAGCGAAGTTGTGCCTGGTACTATTTGTCCCTTCATGTCTCTCTGCATTAAAGCAGAACTTCACTTTTCCTACAGTGCATGGAAAAACAGAAGTTGGCAATTGGCTCTATGTGACCTATCCACTTTGTAAAAACATTATGCCCTTTGACATACAAGAGTGGCTTGAACATGATCTCTTTCAGAAAATAACGGCTAACAAGTCTTAGTAATGCTTAAACTATTCTCCAGAATTCTTAATTGATTTACTTGTATTCCAAAGGCTGAATGATAATTACCGTGCTGTCTTGTCTTCGAGTTTTTTGACGTATATCTGTTTGCTTCACATTTGACCTTTGTGCTTATTAGTAAACAAGAGCTGTCTAATAGCTATTCTGAACTATCCATTTAGAAGATTATGGGGTTATAAGGCCACAGATGTTAGCTGTTTTGCAATTAAAGACATGAATAAGTGCCAATGCTGAACAAAGAGCACATTTTCAAATGGATATGCAGCTGAGATTAAATAGGAATTGCCACATGAGTAATATAATTAAATAAAAAATCGCTTTTTCTTTTTAAGTAAACACACTGTAAATATTTCATGTATTTATAATTATATATAAGAAATTGTAAATCAAATAAAAGTTCATTCTGTAAAAACAGAATGTTATATACTGTATCTGTAGACTTTTGACCAAAATAAAAGTATCTGTTTCCTATAGTCCTTTAAGCTGGTAGTACAAGTCTGCTTTAATTTATTCTTACATAGTTCTCATCACTGAACAGGTGTAAGGGCTCTTGGGTATAATTACAGTTTTAATACTGTAACAATAAAATAAAAAGATAGCAATTACGAAGATTGGAACATATGAAAATAAAAAAAAATCAATAAAACAGAAATCAGTCTCACTTTTTAAATGTTCAATGCAACTTATATTATCATGTTAACTTATGACTAAGGATAGAGATCTGAGCTGCTAACAATAGAGGAGAGGAAAACAAAACACTCCTGTTAACAGAAAATAAATCTCTGGGGATTCCATAGCCATTTAAAAAGCAAAATCTCAGTTCTGCTGACCAAGGCTGAGTGACCATCTCCTCCTTCTTCTCTAAACATTCTACAACTGTTCATGATGAAATTTAATATGAAGTTCTAGTTTTCTGTTAGTAAGCACCAATTCAAAAGTTTACGACATCTCTAATGTCTAATCCGGTGCAACTGAGAAAACTGCACCAAAGAGAGAACTTTTTTTTTTTTTTGGTCTCGTCTCGTGGAAGATGGATGACTGAGATGGAACCCTGTTAGCAGTGGTGTTACTTTACCACTTCTTCCTGAGGTATCCTGTATTTACTCAACCCAAGAGCATTTAATTGTAGTATATGCAAGTAAACATAAGCATGATTAGCAGAAAAAAGGCTCAGAAGGAAATGGAAAATACAGGTACATCTTGAACTTGAGGCTTTGATAAAGTTCAGGTTCAAGTTATGACCTGCCAGAGACAGACTTGGAACAGAAAGGCGAATGAACAGATCCCCCAGGACCTGATGCTGAGGCATCAGCTCCAGCCGAATGCGAAAGTGGAAGCGAAACTGAGGGAGAGTCGGGCCAGCAGAATTTGTCGATTCCAGGAGGTTCATTAGAACTGAGCATGTCCTTACTATCCACTCTGTCTGCTACCCTCGGTGAGTCAGCAGTACCAACTCCAACTAAGCTTGCTACTCCTGAGCGTGGAGATGACCAAAATGAACAATCATAGTTGAAGGAAATGATTACTGCAGGGATTATTAGTTCAACAAACTGCACAAATTTGGTTTTGGCAGGAACATATGTGCATGGATCAAACTACTATATACCAGTCCAGTAGCATCAGTTTGTATTAAAAACAATATTTCAGACTACTTCAAACTAGAATTTGGTAGATACTAGACAAGGATGTCTCCAATCACCACTGCTGTTTGCAATTGCCATTGAGTCATTGGCTGTTCACTTTTGAAATGTATCTATACTAATAAAAGGCAAAGCCCTCACTGACTGACTGACTGACTGACTCACTGACTCATCACTAATTCTCCAACTTCCCGTGTAGGTAGAAGGCTGAAATTTGGTAGGCTCATTCCTTACAGCTTACTTACAAAAAGTTAGGCAGGTTTCATTTCGAAATTCTACGTGTAACGGTCATAACTGGAACCTACTTATGTACATATATACCGGCCATAGCCTGCAGCTCGGTCGCCAAGTGAGGCGGAGTTGCGTCCCTCATCATCACACCTCTCACGTAATTGAGTGCCTGCCCATATAAGGCCGTCCGTCAGCAGCAATCCAATAGAAACACTCTGCCGCCGAGCGGCTCATGTGAACTGACTGTGAACGCAGTACGCAGACAAAAAGCAATAGCTCCAAAGAGCGCTGAACAAAAAAGACATTACACAATTGAGAAGGCAGCAAAAGAATATGAAGCGAGTGACGCATACAAGCATATTCATAAGTGTAGCTACTGCGGAAACAAAGCACGGTGTAAACCTTAAGTTTAAATTAAGTTAATAGACACGCTGGCGCTGGCGTTTATCATGCCTGTGACGAATACAATATTCGTGAGATACAAGTTTAATGAGAAGACGCATTGCCGGGTCTGAGCTAACATCACAACATCGCATGAGATAGCACAAGCACAGCTGAGAACCTTCGATGCATGTACTCCGAGCGGCTCACGTGAACTGACTGTGAATGCAGTATGCAGACAAAAAGCAACAGCTCCAAAGAACGCTGAACAAAAAACGCATTACACAATTGAAAAGGCAGCAAAAGAATATGAAGCGAGTGATGCATACAAGCATATTCATAAGTGCAGCTACTGCAGAAACAAAGCACACGGTGGAAAAAGTCAATGTCCAGCTAAAGGAAGACAATGTAAAAAAAAACCATGCATGTAGTGTGTGATGTCTCAAATAAAGAGGAATACGAGCTGTTTATTGATGCAGTAAAAAAGGAATTGATGAATGAAACCTGTCATCTTTACAACGGTTGACAAACACGGAATGTAACTTGAACACAACACATCCTCCAAATACAAACCTGATTGAAAGAAATAATGATAATCAAATCATTGATGACAGCAACACTCATAACAGTCACAAAACAATTACATTGACAATCATGTTACGTTATTTTTAAAATGTTCCCTTTTATTTTTCATAACTTCTTTAACACACTACTTTTCCGCTGCGAAGCGTGGGTATTTTGCTATATATATATATATACTAGCAAAATACCCGCGCTTCGCAGCGGTGATGTACTGCCTTAAAATTTTTATTAAGAAGAAAATTAAACCTTTTTAAACTGAGGGAAAATATACCAATAATTATTTGTTAA
>JANRMT010062790.1:20774532-20793784 GCA_026402145.1 Polypterus bichir lapradei | reverse complement strand
CTCCTGTGTAGTATAATTATCTCCTGTACCGTCATCAGTCCACACCTTGAACCTGTCCCAGTCATTCAATACATAAGACACAATGTTCCTCCGGATATCAATAGTGAGCCTGATATGGCTGTGCAATATGTAACAAAGAGAATGGAAAAGGCTGGTGCCATCTCCGGGCATGGAAACCACTTGGTACGTGACAGTTCTTTGATCGATAGTGATTACCTCGATAGACATGTTAATGGGGGTACGGTTGGAATGATAAAGGAAATGGGTACCTGAACAATGTAAAGTAAGTCTAAAATACCAGGGAGACGTGAATACCGTGGCGAAGCAAGGAAGGGAATGTAGAGACTGGAGCGACAGACGGCCTTATATAGGCAGGCAGCCAACAACGTGGGAGGCGTTGGGATGGGGGACCCAACGCCGCCTCACACGGTGACCGAGCTGCAGGCTATAGACGTATATATGTACGTAAGTAGGATTCAGTTAGCAGTGAGAACCCGCGTACCAAATTTCTTGAAGATGGGCCCATAAGTAACAAAGACCGTTGAAAAGTTCAATATGGCAGCCGACAGTGGCATCATATCACCAAAATAAGTACCAAATTTCAGCCTTCTACCCATGAATAAGAAAGTTCAACATTGCGGACGTTGTTGACCGTTATGACTGTTACGCGTAGAATTTTGAAATGAAACCTGCTTAACTTTTGTAAGTAAGCTGTAAGGAATGAGCCTGCCAAATTTCAGCCTTCTACCTACACGGGAAGTTGGAGAATTAGTGACGTTGGAAACTTCAATATGGCGGCCGACAGTGGCATCATACCACTGAAATAAGTACGTACATCGGTTTTGGTTAGCGCAGGGAAGCCACCTACCAAATTTCGTGAAGATGGGGCCATAAATAAGAAAGTTAAACATGGCGAACATTGTCAACCGTTATGACCGTTACGCGTAGAATTTCGAAATGAAACCTGCTTAACTTTTGTAAGTAATCTGTAAGGAATGAGCCTGCCAAATTTCAGCCTTTTACCTACACGGAAAGTTGGAGAATTACTGACGTTGGAAAGTTCAATATGGCGGCTGACAGTGGCGTCATACCACCAAAATAAGTATGTACATTGGTTTCAGTTAGCGCAGGGAAGCCGCCTACCAAATTACGTGAATATGGGGCCATGAATAAGAAAGTTCAAGATGGCGGACATTGTTGACCGTTATGACCGTTACAGTCGAATGCTTTAGTATCGCGCCACGGCGTGTGGTTTATCTATTTGAGCGTAGCAGTGTAATTCAGTTTTTGTTCAGCACTCTTTGGAACTGTTACTTTTTGTCTGCGCACTGCGTCAGTTCACGTGAGCTGCTGAATATGGTTTTATATGTCACTCGCTCGCTTCTAATTGTTTCGCTGCCTTCTTAATTATATAATGCATGTTTTCTAAAGCGCGTTTTGTAGCTCTTCCTGGCTTTCTACGTAATGCGTGATTACGTGAGCGGCGTGATGATGTCATACGAACTCCGCCCCTCCAGCTGAACTCCATTACAGTAAATGGAGAAAAACAGCTTCCAGTTATGACCATTACGCGTAGAATTTCGAAATGAAACCTGCCCAACTTTTGTAAGGAAGCTGTAAGGAATAAGCCTGCCAAATTTCAGCCTTCTACCTACACGGGAAGTTGGAGAATTAGTGATGAGTCAGTGAGTGAGTGAGTGAGGGCTTTGCCGTTTATTAGTATAGATATACAGTGGGACCTCGGTTCACGAACGTCTCAGTTCACGTACAACTCGGTTCACGACCAAAAATTTCGCCACACTTTTGCCTCGGTTCACGACCACACACTCGGTATACGATCAAGCCAGTTTCCCTTTCAGTTTGTGTGCGCCGATGATTTCCGCATGTGTTGCATTGTTCTCGGTCAGACTTGCCTGCCTGCTGCTGAGAGAGAGAGAGAGAAAGCGAGCCACTTGCCTGCAGGGGAGGGGGAGGGGGAGATTGCTGCACGTGTTTGCCTGCCTGTCTGCCTGTGCCGGGGGGTGGGGTTGGGGGATGGTTCGCGTGCACGTAGTGCCTGCCTTCTGCTGAGGGGGAAGGGGGTACAGCTGAGAGAGACAGAGCGAGCCGCGTGCCTGCCTGGCTGGTTCATTTAAGCAGAGCCGCTCCCTGTTCATTGTTCTCAGTCAGACGTGCGTGCTTTACCTGCACTCTTTTTGTGCTCTACAGTATTTCGTGCGCTTTTGCAGTTAACTATGGCTTCTAAGCAAGTGAAGAGTGGTGAGAAGAAAGTTTTGAAGAAAATTGAAATCGAAGTAAAGAAAGAAATTATTGAAAAGTTTGAGCGTGGCGTTCGTGTTACTGATCTTGCCGCCGAGTACAAGAAGTCAAAATCTACGACTTTGACTATTCTAAAGCAGAAAGAATCTATTAAAGCAGCTGATATTGCAAAAGGAGTTACAGCGTTAACCAGGCAGAGGCTTCAAGTGCTGGAAGAGGTGGAAAAACTGTTTAGCAGTTTACTCATTTACCAATTTGAGAACCCTCGTGCTGTCAAGCAGCACAATGTAAACAAAGCCAGACGGCCAGTAATGTGGAGGGCAAACACGAAGGGTTGGGTCACAAGGACTTTGTTTTTGGAATGGCTGCATGAGGCTTTCGCTCCCACCAGCTAAACAGCTAAAAACACCAGAAACCCAAGAAATCACAAGAGAGAAAACACCGGAAGGAAAACATCTCTCCATTGCAGAGCCAGACTCTTCCTCCTTACTTCATGCCAGAACTCGACTCATGCAAGGTTAATTTTCTTGGTTGTTTTTGTATTACGGATTTTTCAAAAGTTAATTTTTCAGTTCGTATTGTGAATTTTTGCAATGTTACTTTTCTCTTTTTTCAAATGTTCGCTTTCTTCCCTGTGCTTAAAACTCATTAAGGTGTTTACAGATGGAGTTGTTCATAGCGTGATTAGTTTCAATGTTACTTTTCTCTTTTTTCAAATGTTCCTTTTTTTCCGCTGTGCTTAAAACTCATTAAAAAATTGTTTACATGGAGTTGTTCATAGCGCGATTTGTTGTAATGTTACTTTTCGCTTTTTTCAAATGTTCCTTTTTTTCCACTGTGCTTACACCCCGATCTACATACTGTCAAATGAACGAACCACACGCTGTGGCGCAACGCAAGAGGCTTCGCCTCTAGCGCTGATGTCTGAGGTTGGATTCCTGAGAGGGGGTGCAGTGAGTGTGTACGCCCAGAATTAGGGTGAAACACATGTCGCGTACTCTTTGCATTATTTGACAGTAAAACTATTTCAACCATTCTATGATCTGCTTCTTGCAACTGAAAGAGGGCACCGTGGCGGATGTTAGCCGACTTGCTGACCAACCACAAACGTTACCTGGTAGGTGACCACCCATACAGTCAGATTGTGATTCAGACTACGAATGTCTTGAATGTAATTACCCTGATCTAAATAATGCGTACTCTTTGCATTATTTGACAGAAAAACTATTTATATATATGTATATATATATATATGACAGCAACACTCAAAACAGTGACAAAACAATTACATTGACAATCATGTTACGTTATTTTTAAAATGTTTCCTTTTCTTTTTCATTACTTCTTTAACACACTACTTCTCCACTGCGAAGCGCAGGTATTTTGCTAGTCTGAGATAAAAGGGATTATCAGAGAAGCACTTGAACAGAAAATATCACTATATGCAGATGATATGCTACTGTATATATCAGACCCACAGAGTTCTGTGCCAGCAGTCCTAACAGCATTAGCAGATTTTCAAAAGATATCTGGACTCAAAATCAATTTGAATGAAAGTGTGATTTTTCCAGTGAACTCTCTAACACACAATATTAGATTGGACACCTTCGCATTTAAATGGAAAAGCTTTAACAAGACTGCATAGACGGTCTGCCCTCCATCTCACTTTATCAGGGAGAATCAACACTGCCAAGATGAATATCGTTCCGTACTCTTCTATTTCAAAGAATCTCAATATTCATTAACAAATATTTTTTTAAGAAATTAGATTCAATCATAATCTCATTTATTTGGAATTGGAAATATCCATGTATCCAAAGGTTGACCCTACGATGACCTACATCAGAAGGTGGCATGACACACCTAACTTTCAATTTCATTACTGGGCGGCAAACATACAAGCTACAGTATAAAAACCTGGACATTGACACAAATTGATGAACAAACACAAACTTGGCCTGCAATAGAAATAAAATCCTAGAGTACTTCTTTATATTCCTTGCTTTGTGCCCTGATAAATACAAGTCACTGTCAATATACTAACAACCCAATTGTCCTTCATTCACTCAGAATATGGAACCAAAGTAGGAAGAAGTTCAAGATAGAGAAGATTTTATCTGTTGCACCTCTACACGATAGAGAATTGTATATAGATAATGTCTTTGCATCCTACAAACAAATACACTTCAAATTTAATTTCCCATCAACACAATTTTTCCACTGCTTTCAAATTAGAAATTTTGCTAAACGGAATCTGCCCAATTTTACTCACTTCCCACCTATCCACCTATTTTTTTTTTTTAATTTTATTAATTTTATTGCAATCATTCCATACAAATCAATCAATTTTTACAAAAAGTAGGATTGAGAACAAATCGACCCCCACCCCTGAGAGAGAGAGTAAGGGCAACGGAGTAAAACGTAAGGCTTGTAAACATACTTAAATTGATTAGTTTGATAAGCCAATAGAGATGAATGGAGAAGAAAAAGAAATACAGAAATAATTGCTCCCTCTGTGCTTTAAGAGCTTATTCTAAAATATTACTGATTAGATCCTGCCATGTTTTGAAAAAAATCTGTACAGATCCTTTGAGTATTTGATTTTTTTCCAATTGCAAATAGTATAAAACATCGGTTTCCCACTGACTTAAAAGAGGAGAGTTAGGATTCTTCCAGTTTAGCAAAATAAGTCTGCGTGCCAAAAGTGTAGTGAATGCAATCACAGTTTGTTTGTCCTTCTCCACTTTAAACCCATCTGGAAGAACCCCAAACACAGCTGTTAATGGGTTAGGAGGGATTGTGAGACCAAGGCTGTCTGAAAGGTAATTAAAAATTTTGGTCCAGAATGTTAATTTGGTGCAGGCCCAAAACATGTGACCCAGTGAGGCTGGGACTTGATTGCAGCGTTCGCAGGTTGGATCTTGCCCTGGAAACATTTTTAGACGAGACAGATGTGCTCAATATATAATTCTGAGTTTAATAATTGTATGCTTTGCGCATATGGAGCTCGAGTGAATTCTCTGCATTGCTATTTTCCACTCCTTTTCTGATATATTAATTGAGAGATCTTTTTCCCACTGTCCTTTTGGATCTTTAAAAGGGAGGGACTGTAAAATAATTTTATATATTGCAGAGATGGTGTCTGAGTCCTTGAAATTGAGCAATATTTTTTCCAGCATGGACGATGTTGCAAGATGAGGAAAATCGGGCAGGTTCTGTTTAACAAAGTTCCTAATTTGAAGATAGTGAAAGAAATGTGTAGCTGGAATGTTAAATTTAGATTGCAATTGTTCATAGGATGCATAGAAGTTGTCTATATAAAGATCTTTAATCAAATTAATTCCAAATTTTTTCCAGATATTAAAAACTGCATATTTTTGCGAAGGTTGAAAGAGGTGGTTCTCTTGCAGAGATGCCACTGATAAAAGATTCTCCATCTTAAAATGCTTTCTACATTGGTTCCATATTCTGAGTGAGTGAAGCACAATTGGGTTATTAGTATACTGTGATCCCTCGCTATATCACGCTTCGACTTTCGCAGCTTCACTCCATCGCAGATTTTAAATGTAAGCATATCTAAATATATATCATGGATTTTTCGCTGGTTCGCGGATTTCTGCGGACAATGGGTCTTTTAATTTATGGTACATGCTTCCTCAGTTTGTTTGCCCAGTTGATTTCATACAAGGGACACTATTGGCAGATGGCTGAAAAGCTACCCAATCAGAGCACGTATTACGTATTAAATAAAACTCCTCAATGATATACGATGTGCTTGCCGCGTGGTGCTTCGCACACTTCAAAGCTCTAACAGCCCGTATTGATTTTTGATTGTTTGCTTTTCTCTGTCTCACTCATTTTCTCTGACATTCTCTGCTCCTGATGGAGGGGGTGTGAGCAGAGGGGCTGTTTGCACAGAGGCTGTTTGCTCAGAAGATACGGACGTTCCTGTAAAAAATGCTGAAAGACTACCTTCACATTGATCCCTCCATTGCGGCCGCTTTATCGTAAGTATTCGTATACTTAAAAGCCCAACAGCCCAATTGATTTTTGATTGTTTACATTTCTCTCTCTCTCTGACATTCTCTGCTCCTGATGCACGCACTCCTTTGAAGAGGAAGATATGTTTGCATTCTTTTAATTGTGAGAAAGAACTGTCATCTCTGTCTTGTCATGGAGCACAGTTTAAACTTTTGACTAAAGGGTGTTATTTCATGTCTAGAGGGCTCTAATAATGTTAAAAAATGTATTTAGAAGGTCGTAAACAGGTTTTCTATGCTCTAACTGCGAAAATATTAGATTTATAAATAAAGAATACTACTTTGTGGAAATTCATTTACCTGTCTGGAGCGGATTAACCGCTATAAACAAGGGTTTACTGTATAACTGTGTGTAGAAACAGTGTGGGAGAGTTTCTAAGGGCTTAAAATATATAAAAATAACCATACAAACATATGGTTTCTACTTCGCGGATTTTCACCTATCGCGTGGAGTTCTGTAACGCAACCCCCGTGATCGAGGAGGGATTACTGTACTGCCGATAACTTGCATTTATTGGGGCACAGAGCAGGGAATAGAAACAAGTACTGCAGGATTTTAGTTCTATTGCGGACCAACCCTGTGTATGTTCATCTATTTGTGTCCAGGTTTTTATAGCTTGTATGTTTGCTGCCCAGTAATAAAACTGGAAGTTAGGTAGAGCTATGACACCTTCTGCCTTTTGTCTTTGTAGGATCGCTCTTTGGATATGTGGATGTTTTGAGTTCCAAATAAATGACGTTATTGTTGAATCTAGTTGCTTAAAAATGATTTATTGATGTATACTGGAATTTTTTGAAACAGAAAAATGAGCTTAGGAAGAATATTCATCTTAACAGTGTTAATTCTTCCAGCTAGAGTGAGATGAAGGGCTGACCATCTATGCAAGTTAATTTTTTCCATGCAGATGGCGAAATTTTTGTTGATAAAGAGCTTTATGTTTATTTGTGATGTTTACCCCGAGGTATTTAAACTGATCTGCAATGATAAAAGGTAGGGTGTCTAATCTAATATTGTGTGATCACCTCCCACCTATTTTATTCCAGAAGAAATATTGATCTCTCTTGAAGACTCAGACAGCATTTCTATAATATATAAAAATATTTTAAAGTCTCTTCTTTTTAAAGATCCCAAAGTACAGTGGAAAAAGGATTGGAAGGCAGCCATGCACTGAAGTCACTCTAGCACCGTAGTGCAAAGCATTCAGGTATTCAACTTAAAATCTTTTATCAAGCACATCTATCTTATTTAAAATTGTCCAAAATGTTTCTAGGGCAAGATCCAACCTGCGGACGTTGGGCCACATGTTTTCGGTCATGCACCAAATTAACGTAATTTTGGACCGAAATCTTTAAATGCCTATTAGCAACTGTGTTTGGTGGACTCCCAGATGGGCTTAAAGTGGAGAAGGACAAACAAACTGTGATTGCCTTTACTACACTACTGGCACGTAGGCCTATCTTGTTCAGCTTGAAAAATCCTAACCCACCTTTGTTAAGGTAGTGGGTAACTGATGTTATATGCTATTTGAAATTGGAAAAAATCTAATTCTCACTTAGAGGATCTGTTCAAAAAATTGTAAAACCTGGCAGGATATAATTAACAACATATTAGAATAAGCATTTATATTGAGGCTGCATTTATATTGGGGAAATATTTTTAGGAAGTCACTGAGCACTGGAGAAATTCCGAAGGACTGGAAAATGGCAAATATCATTCCATTATATAAAAAGGGTGACAGGGCAGATCCAAGCAACTATAGGCCAGTAAGCTTAACATGCATCACAGGAAAATTAATGGAAGGAATTATTAAGGATAAGATTGAGCAACACATGGCAAGGACAGGAGTTATTCTGACCAGTCAGCATGGGTTTAGAAGAGGGAGGTCGTGCTTTACTAACATGTTGGAATTCTATGAGGTTGCAACAAAAGCATACGATCAAAGTGGAGCATATGATGTTATTTATCTGGACTTTAAGAAAGCATTTGATAAGGTGCCACATGAGAGGTTGGGCATCAAGTTAAAAGAAGTGGGAGTTCAGGGTGATGTTTTTAGATGGGTACAGAATTGGCTCAGACACAGGAAGCAGAGGGTGATGGTGCGAGGAACCTCATCAGAACTGGCCGATGTTAAGAGTGGTGTTCCACAGGGGTCAGTGCTAGGGCCGCTGCTATTTTTAATATATATAAATGATTTAGATAGGAATACAAGTAACAAGCTGGTTAAGTTTGCAGATGATACCAAGATAGGTGGATTAGCAGATAATTTGGAATCTGTTATATCATTACAGAAGGACTTGGATAGCATACAGGCTTGGGCAGATTTGTGGCAGATGAAATTTAATGTCAGTAAATGTAAAGTATTACACATAGGAAGTAAAAATATTGGGTTTGAATACACAATGGGCGGTCGGAAAATCGAGAGTACACCTTATGAGAAGGATTTAGGAGTCATAGTGGATTCTAAGCTATCAACTTCCCGACAGTGTTCAGAAGCCATTAAGAAGGCTAACAGAATGTTAGGATATATAGCACGATGTGTGGAGTACAAGTCCAAGGAGGTTATGCTCAACCTTTATAATGCACTGGTTAGGCCTCATCTTGAGTACTGTGTGCAGTTTTGGTCTCCAGGCTACAAAAAGGACATAGCAGCACTAGAAAAGTTCCAGAGAAGAGCGACTAGGCTGATTCCAGGACTACAGGGGTTGAATTATGAGGAAAGATTAAAAGAGCTGAGCCTTTACAGTTTAAGCAAAAGAAGATTAAGAGGTGACATGATTGAAGTGTTTAAAATTATGAAGGGAATTAGTACAGTGGATCGAGACTTGTATTTTAAAATGAGTTCATCAAGAACATGGGGACACAGTTGGAAACTTGTTAAGGGTAAATTTCGCACAAACATTAGGAAGTTTTTCTTTACACAAAGAACGATAGACACTTGGAATAAGCTACCAAGTAGTGTGGTAGACAGTAAGACGTTAGGGACTTTCAAAACTCGACTTGATGTTTTCTTGGAGGAAACAAGTGGATAGGACTGGCGAGCTTTGTTGGGCTGAATGGCCTGTTCTCGTCTAGAATGTTCTAAAAAAAGGATTCTCTTCCCTCTTTTCTACTTTTCTCTGGCTGTTGGCCTTCCTCTCTTTCTTTTGTGCAGGAGTTGAATTTAGTTTTGTTAAGCTTGACTTGATTTTATGGAAGGTTACTTGCTTTTAATAAAATCAATAAAAAAAATCAAAGCACCAGTAAAAGTCCCAAATGATTTCCAAACTTTGAACAAACAATTTCACATATAGTAGATGTGGTATGTTAGGAAACAGGGTCTATTGTGGGCTCTGGGCTTTCATGCGTATTTAGCTATTAATCACAGAGTGATATTTTTAATGAAGAGGAAATATAAAATATAAATGACTGATGTTAGTGTCATTGTAGGCTGCTAAAACTGAAGAGACAAGTGAATGTAGTTATTGGTTCTTTTTCAGAAGAAACATAATACAGTAGGTAAAATAAAAGAAAATGTATATATTTATTATATATATTGTTTGCTTCCTGTACAGTAAGTATGAAATTGTGTAATTAACTCTGAAAGTTTTAATTCCTCTGAATTGGTTTTGTTGTTATGTAGTCTCGCAAGCTAGCTGTATAATATTGATTAATTTTGCTTAAGACTGGGTGGGAACAATTAGAGGGCTCACTGAGTGTCTCATTTCTGAACCATTCCAATGTTAGGGATGTGACTTTGAACTGCAGAGATCAGAGGAGCTCTTGTTAACCTGGCTTGACAGACAGCAAGCTTCTATTTACAATGAACTGTCTGCAGTTGAAAAGTCTCCTAAAAAAGGCTATTAGACATATAAATGTGCACTGAGTGTGCAGAGAGCACATTCAATGTGTTAGAAATAAACATACCCTGTTGCAAGAGAAAAACCTTGGCACTTGACGGCATCAATAGATGAATAGTAAACATGAATGATATGTTGTCGCAGGTGCTCTGTGTGCCTACTGTTCAGCAGGAATGATAGTGTAGGAGTCAACGTAAGGTTGAAAGAACTGCAAGCTATATTCATGAAAATATGAACAGCAAAATATCCATTTGAAGTAAATAAAGTGTTACACCCCATAAAAAGGAAGGTTGTTAAAAGAGGTGACAATGAAGAGCCACAGGAGATGCAGATTTCAGTGCTTAAAACACTCAAAACAACAAATCTGCTTAATAACACTAGTAAAGCATGAACAAAGCTGCACAGTATCCATTTTCGGCCTGCACATCTAAATAAGTAACTAAAGGTAGTTAATATTACTGTGTAACATTCTCGAAATGCATATATATCATGCCACAATTAAGCCATTGCATTTTAACACATGGTATATTCATAGACCACAATGCTTATCCAAACTCTATTTGTGGTTGATATGCTATATAGTGATGTTGTAGTCAAAATGACAGAAAGATATCATAGCAGACAAAAGCACATCTCAAACATGTGAAGCCAAGCACCTGTGGTGGTCTATGTATGTGTGTGTGTGTGTATCTTCTATCGCTGCACTCATTACAATAATAATTTTGTACAGAATAATAGTTAACCTTAAGTTACGTTATGCTACTGAGCTTCTGAAATAATTAAAGTGATTTTAGCTTTTTCTTTTCTCTCAGTGACAAGTCTTTTGCTCAGCTTCTTTTCGCTCCCTCTGTGAAATCCCAGCGGCAGTTTAAAACATATGGACTGGAGAAATTGGGGGTGGGTGTATTAGGAAGAAACTCTGTACACCGCCGTGAAGTGCCTTGAGCATGGGAAAGGTGCTATACAACTAACATTTCTTATTATTATTAACCATCACCACAGTTTGAGGTTGTGTACAGTCAGGAGCAGGTTTTCTTCAAATACCTTTCTCTATTTGGTTGAATTCATCCTATCTAAATTCTGAACAGTCTGCATATTCTTGCCACTGAGAAGGAACCCCAAGAGCATGATGCTGTCACCAATATGCTTCACTGTAGGGATGGAATTAGGCAGGTGAAAAAGTGCCTGGTTTTTGCAGACATAATGCTTGGAGTTCTGCCCATTGAGTTCAATATTTGTCTCATCGGACCAAAGAACCTCTTTCTTCATTCTCTCAGAGTCCTTTAAATGCCATTTGGCAAACTTCAGGCGGGCTGTCATATGTGCCTCAATAATTGAATGCTACTGAGATGATTATCTTTCCAAAAGGTTCTCCCATCACAGTAAATTACTTCTAAGGTTCTGTTAGGGTGACCATTGGGTTCTCGGTCTCCTCCCTGACTAAGGTCCATTTGCCAGGTTACGGCCAACACTAGCAAGAGAATTGCTGGATCCAAAACTCTTCCATTTCACAATTATTGAGACCACTGTTCTTCTGGGAATACCCAAAGCTTTACAAACAGTTATATACCCTTGCCCTGACCTATACCTCACCACAATCTTGTCGCAGAGGTCTACAGAGAGTTCCTTGGAATTCAAGGTTTTTGTCATGAAATGGGACCATATATACACAGCTGTGTGCTTTTCTAAACAATGTCAAATCAATTCAGTTTGCCACAGCTGGACTCCAGTCAAGTTCTAGACACATCTCAAGGAGAATTAAATCGAACAGGCTGCACCTGACCATAATTTGGAGTGCCACAGCAAATGATCTGAACACTTACATGATGAAAGGTTTCAGTTTAGCCAATGAGGTTGAATATATGTTTCCCTTTGTCATAATGGGTTATTGCCTGTAGATTAATAGACAGAAATTGCAAATCTATCCATTTAAAATTTCATCAGGTAAACATGTAAGCCTTACACGTTGTGATATAAAAAGAGTTCCAAAAAGGAAAAAGAGTTGGAGACCGTCCCCGTATAATATCCAATGGACAATAAATGCAAAAAAGGCAAAATGATGATCAAAATACTTTACAGCAATTGACAATTCTGCATGACAAAGATAATGTTTTTATACAGTGAAAAAATGGCTGACAGAAATAAGTTGGCAGGATAGCTGTCAGGCAGAAGTGATGTCATCATCGGGAGTCAGAAGTCAGAAAAGTGGAAGTGAAGTTTGGAAGCCATCTTGTGGCAGGTGAGTTATATTTCTTCTTTTTGTCTGATGAAAGAGAAAGAGAGGCATTAGTACTGCATATTAACCCCTTGTCTCGCGATATTTCACTCACCTCAGGGCTTGACTCCCTCCTAAGGGTACTTGTTTGACAGAAGGGTGGACTATAGGACCAGCTGTGTACTGACAGGTGTAAAAAAACCAAAATATTACAAATTTTTAAAAGAGTGGTCATTTAGGCTTGTTGTTTAAGAAAGAAAACCAATACAAAGCTCTTGAAAATCACTGTAGTTTTATACCACTTGTGAGATGTTGTATACGAGAGGCAATAGCCAATGGTTTTCATTCTTTAGGCAATGAGAAGTTACTAAACAAGAAAATACAAACTAAACAGCTAATCATTTACAGTTGAAGCTAGCAAGCAATTTGAGGGAGGAGGGGGTACAGTTCTTTATACTCCCTCCACTAAATTTATCCTCTTTATGTAATTAAGTAAGAGGTGGAACCATAAACAGTGGTTAACATGAAAAATTTTGGAGCATGAAGCTGCAGCCTAGCATACAGAATGAGAATAGAGGAGCATGAAAAAGCACAAGTTGAGCAAATGTACAGATTCATTCTGCATAATAATTAGCCATAGAGGAGTAGATGTGATTCTCAAATAAGAATACACGTCTGGAGACAACTTGTTAAAAAGTTTGTAGTGAATAGTGATGAACAGGACCACATAGATCAGGTCTAATATATGACCACCAGAGTGGGTAGGAAAATCAACATGTTGCTCCAAGTCAAAACAGTCCAGCAAGAACAGGAATTCATTTCTCAGTTTACATATAGGAATGTTAACATGGATGTTGAAATCGCCAAGAATAATGACTGTCTTTGAAAGGGAACTTACTTACTTACTTACTTAGTTCCTTCCATCCCTAGTGGGATATTGAGCAGCAAGAGATGACCATCAAGTTCTGTCATTGGCCAGTTGAGTTGCTTCTTCCCAAGTTATGCTACAAGTTTGGAGGTCTTGTTGTAATGCTTCTCTCCAAGTCTTCCTGTGACGTTTCCTCCGCCATTGTCGTTCAGTAAGCTTGCACTTCATTGCAACACGGGCTGGGTGGTTTTTGATCAGCTGAAAGAAGTCCCCTGCAAACTTAAGTCTATGTTCTTCCACAATGTCCTGTAGACTCTTTAGCCTTGTTCGATTCAGTATTTCCTTATTTGTAGCCCCAGGTAGTAATTGTAATAATTTCTCTTTACTAGAGATATCTGTTCAATTAGAAAGTTCTGTTAGATGGTCGCTATAACAAGTGAATGCTTTTTAATTTAGTGATATAATTACTAAAACACATCTTCCCCTAAATTAAAACAAATACAATTTCAACTGCTCTAAAATATATTATAGCGTCAACAAAACAGCCCCTCTTTCTAATGTGACTGATACCATTAAACTATTGGTATGCTGGAGAGAAAAATGATGACACCCTGCACTTACCCCAGCCTAGTGTGACATAACTTGTGTCTTTGTAGCCATGGGAATCAAATATATAAGTGACTAGAATCCCCTCCATAAAAACATCAACCTACTCTTCAGTGCCTCTGTGACATCCAGGGTTGAGGGATAGATGGCACCAGACTACACACTTGAAGTCCTGTAGTTCAAGACCGATCGGGATCATAAATTACAGATGCTAGACAGGGATGCACAGACACAAAAATGTTATATTTCAAAACAAAACTAGGTTTGTATTGACAGGTTCACATCAAATAGTGTCAGGCTGTCTTTTTACACAGTCTTCACCACAAATGACACAAAAGAAGCAATAGCCCAAAAATAGTGAAACTGTACATTATTTACAGAAATAAGAACAATAAATGTATATACACAAAAAGAGTCTTCTTAAATAAAAATGCAGACAGGAAGATGCTACATGAAAACATAGTCCTTCTAATAATAAGATCCACAAATATACACAAAAAAAAGTAGAAAGTGCACCATGAATTAAATTCATATAAATACCACCGCCAAAACTATACTATTACTAGCATATATATATATACAAGGGACGTTCAAAAAAATTTCCACACTTTTATATTTTTGTTGGAAACTTTGAGGGTGGGAGGAGTAGTAATTAGACATTGAAAAGCTGGTACAACACTGGGAAAATTGCATTGCAAAGGTGACTATGTAGAAATGTGATGTAACTTGCTTTTGAACTTTTTAATAAATAGAGCTAAAAAAAAGTGCAGAATCTTTGGCCATATATATATATATATATATATATATATATATATATACTGTACTAGCCGTGTACGCCCAACTACATTGCGCGTGTTAAAGTTGTCTGTAAAGGGCTTCCTGTTTAAACGCAGCTGCCAGTCGTGAACTGGGCCCTTCGTCTCACAGCATTATGATTTTTTATAAGGGAAACAAAATTACAAAAGAAAACCCTTGGACATTGATTCGATAGGAACAGCCTACTTGGAATCACTGTCCGAATAGTAATTATGTGGTGGTGTAGGAGAATTTCTGCTTCTGTGCGTTCACAGTCCATCTCGTTTTCACGACGCTATCATTTCCTCTCACGATGTCTTCTCAACCTTTTTCCAATCTCGCAGGTTGCTTTGTGGCAATCCAAAGAGTAAGGCAATATACACGGTGCAATGGTTATAAAAGGAGGACACATAGTATCCAGGCTCTTTAAAGCATAAACAGGGATCACTTCACTGACATGTGAGCAAGCCACGGTACAACTTTGAGACGCGCAGCACTCGCCGGCTACAACGTAACATTAATAATTTCCGGAACGTGCTGTTACGTTGTCATTCATTTTACCCACTGTCTTTCTTTCATTCATATGTTACGTAGGCACGTACCTTTTATCTTCAGCAATCTCATTCTCTAACCAGGCCTCAGGAGCTAACCAGCGTAACACTGTCCACCACCCCTTTCGTTATTCCGGCACATTGTTGACATCCGTGAGTAACAACAACATACTAAACTGGAAGGTGGTCTACGCATGCGTGGAATTCGTGGACAAACAAAGATCAAGATCTAAATGAAGCTCTCTTTAGTTAATTTAAAGCACAACAATTCGTTTAGTTTGAATGTTTGTGTTTTGGGGTGTGAATGGAGTACTACAGTCTTCAGCAGTATAAGCCTGGAGGAGATTCTTAATGCAATGCCTATGTTTTAGCTGTCTCTCTACTGCCATCTAGTGCTTCTTCTTCTAATTCACTTGCGGACAAACAAAGATCAAGATCTAAATGAAGATTTTATATATATATATATATATATATATATATATATATACTGTATATCTGTCTGTCTGCTTTTCATGAGAGAACTACTTAATGGATTTAGAGTTTTTTCGATAATTTGCTTGAACATTCCAGTTTATTTTGCGACTTCTCTCATTGCGCTAAGTATCATAGTTTGCTTGCAGGAGTGATATATTCATGCTAATCTGAGACAGAGGCTGTAGGCTGAGGGTTGGGGGAAGCATGACGTCAAGAGTGGGGAGCCGGGCAGGGCCCTCCTAACTACCTCATGCCACGTGTTGGAGTGTACCTTGACTCTGCTTAGCTAGCGATACCTGTTTTGTTTATTGATTTTTATAGTTTGTCCTGTTTCACTACTATGCGGGTGGAGCTGCAGGAGATAGTTAGTATATATATATATATATATATACACACATACAAAAAGAAAATATACAGTAAAATAAAGTATAAGCTGTATGCTTGATGTACTTTAAATATCTGAGCTACGCCAAACACTAACCACCAGAACTTGGTCAAGAAACAATCCCTGCCTTTTATACACAGTGCCCTTTTACTGAATAATTCTAAAGCACTAGATTACTCTCTAACCAACTGCGGGTGATGTGGGCACATTCCTATGTCACATTGCAATCCGTCTCAGCAAGACCTCTATTAATACAAATGCCTTTCTTTCTTTCTTTCTTTCTTTCTTTCTTTCTTTCTTTCTTTCTTTCTTTCACTTGTGCCTGTTTTGAGAGGAAGACTTATCCCCCTAAATTATCAGAAATGTTGAAACTGGACAACTCATCCGTTACAGATGATGGTAAAATGTAACTCAGGTGTCATGGTGGCACAGTGGTTGTGCTGCTGCCTTGCAATAAGAAAAGCAGAGTTCAAGTCTTGGGTGCTCCTTGCATGGTGCTTATATGTTCTCCTCAGGTCCAAGTGTTCTGTGTCTATGTGTGTGTGTTCATGTTGTGATGGACTGATGCCTTGTTTAGGTGTGGTTCTACCCTGTGCCTGACGATTGCTGTGACAGTCTCCAGCTGCCCCGCGACCCTGTCCTGAATAAGCAGTATAAGAAAATGAATGGATCTATCTATAAGGTATAAAAAAAAAAAAAAAACAATACACTAATACTCTTGTTTTAAAATTTAAAAGTTAATGTGGGGAAACTGCCTTTCTTTCAGGAATTTCAAATACAGACTTGTATTTTATTAAGAAATACAAACTCCCTTCAACGTGGGTCATCACTCTTAGATAAAGCAGTCACCCACTATAATGGTTTCCAACTCTCATGCTTTAGCCCAGACATTCCCTTGGGCTTCATTTTCTTTTCTATTTTTTGTTAATTCTGTTCATTGTTTCTTGTGTAACCAATTAATGACAAACCCATTGATAACTTACATTCAGGTGCAATCAGTAATTACTCTGGAGAGACCTGAAGGGTTTCAAGTAAATTAAATGCCAAGTACTGCCTGAAGTCAGACTCTGGCTTTAGTTTAGTCAAGGGCGAAACCCACAAGTATTTTCATTATTATAACAATGAGGAAATAACCATCAAATGACAATGAACGTGAATTCAGCATTGAAACACGTAAATTACACTTATATTGGCATGGTACCAATTAAAATACTGTATATGAACCAGCATGTAGTAGTCATTAGTTCACAAAAAGAATTAGTAAAAAATAAATATTGGTAATTAAAATTAACATCGACTTAACCACCAAACGCTTGCAAAGCTGTAGTCGGTAAAATCATTGCTATTGTAGAGGCCAGCAGATAAGAGCATTCTTGACATGGAGGGGCCAACTTTATGCAGTGTTTGTTGCGTAGTAGTAAATGCTTGCATCTCTATATCTCTTTGTGATACACATGTAGAAAAACAAGTAGAAGATCAGGATAACTACTAAACAAAAAACTAGAAAAATAATCTAGTCTTTTCTCATTGACAAGTATTTGAATTTCCCCTTGGGATTAATAAAGTATCTACAGTTGTTCTTGAAAGTTTTTGAACCCTTTAGAATTTTGTATATTTTTGCATAAATATGACCTAAAACATCATCAGATTTTCACTCAAGTCCTAAAAGTAGATAAAGAGAAACCAGTTAAACAAATGATACAGAAATATTATACTTGGTCATTTATTTATTAAGGAAAATGATCGAATATTACATATTTGGTAAAAGTAGGTGAACCTTTGCTTTCAGTATCTGGTGTGACCCCCCCTTTGCAGCAATAACTGCAGCTAAACGTTTCCGGTAACTCTTGATCATTTCTGCACACCGGCTTGAAGAAATTTTAGCCCATTCCTTCGTACAGAACAGCTTCAACTCTGGGATGTTGGTGGGTTTCCTCACATTAACTGCTCGCTTCAGGTCCTTTCGCAACATTTCCATTGGACTAAGGTCAGGACTTTGACTTGGCCATTCCAAAACATTAACTTTATTCTTCTTTAACCATTCTTTGGTAGAATGACCTGTGTGCTTAGGGTCGTTGTCTTGCTGCATGACCCACCTTCTCTTGAGATTCAGTTCATGCACAGATGTCCTGACATTTTCCTTTAGAATTCTCTGATATAATTCAGAATTCACTGTTCCATCAATGAAGGCAAGCCATCCTGGCCCAGATGCAGCAAAATAGGCCCAAACCATGATATTACCACCACCATGTTTCACAGATGGGATAAGGTTCTTATGCTGGAATGCAGTGTTTTCCTTTCTCCAAACATAACACTTTTCATTTAAACCAAAACGTTCTATTTTGGTCTCATTCGTCCACAAAACATTCTTCAATAGCCTTCTGGTTTGTCCACATGATCTTTAGCAAACTGCAGATGAGCAGCAATGTTTTTTTGGAGAGCAGTGGCTTTCTCCTTGCAACACTGCCATGCACACCATTGTTGTTCAGTGTTCTCCTGATGGTGGACTCTTGAACATGTACATTAGCCAATGTGAGAGATGCCTTCAGTTGCTTAGAAGTTACCCTGGAGTCCATTGTGACCTCGCCAACTATTACACGCCTTGCTCTTGGAGTGATCTTTGTTGGTCGACCACTCCTGGGGAGGGTAACAATGGTCTTGAATTTCCTCCATTTGTACACAATCTGTCTGACTGTGGATTGGTGGAGTCCAAACTCTTTAGAGATGGTTTTGTAACCTTTTCCAGCGTGATGAGCATCAACAATGCTTTTTGTGAGGTCCTCAGAAATCTCCTTTGTTCGTGCCATGATACACTTCCACAAACATGTATTGTGAAGAGCAGACTTTGATAGATCCCTGTTCTTTAAATAACACAGGATGCCTACTCACACCTGATTGTCATCCCATTAATAGAAAACACCTGACTCTAATTTCACCTTCAAACTAACTGCTAATCCTAGAGGTTCACATACTTTTGCCACTCACAAATATGTAATATATGATCATTTTCCTCAATAAATAAATGACCAAGTATAATATTTTTGTCTCATTTGTTTAACTGGTTTTTCTTTATCTACTTTTAGGACTTGAGTGAAAATCTGATGATGTTTTAGGTCATATTTATGCAGAAATATAGAAAATTCTAAAGTGTTCACAAACTTTTAAGCACAACTCTTATCTATCTATCTATCTATCTATCTATCTATCTATCTATCTATCTAT
>JANRMT010062790.1:20762829-20774522 GCA_026402145.1 Polypterus bichir lapradei | reverse complement strand
TATCTATCTATCTATCTATCTATCTATCTATCTATCTATCTATCTATCTATCTATCTATCTATCTATCTCTCTCAGACTAGCAGGAGTGCATTAGAGTGTGTGTCCTTAGAGAGCTGTAGAGTCAATGATCCTGACCATAATCTCTGCCTACTCCTTCCTCTGTACAAAACAAAAACACAAGTTTCTCATTTAAGTGTGCCTTAAAATCATTCCTTTACCTCTAGGAACTAGTCAGCCTGTTGCCAATAGGTGCCCACTTTTTCACCTCAAACAACAATATGAAAAGCCTATTATAATTCAAACAGACTGCTTAATGTCATTTTAATGCAAAAATTTGTATTTTTCATGTTGCTACTTAACTGTTGATATAATTTCCCTGTGCCAAAAAAAGCCTTCTTTTAATTTTGCCAGTGGTGATTGATTTTTTTTTATATCTGCGGAAGCTTTATGTTCAAGTAACTGACAAAATAAAGGGAAAAACTTAAGTAAATTAGGTAAACAAATTAAACTAAAAGCTAACACTTCTGCGGATGTGTGGTCATTGAGATAATTAAGCAATTATCTTCCCATCAAATTTTAAGTAGTGTTTAAAAATCTTTTTAGATTATGCTAGCTGCTATATAACTTGAGTGACTTTGATTTTTTCCTTCTTACAGTATATTTTATTAGGCTGAATTTGTGGATTTATGGATGCGCTCCACAGTTTTAAGTCAAAAGGAATGGCTCAGAGTAAACTTATTTACATAGTATTTATTTAATTTTATTTAATAGTGTTTATTAAAGTATAACAATGCTAGTTTAAGTATAACAGAAAATTAAATGGGTGCAAAAGTCTTGATGTATATAGTCTTAGAAAGTTTACAGAAAATTAGTAGTGTCAAAGATGGATGTTGGCCTGGGTGACTTTTTGATTCAGTAATTGGAGTGGTGCATGAGTTTTATGTTCTACAATATTCAGTAAACTTAAAAGAGGGTTCTATAGAATTAGCCAAAAATATGAAATTGCTGAAGAAAACTTACAGTAGTATATGCATGCATGATATGACACCATAAACTATAGGATATAAGTTAAGCCAATTATGGTGGCAACTTCCAAAACTGTTATTGGACATCAGTTAGTGAGGAGGATAGTTCATGAAAAAGACCTTTAATGCAGTGCTGCCAGGAGTGCCTTTGAATTTAACTGAGATGTACTGACAGTCAGAAAGATGGCAACTGCACCAGTGGTCAAAGCAAGTGTCCACATAGTGAGATTGTGCAGAAAGACTTTTGGGTAACCGGACTTAGAAAGAGTAGACAGGACATCACCCACAGTCTCCACTGCATCAATGAAGAACTGTTAACTTCAACTGGGGAAAAAAGTGGAGGCAGCATTTTGAAGAACTCCTAAACCAGGTGATTGCCAGAAGTATTTCTAGGGGCTGGCCCATTCCTGTTGGTTTACTATCAGTTACTTAGTCCCTTAAACCATCCATTAATTAAATCCAAATGCTGATGATTGGTAAATGTGCAGTGCAGATAAAGGTGCTTACAGATTTGAATGCTAAATGGGAGCAAATGCTTCCCTGCCATTTTCACCTGTTTCCTCTATCTATACTAATAAAAGACAAAGCCCTCACTGACTGACTCACTCATCACTAATTCTCCAACTTCCCGTGTAGGTAGAAGGCTGAAATGTGGCAGGCTCATTCCTTACAGCTTACTTACAAAAGTTTAGCAGGTTTCATTTTGAAATTCTACGTGTAACGGTCATAACGGTTGACAACGTCCGCCATGTTGAACTTTCTTATTTATGGCCCCATCTTCACGAAATTTGGTAGGCGGCTTCCCTGTGCTAACCGAAACCAATGTACGTACTTATTTCGGTGGTATGATGCCACTGTCGGCCGCAATATTGAACTTTCCAACAGTCTTTGTTACTTATGGGCCCATCTTCAAGAAATTTGGTACGCGGGTGTCCAACGCTAACTGAATCCTATATACGTACATATATCCGTCCATAGCCTGTAGCTCGGTCACCGTGTGAGGCGCCGTTGGGTCCCTCATTCCAACACCTCCCACGTTGTTGGCTGCCTGCCTATATAAGGCCGTCCGTCGCTCCGGTCTCTTCATTCCCTTCATTGCTCCCTGCTGTTAACTGCAGCCTTTTTATTTAATCCACGGCTTCTCTGCTGTTTTATTGTTCGTTTATTATGATTATAGTTATTGTGTAGGTATTTTAGACTTACTTTACATTGTTCAGGTACCCATTTCCTTTATCGTTCCAACCGTACCCCCATTAACATGTCTATCGAGGTGATCACCATCGATCATTGCATGACCATATCAGGCTCACTCTTGATATCCAGAGGAACATTGTGTCTTATGTATTGAATGACAGGGACAGGTTCAAGGTGTGGACTGATGACGGTACAGGAGATAATTATACTACACAGGAGCACTATAAGAGTGAAATGCTTAAGCCCTTCACCTATGGTTCTGCATGTGAGTTGACGGCTGCCGCTGAATTGTTCAGTTGTCGCTTTCAAGTGTACCAAAATGGCCAAATATTTTACACCTTTGGACAACCGCCAATGCCTCTTAAACATCTCATATTCACAGGTGACAATTTCAGTAGTGGACACTTTGATGTTTATGAATGTTTAAACTCTCAAAAGCTGGATGTGAAGTTATCGATGAAACCAGTTGTATGCTTACAACGCTTGACAGATGCCGAATGTCACTTCAACACAAGTCCTGCAAATACTGACGTAATTGAAACAAACCATGAAACTCAAACCGATTATGACAGCAGCAATCCAAGCTGTGAGATTTCAGGCAAGATTGCTTTTCACATGGCCAACTGTACGTTGCATGCTCAAGAGTAAGCTCAGCGCACAGCTTGGTCATATTACAACCGGAGGGCTGAACTGACAACGTGGCATACAAAGAGATCCTTAACAAATAATTATTGGTATATTTTCCCTCAGTTTAAAAAGGTTTACTTTTCTTCTTAATTAAAATTTTAAGGCAGTACTTCGCCGCTGCGAAGCGCGGGTATTTTGCTAGTAGGAAATATTTCTTACAAAAGAATAGACAGACCAGGGCCAGTATTTATCAAGTGTCTCATGATTACTCATAGGAATTACACTAAAGGTCTGTCTAGCATAAGAATTTGTCCTACCCCAGAGTAATGCTCAAAAAGTACTCATGAAGTGGCCTACACCTTCTCCTAGCCAGAAGCAGGATTTAATGTTTGAAAACTAATCACATCACAATTTTATGGCACCCTAAGCCACAAAATGGCCCTTATGATGACGTTTTGTAGTTTTCTAATATTAATGCTAAGGCCTCAACATTAAGATAATAAAAATAATAGCACTAGCCAAAGTAGTAATTGTGGAAGCAGAAAAAAAGGAGGAAAACATAATAAGGTAGGATATTGCTGCACATAATTGTTTCCACTTGGCAACCAATCAAGAATAATATCATAGCAAGCACTGAGATGGAAAGTTCTAGGCATGCACACCAAGATTTTAATAAGATTAAAACCCAATAATGGCCACGTTTGTTTAACAACGAATGATGTACAGTCATACTTTCAGAAGATTCACTCTTCTACTGTCATGGCCACAGGGAACATCTTATAAAATGACAGTTAATGAAACTAGCCACGGCCATTCCTGCACACTTACTAGATGCATTCACTCTTCCAGCATTTATGGTCCTCTGCCTGAGTCACATGCCATCTATCTCTCTGTGATCCTCCCATATCTTCTGCAAGGCTGTCATGTTGCTGTTAAAAACCCATTCAGCCCTGCCTATCTTCAGAGTAACATGATAGCTAGTACAATGCAGTTTGCATCCATGACTACCTGTACGTTGATACTTTGATATCATTTGCTGTTCACATATGTTTGCTCATCCACAATTGGGGCAATGATCTTTATGTATATGCCATTAATCACACCAACAACTCCAGGTAATCCGGTGATTTGCATGAATGCAACTTGCTTTAACAGTACCTCATGTGGAGTAGTGGGGATATATGTAAATGTGCTTGTTACCTCGCACATTGTAAAGGCGTTCAAAGTTTGTTGCAGATTTTGAGAAAAAGTTGTTTGCAACCTAATTCAAGCCTGTTGCAAAGCTGTATTTTCCCTGCAGCCAAAAAATGAAACATTAGCATTTTCTCATTAACTGACAGTGCATCCCATTTCCTCATAGATGGAGCAATCATGTGATATATATAGAATATATTATGAATATTACTTCCAACCTCCTCCACTGTCAAGCTGATAGTGTATTGATGCCATGCATTCAGTCTGCCATTCTTCTCCTGAAAGCCATCTTCTGGTAGCTCCTACAATGTAAGTACCGCTCAGGAGTTTTATTAAATTCTGGTGAAGTTAGAAGTGAGTTAGTCATTCTCCAACCTGCTACATCCTTATACAGGGTCACAGGGGTCTGCTGAAGCCAATCCCAGCCAGCACTGGGCGCAAGGCAGGAAACAAATCCTTGGGCAGGGTGCCAGCCCACCGCAGGATGTTAGAAGTAGTTTCCTAAATTATGAAAACTGATAAATTGCTTTTATTACTACTCCTAACAGTAGGGCCAAATTTGCATCACTCTGAAATTTATGTCACTCTTAGATTTTTGAGCCAATTAGGAATGCTTTCCTATTCTGAGTCCTTTGAGAAATATGGGTACAGACTATAGCACTAAAGTAATTTCTCCCCTTTAGCCTTCAAGGTTGTTAGCATTTAGATACAATTAAAGCAATCAAATTCTGTAGAAAGTAATGAATTAAAACTAAAATGGAAAACAAAACATATGCATTAAAATTTTGGCAACAATGCCAATATTTTATGACTTCTTGAAATAACAGAATTAAAAAAGAACAGCTAATTAAAAAATGAAATTGAGTAAGAGAAAGAATGATGTACCAAATGTGAAATTGGTTGGACAAAAAATCCACAGCCACAGGTGTCTCTAGGAATGAATTTGGGAACCACTAAAGTAGACTATATGGGGATATAAAAGAGTTCTGCAAAATTCTTCAAACTGCTCAAAGGTATGAATATAGCTGGTCCAACAGGGTCTGTTCAGTTAAATAGCAAATTGAGGACAGAGGAGGAAATTATGAGGACCTGCATTCAAGTTGGAATTCAGGTAGCATTTCCTTACATAAACGTTAATGGAAATATGAAACAAACTACTAAATCATTTAGTTTAAGATAAAATCGTCACATGTTGTTGAAATTTAGCTATTAGCTAAACACACTTTATGAGCCAAATAGTCTCAGTTCATGTAAAAAGAAACCTTATGCTCTTATGTAGTAGTGCCTAAAATAAGGAACTTCTGGCTCAAGCCACCAAAATGAGTTGTTTTGTCCACAGAGCTGCTAGGCTAAATCTCATTGTCAAGATGAAGAGTTTGACAATCCAAGAGTAAATTGGAGAAGAGCCTAATCAACAGAAGACAGCTGAGGTGGGCATGACACCCTTAGAGGTAATCCAGGGGTAGACCAAGGACACACCAGAGGCATTATATCTCTCTGATGAACTAGGAGCCTCTGGTAAATCTGCAGAAGGTGAAAACTGTTGATGGAAACAGTACCTAGTACCTGAATAAGAAAATTTAAAACAACATGGTAATCACATAGTTTAGCAAAATATTTATATTTCTGAATGATAATACGTAGTATTTTCGACACAATTTACCCTGTATATCTGTACATCTGTTCATGAGTCTGTTCATGGCGAACAGCAATATATAACAATAAACGTAATTGAATTTGCACTGCCCTCAGTGATCAATCAGCAAGACGTTTACATTATTAGAGGTCTTTTGGTCAATATCATATGTTAAGCTACAATGGCTCATATTTCTAAGAGTTTCAATGTGTTCTGTCTAACATTCATCTACTGCTGATATTGAACTCTATAAAATAATACCCAGAGACGATAACTCTCAATTTCCATTTTGAAGAACACACTACAAGAGGAAAAACTCTGACATAACCATTGGGCTGATATAGCTTATTCACTTCTCATTTTCATTGATTGCATTGCTTTTTGTGACGAACTCACCAGGCAGCAACAGACTGTACAAGCAGGGCAGTAAGTGGTGTTATATTGAATTGGTTTTGCTTTAACTTCTAGGTGTTATTGAGGGCACTATACCGTAGGTTTACCATAATGACACTGTGTGTTCACGCTACAAAAGCACATTCACCTACAAAAGTACTGATATGTGACATTACAATAGCCATTTTTCATGTATAGGGACAGAAGGATTCCATTGGATTTCTGCTTAAATGTTGCCGTGTTGGGAAGTAAAGTAAGAAAAAGGGCAAAATAAGTTAAAGACAATGTAGAATGGAAGAAAGCAACTATAGCAGCTAACATACATCCTGGAAAAACAAAACGTCTGGAGTTTTAGAGCTCTGCAAAGGCCAAGTCTATCTACAACCATTGTAGAGTGCACTGTGGCCCAGCAGGCCAGTTTCAGTGAGCCTAGTGAAATTATAATATATCTTCATGTAATTTGGGGGTCTCTCATAGTCTATGTCATTATGTTTCACTTCTTCTCACGTCTTGGTCAAGGCCTTAAGAGTACCAGGTTCCACCGCAAGATACCAGCAAGAAAAAGAGAATCAGAAAATGGACTATTAAGAACCTAGTCATGAGGCCAACTGCAATTTCATTTAACACTAGAATTACCAAGCTTACAAGAAAACTCGTAAATCTGTCCCACCCTGCCTGCACTCTCTTTTTAACCTCTCTTCCAACAATCCCCTTTACTCTGTACTGTTGATGCCAAGTATTTAAACTCATCCACATCCACCTTCGCCAACTCTACTCCCTGCATCCTCACCATTCCACTGACCTCCCTCTCATTTACACACATGTATTCTGTCTTGTTCCTACTGACCTTCATTCCTTTCCTCTCCAGAGCATATCTCCACCTCTCCTGGGTCTCCTCAACCTGCTCCCTACTCTCGCTACAGACCACAATGAATTCCACACCACTATGTATCAAAGTAGCTACAGATACATGGACTGCATGACTGTTTTATTAAAAACTGCATTGCCCAGTTCTGAGACACACCCTAAATTGCTAAGGTGATTGTACTAAGAGAACCTTAGTACCTTACTTCAGTTTTTCTATCAATGGAAGTAATCACAGTGCAACGAAAATATTCCCAATGCTTATTTTGATTGGAAGAATGATAGTGCGCAAAGTAAATTGTTCAAAAATGAAAACTCATCAAACATGTCAGATGCAGTTGTAAAATACATTCAATTTTTTTTCAGATGTATTAATTTTATTTATAAGGTATACGTAAAGATTTAAACTAAAAGCAATACAATTATTCAGCAATATAGTTTATTAATACTAGAATTACCACAGCTTATGAAAAAACTTGTAAATCCATCCCACATTAAATCCGCTTGCATGTCTCCATTCAGCGTCTTTTATCTTGTAAATGTGTTGATAAACCCAAGGAGCAAGCAACCTGCTATCCCATCCTCCCACCACCGCAGAAACTGCAAAAACCTCTCCCAGCTGAAACCTTGTTTATCAGGGAGTCAGGTACCTAGAGCTGTATAGGCTAAAAAATATATTAATTGGAACACATGCATTTCATGTGTGTTCCATGTCTACAACGATCTATGTAAGTGTAACATGACAAATGTTGAACACATATCTAAAAGACAAACTTTTTTCATGTTTTAGTACTAACAACAAAATTTGGATATGAAGTGTATAATGTGTGAAGACTGAAGTCCAAATATCAAATACTTTCACAAAAGGTACAAATATAACAGAACAAATGCGCTTAGAAGTAAAAGTACTCAAAATGTATAAAGTTACGCCAACACAGCGCGTGTTTTATGGTCCTCGTTATCCTCAAACCCATCCCAGTGCCTCTCGGTTTTCTACCTCGGTCTCGGTTTTTTTTAATTTGCTTCGGACAGTTCCTCCTAATATTGTTCCTGTCAGACCAAAATGTAACTCTTTATTACAGCACCTTGTGGATGCAGTCACTGTGAGATGACACTTATGGCAAGCCAAATTAACATTTACAGATATCTCAAAATGAATTTTGGATATCTCTAAATGTTAATTTGGCTTGCCATATGACACTATCTATAGAAAATAAATCTGACTAACTGGAGATTTCAATTGAGCAGTGAAAGCACGGAGCTGTTGTTTCAAGTTGGTTACACAAATTGAAAATGTGAAGGGACATCCACAGCAAACCTTTACTGATGTACAAGCCCTAAGTAGTAGTTGCCTGATGGGGCCAGTGCTGTCCAGCTTGGAGACCTGAGGCTCTCATGCCCCCTGGATTCCCCGCTGCGGACAAATGGGCAGTAAGGGCTGACTTGAGATGCGGAGTTCAAAATTGAAAATGCCGCCCTGGGCACCAAGCATACACCCCTCTCTCTCTCGGCTCATATGTGAAGAGAGAGAGAGAAAGTGACGAGGGATGTAATCCTTTGCAGCTCTAACATAACTATTGTTTTACAACTCCAAAAGCCTTTCGTCTATACTGTTTTACACATAACCCGTTATTCGTGAACACCCGGCTAGCATTTAACCGTCAATGTTTGAAATGTTATTGCACTGCCGCTGATGTTTCTGATCAGTTTAAAGCGACTTGTTTTTGTGTGGTGCCGCTGGAACGAAGATTGAATGAGCACTGTTACATTTGCTAGTTTATGGAATTTGTAATACACATGTTGTGTGCGTTCGTTGCCTACAAGAAGCCCATTCCACTGACGTGTGTGGCACGCACCTCCATTCCAGTCACCTTCGGGTGGTCGCGCTCTCGTTTCGGTGTGCTTTCTTTCATTCCATCTTCACAGATACCTTGAATCAGAGGGTAGAAGAAAATAAGAATTGATTAGAGGGAGATTTTGCCTTATTTACATATTCTTGTGAGGCTAAAACAAACAGGAATTATGCATGAATGCCTAGTGCATCACTATGCTTAGATTTCATAGTATTTGGCATTGTATTTGGCAAGTCAGTTTATTTTAGGGACCTAAATTAGTTCACGTTTATGGGAGTGTGGCGTGTGGCCGGAATCCTTACTTGGCCAGGACACCCAGTGTGTGGAGGAACCTGGGGAGAGAGTATTATCAGGGCAGTTTCTCCCCTGGGCCCATAGAGGGCAGCTCCCTTGGTTTCCAGTGGGGTTATGAGCATGGGAGCTCAACCCTGTTGGAACCCATGGCCACCGCCAGGGGGTGTATGGACCTTTCCAAGGCCTTATTTGGTCACATTTCTGCCACACCCAGAGTCTTACCACTTCTTTTTCTCTTACCACTCTTACCACTCTGTCTTACCACCCTGACCACTCTTACTTACAACTCTTACCACTCTTTATAACCACTGTTACCACTCTTTCTTATCACTCTTTCTTTTTCATTTCCTTAATTTGAATATACTATATGTTTCTTCCTATGGTTGTCCTTCACATTCTATGCTCGTAGTTTCACTTACCCCCTCGTCATCATCATATTCCATCTCTTCTCCTTCTTCCACACTCATCTCTGATTGCATGGCTAGAAAAAGGTCCTGGATCTGTAGAGTATACTCAGATAAATTATATATCTTATGCTATCTTATCCTACAATATAGTAAAATATAAAATATAGCATCACCATAATTATAGGTCCTACCATAGCTTTATCCAGTCAAAAAAAGACAAATATAAAGTTAACTAGACTACTTTTTAAAAGTTTGAATAAAATGTGTAAACTCTATTTATTTAAACAATATAAAAATGAGAAAAAAAATGTATGTTGGTTTTAGAGTCCAGAAGCACAGGTTTGAAGTTTCCGGTGTGCAGAAGTTTCAAAATCAGAAGTACTCTGGCACAAATGAAGTGCTGGGCATGCATGTATCAGCAGAAAAATCCTTAAAGGGATGGTAATACCGCTGGCCACAGGATTTATTGCAAAATAAAAAATGAACAATCAATTATGTGCCTTTGTAGTATGTATGCCACATCCAAACTGTACAAAACACAATTTAGATGCATACAGGTAAGCAACACAACAAGCGACATGGAAAGTAGCCCCTTTGTGTTCGTTATGTTAGAATATGGTTTTTCTTCCATAAAGGGTGACCAGACAGGAAATGAGATGTTGTAATATGCAGGATCTAATCAGGGAAGGACCATGAAATAAGCATGAAAGTGCTATCTGAGTCTGCATTTTAACAGCGCTACATGTTTCTCTAAGTATACAGAACTGGAGAGCGTTTTCAAAAGTCTCAGAGGTTAAAAATGGGATTTGAAAGGTGAAAACAGTGACTAATGTCTGCATTTTTAAATGAAAATGTTGTAGTGTGGGCCTAGCCTGATATTCCTGCATATTGGCTCACACAAATAATGCTATTTGTATGCAATAATATACAGGTTATCTTTTACATGGTAATTTTATTCCTAATTAATTTTTCTTATTCTAATTCAGAACCTTGTGTTTTATGTATTAATCTATTATTTATTGTTGAATATTGGATATTGGTTTGCATCCATTGCTGTTTATTTCTGTACTTTTATTCTTTTTATACTGTTCTGAATATTTTTGAAGCACTTTGAGCATGGGAAAGCAGATAAAAATAAAATGTATTATTATTGTTATTCTTCTTATTATTATTATTGAAACAATACATCCCTATTATACCCTGCAGTCTCAGTCATAATGTTTTCTGTAATGTCTCTGTCTTATTAAACAAATCCCATTGCTGTAGTATGAAGCAGCCCCTATGCTACCATCTCTTGACATACAGGCTACAGCGGCACAGTGTCAGTTCCTTTATCGCATGACTCACAGGTTTCCTTCAGGCAAATATAGTCATCCGTTCACTCAGAGAATGAAACAATGCATACAATGGATTATCATGGACTGAGGCCAAAGGACTGAGGACAATAGTGCCCATGAAGAATGCCATTCAATTCAGGGTTATGGAACAAAGCCTTTCATAACACCAATGGGTGTAAGGCAGGAACCAGCCCTGGACAGAATTCCAGTACTTTGGAAGGCCACTTCGCATACTGGAACCCACAAAGAACTAATTTAGAATGAGGTTTTGAAAACAAATTAACTGAACAATGTATACAGATATTGAGCTATATACAAAGTGACCTTTGCTGGATAAGCCACCATACTGAGGACTAGTGTCTTCTTCTTCACTTCTTTACATACTCCCTAACTGTATATATAAAGAATTGGCTTTTCTGGCTGACATATCAGGACAGTTCCATTTCACACCTTTCTTCCATCCAGGAGGACATCTGTTCCATGTGGTGGCCAAACAGGACAGAGGAGAGCAGCTATCTTAAGATGGGTGGTTTGTGTTAAGTGTAAGAAAACCAGTGTGAAATACAACTGAACAATGAGAGAGAAGGAGGAAGAGTCAGGAGAGTCAAGGGCTAACAAGTGATAAAGGCAGTGAATGGGACAGTAAAATCTCCTGTGGGAAGAAGTAGAATGAAAATACATATAAACATTATTTCATTAACAAGCAATTCCATGAGTAATGCTCCTGATTATGTGATTATCCATTTTCTACTCAGTGGATGCGCCATGCAATTCTGAAAATAAATATTTATCATTTTAAACTAACTTGAACCTGTAAACAGATCTATCTATCTATCTATCTATCTATCTATCTATCTATCTATCTATC
>JANRMT010062790.1:20731555-20762819 GCA_026402145.1 Polypterus bichir lapradei | reverse complement strand
ATCTATCTATCTATCTATCTATCTATCTATCTATCTATCTATCTATCTAGCTGTATGTCTGTCTGTCTGTCTCTATGAGATAGCTGCCATGCATCTGCATTGTTATCAGAATTCACAGGTTAAGAAATGAAGTACATTTTTAATAGCTCTGATGAATGTGTTCCATTGCTTAACTTCAAGAGAAAAGCTGTTTTCCAGACAAATCATCAAGGTTCTGGCTTTGCTTTCCCACTCTATTTCCTAATATTTATGCTTTTCAATTTTATATAATTTAATTCAAGTCCATAATGGAAAGCTTCTCAAATATGCACTCAAATTCTGTTTGCTAGTAATGTGCTCAGCAACTGGGTTGGAGTTACAATAAGCACAGACCCTCTTCATATGATTTTAAGTTTGACTGTATTTATTTAATTTTGATGCCAATAGGCCTGTACTATTAGCAGAGGCATATAGACACAAGTAAAACACCAAACACACACACACTCTCTTACCACTCTTGTTGTTTTACTTTTCTTCTTCTTCTTCCTTCTCCTCCTCCTCTCTTACCACTCTTGTTGATGTTTTACTTTTCTTCTTCTTCTTACCACTCTTGTTGTTCTTTTACTTTTCTTCTTACCACTCTTGTTTTTCTTCTTCTTCTTCTTACTACTCTTACCACTCTTGTTGTTCTTTTACTTTTCTTCTCCTACTCCTGTACAATGAGATTACATGATTTATTGAGACACATCTTGCACTTACCTCTACGCCATCACAGATGGTGTTGAAAACCCAAATGTTTTTTCAGTTTTTCTACAGATCACTCACTATACCATACTGTAAATTTCAGCACAAGTACACTGTACATCAATGGACACATTCCATTTCAGACCTTTTCATTTTTTATAACCCAGGATCACACCCAAACCTGATTACATTCCAAATGTTAATGCTGTATATACCTCAATAGTTTACTTTGTCTCTTGGCATTCATATTTTTTTCCAAACAAACACCTTTTAGATGCTCACGCTAGAATAATAGGCAATGCCTGATAACAAAGAACAATACAAATTTACTACAGAAATTGGTAGATACTTCAAAAACAAAAAAGAATATACATACATCATGCCCAGGAACTGATCCCACAACTTCACCTTTAAGGGCAGATATGCTAACCACTACATCACCACCTCTTGTTATTTTTTTGCAAAAAAATATCACACCTTTCTATTTCTTCAGAGTTATACACTGGGCAAAATAAAATTATGTAGTTTGTAAATTTATTCCAAATATGAGGTGTACCTTCCAATCACACAGTATGATGTACAGTATCAACTGAGAAAGAACTCCTGACCAGGTTTGGTAGTAGCATAGAGGATAGCATGCATGCTCATCAACCAAGAAGCCTGAATTCAATTCCTATTTATGAGCTTAAATGTTTCCTCTAAGAAAAATTTAAAAAATACAATTACTGTATATATTGGTCAATATTGTGCGCTGCTGCTCGTCAAGTTTTCAATGATGCACATTTTGCTACATATGCTTTACTTGAGTCAACAACAAAGTGGTTCTAATTATTTCACTAAAGACTTAAATATTCGACAATTATACTGTATCTAAACTGTTGTTATTCAAAGTGAGAGGCTAAAGAAACACATTCTGTATAACATCTCTAACTGAGAGTTCTATAAACTAGAAACCTCTTCAGCTGATGGAAGATGGAAGGGTCTATTAAATTCATGTCATTATGTTTTCTCAATATTTAAAAAGCTCAGACTTGCACTTGAATTGATACAGTTTCCAGGATGAAATGCATGTGTGTTATAATACATACAGTACAGTGGCTCTATGCATTTTTCTGTACTGTGGCTCCATTCACATTCGTTTACAGTTCTTTCTCACTTTTTACATATACTGTATTTTATGAAACTACAGCTCATCTTATACAAACTTTATACACAATAGCCACAAACACTCACACAACCCAAAACATGTTACAAACTTGACAACAAAGAACAAACTGCATTGAAAACCATTCTCTTCTAAAAAAGGTTATTTTTGCATCAGAACTATACACGCAAACCATCACATGAATAGCTTGTCCTAAACATCAACTACACACTGATAGGATAAACGATAAACACTGCAATCCATTTTGATATTTCAGTGTGCAGTGGCATTGTTGGCCAGTACCATACTTACTATTGCAATCTGTTTGTCAGGAGCAAAGACAGGCTGCCTCCCCCTCTTTCAGGGTCTTTTTGCAATTCTGAAAATACACACATTTACTCATCTTTGTGTATTTCTTGTGAAGTGTGCCATATCTCGATCTACATTTACCTTAAGTTTTGCTCTACTGTTACTGTACCCATTTTAATTTTCAGAACATTACATTATACCAGACACTGTGAAATGTGACATATGGGGCCACACACGTTGACCTACTTCTCTCATGTTCAGGTCATGGTTGATGACATGGTCTACTAGTGTTGCCTGCATCTCATTTCACACTCCTTCAAAGAGCCCTTCCTCTTGCTCTGTCTATGAACCCCACTCCACTTGCCTCCCTGGAGCTACATAGTGTAGCAGGTAGTCACTGAAGCCTCTTCAGTTTCCTTTATATTAAGCTGACTACTCGCATGGAGTAACAATGTGGAAACTCTTTGGTTGAACCTTATCTGACAAGCGTTCATCCATTGTGTGCCTTTCCCCTTATACCATACATGTACACTTCAAAGAAACAATCTGTTGTGATAGCAGGGTTGTGGCAGCAGTAGCCATAGCCTAGTGGTCAAAATACTGTAAAAATACTTGGCAGTGTATGGTTTTTCACTATTTCTCCATTAAATATATTTAATGTAATTTCTATATAAGCACACCACACATGAGATCACACATTCCATTTTACAGTTTGCAGTTTGGGAACAGTCCAGGATCACAGCCAATCTATTTAAAATCCAAGTAATAAAAATCTACCAGTTACTTGGTGTCCAAAGGATTACAATGATACTTTCACACTGACACCTCATACCTGCTCCTGCTGATAGATTAGGCCCCATCCACTGATAATATAGACAATAATGAATATGAACAGAAACAAATTTTACATGGCCGGGAACTGAACCCATTACCACTGCTTTAAGGGCAGGTACCCTACTCATTACACTAACTTTACAACTTTCAAAACTTCAATCATAAAATGGCCTCCATCTGCACCCAAATAGACTAAAAGTGAGGAAAGCACTCAACATAAATATGAGGTAAAGTTAAACAAATAGCTGCCACTTCAATCTCTTGTTCTTTATTCAAGTACAATAGTCTGATGGATGTACTGTATCAACTCAGACAGAAACCCAGGCCAGCTACAGTAGTGTAGTGGTTCGCACGAATGCTTATCAACCAGGAAACGTGAGATCAATTCCAATGTAAGACAGACAAATTTCTCTTTAATAACAAATGTCTACAAATGTACCTACCATTAGTCCACACCAAGTCTGGTACTTTTTCCCATGATACACACTTAGCTGTATAAATATCACTTGACTTCCAAATATCAATGACTTCCAAAATTGCAATGTGATTCTTGTTAGCTCAAAGCAAAAGTGGACCTTCCACATTTATCAGCACAATCATGATATTCACAGTGAGCAGCCACCAAAAGCAATCATCAAGAATATCTCTTATAGTAGTAGGCCACAATACGTGCAGATGGAGTACTTGAGATGTTAAGTATGAAGCTGATGGGATCATTGATATACTACAGTTGAACTTGAAAGGGTTTTACAGTTTAATTTAATTGTCATAAATTAGAAATCCTTCTTCTAACCCTACTTATCCAGAAACAGGGATACAGAGAAGATGTAGTGCATCCACACAAGTAATGGGAACAAGGAACAATCACTGAACAAGGCACCAGCCATTCCCAATGAGAACACACACATCAAAGAACAATTTAGCATCAACAGTTCAATGAACCGCCATGCCTATGAACTGTGGGAAGAAACCAGAGAATCTGGAGAAAACTGACACAGGGAAAACATGCAAACTCCACAAAGAGCACAACCAGTACTTGAAACTCACCATTGAATGGATTTCAAAATCCCGTTGTTACTAAAATAGCCTTTGCTTTTCCTCTCTGCCTCTCTCCTCTCCCGTTCCTTTCCGACACTGTCAGTTGCCTCAGTGGTGCTCCATTGTGTAGCAGTGAACTAAATATAAAGAAGCCTCTTCAGTTTACTTTATATTCAGTTGACTGCTCAAGTGGAGTAACAATGTGGAAACTTATTGGTTGAACCCTATCTGACAAGCGTGTCTAATTCATCCATTGTATGCCTTTTCCCCTTATACTGTATATGTACACTCCCAGGATGCACTCTGTTGTGACAGTGAGGTTGTAGCAGCAGTTCCTGTAGCCTAGTGGTCAAAATACTGTAAAAATGGCTGGCCATATACATTGTGACCCTGGAAGTCATGGGTTCAATCCCCTCTTCTGACACTTGATGGTTAATTCTTTTTTTTATTCCAGTCTAATGCCTCTTACTGCATTTGATTGATATCAGGAAAAGAAAGGGAGAATATGGTAGAACATCTACAACAGAGAAGGTTGGGTGTTCCAGAAACCAAACCTCAATGTCTGCCGCCCCATTGAAGGTTACATTGACAAGTGTGTCTAATTCATCCATCCCCCATACATATGAATGCATACGCTGACAGTACAATCTATAGTGTATAGTGCGCTAGTGGTAGCTTAGCAGTCACATCACTGTTAATATTTGGATATATACATTTTAAGCCTGGAGGTCATGGGTTCAGTCCCTCCTCTCATCCCTTAACATATTTTTCTTTAATTCAGCCTTATGCCTCTAACTTTAAATATGATACAATTTTCACATTGGATAGCATTGGTAGAGAAGTGTGGAGAAAAGATCTTCAGTGTTTGCTCAGTGGAGTTCTGTGTCAAGTTTGCTGATTTCCAGATGTTAGCATTATCTAACTTAGAATTATGAAAATATAATATGAGAGTTGATCATGAAATTTGGGCTTAGAAATTGAACACTACGTGATGTGTTGAGCAGGAAGTGTTTAAGGGATTAGTGCAGAGAGCAAACTGCTGGATGTGCGTTAAGGGTTTTGTGCCACTGGCTTAGGAAACAGACCACTGAGCTGTAACTATTGACAATTGTGTGCCAATTTGCAGGACCAGTGAGTGTGCAAATAAGAACAACTACAACATCCAAACAAACAGTTCAGGAAACAGCTACAGCCATGCAGAGATACCCAGCAAATAAAGAAAAAATATACTGTATGTACAGTTTACATAAAAAGGAAACACATTTTAAGTTAAAAGTTATACAGCATTTGGTGCCTGTTTGGCCACAGAATTAGTCCCATGAAAACTTACATTGACAAGCATGTTTACTTCATCCATTATGTGGATTTGTCCCATATATATATATATACTCTGATGGTACAACCTAATTAAAAAAAAACTTTCACTGTCAAACACAACTGTGGAGTGAGTCTCTTGTCTCTGCTTACCCTCCTCTGCTCTTCCAGGCCTCAAGGAGTGACTCCTCCTGGACTTGAACCTGTGGGATGAGATTGCATGAATCACTGAGAATCAACGACCACTTCCCTCTACGACACCTGACCTGGACACCATGATTTTTCACTATTTCTCCATATCTATTAAATATATTTAATGTCACTTGAAGAGAAGCACACCACACATCAAGCACACAGTACATGTCACAGTTTTCATGTCACATTTTAATAACAGTCCAGGATCACAGAGATTCTGTTGTACTAGGGTGTTGTACCGTGTTAGCCATTATGAATGTAGAGAAAAGCCAAGTAAAATGACACCTTTTATTGGCTAACTAAAAAGATTACAATATGCAAGCTCTATTGAAAATCCAAGTGATACAAATGTAGTCTTTAGTTGCCTAGTGTCCAAAAAATTACAATGATATGATGAAACATCATACCTGCTCCACAAATAACAATATGCAATTCCTGATACAACATGGCTTTACTCACTTATAATATAGACAATCATGAAAACTTCTTAAACAAAACAAGTTTTAACATTATGGCTGGGAATCAACCCCATTACCACTACTTTATGGGCAGGTATTCTACCTACTAAACCATATCTCAATGCTGGTTTGGGTTGGGATATTTTACACATTTCTATTTTTTGTCAAACACAGAAAAACCTCCGTCTGCCTTCAAATGGACTGAAAAAGAGTTGAGTAACAAATTAACACAAATATGAGGTAAAGTTCAACAATTAGAGTCCACCTCAGTCTCTTCTTGTTCTTTGTTCAAATACCACAGGATCAACTGAGACAGTAACCCAGGCCAGGGATGGGAGTGTAGTGGGTAGGATTCACATCTTTCAACCAGGAATTGTAAGATCAATTCCCATCCACGACTGACAAATTTTTAGTAAATAGAAAATTACTCCACTCCACTTCTTCTGGGATTTTCCATGACTATAACAATATTTCTTAAGGATAGTCTAAGGTTCCTCAAGGATTTTCAAGAAATGAGCAGACCATGCACAATCCTACAGGCCTCTTAACATCAATGTGATTTGCTATACATTTTATGTAACCAGAGCCATCACTATGAAAGTCTTCTCTGCCTGTACCAGACCACACTTTTCACTATTTTGGAATGAGATCTTCAGTTTTACAGGCAAATCCTCAATTACAAAATAGATCATATTTAGTGACAAAACAAAGCTTTATGTACTATTATAAAAATAATAATGAGCTTGGACACATTTCAATATTGAGGTGTTCAATTGTCCCTCTTTATCACTACAACCACCACACAATTCTCCAGTACAATAACTGCCAAACCAACAGTAAGTGGCATCTGTTCTCACTAATGGCCCATTATCTAGGCATCCTCATAATACAACTGCCATCAACTACACCAAGAACGCTTAGAAAAAAATGTTTGCCTAAACCGGCCACACGAATATCTTCAATGAACAAGGTCTCTGGAAAATATTGCATATTCATTCGAAAAATGCTTTGCTAAATTTCACCAATGAACACTAAGGGTGAACATGCAGATTCCACCTCTTAAACTCAAATGTTATTTTTATTTTAATATTTATTATTAAGGTGCACTCAGGCACTCAGAATGGGCCTATGCATGCAAATGAAGGGATGGATAGGCCACATAAATAGCACCACTAACCAATTGTTTGGAATGAAAACTAAGAAGGGGGTGGTGCTCCTGACTGGAATAAAGAGACAGGATCATGATTGGCATGTACAGGGAGGTGTGAAATGGAAGGACAAAGTTCAGGGAAGCTGAAGGAAGACACAAAGCTCAAAGGTTAGTACTCACTGTAAAGCTCCAGTGATGGTGCCAAGTGCTGTGGTTGTGAGTGAAGACATTTTGTCACTAGAAGCAAAAAAGGGAGGAAGAGAAAAGTAGATGCAGAAACAATAATACTTGCCTAATGATAAAAAATAAAAAACAAAATATATAAATATTGTATAAAGAAAGTTCTTACTTACACAGCACTTCTGACACATCTGATTAACAGCACTACAACTAACACCCACTCTCTTATCAAACATCCCAGGCAAAGCTACAAAATAGATCTAGTTTAGAAATAAGTCTTATTCTATGAACCAGATATTTACCAGAGTTTTATTCTGTATAACTATTTGTAACTTTGAGATAATACACATGAGACAGGTTTGTTTGAAAACCATACCATTTATCTGTTCTTTGATTATTGTAATGAAAATGCTTCAGAGCTATGCAATGTAAATGAATCCAACTTGTAAAAGATTGAGACAAGCTCAGTTGAGACAAGTGAGTCTGCCATACTGCATTAAACAAGACCACAAAGTGGCACCATTTTTTAAAGTAACACAAGAACATTCATCTTTGGAATAATTTTTAACAGCGGCTCATGACTATACTTTATTTACGGCACATTTCTCCTGACATAACCAATCATGGAATCCCATTAGATTTATTTTCTACATGAATCCTGTTCACTTCTGTTAACTGAAGTTTTTGTCTACTCTGTTCATAGGCTAAGAGATCACAGTTATTATGTGAGTGGGACCTTGTATTACCATACAATCTGTCCAATCCATTATCCAACCCACTATATCCTAACTACAGGGTCATGGGGGCCTGCTGGAGCCAGTCCCAGCCAACACATGGCGCAAGGCAGGAAACAAACCCCAGGCAGGGTGCCAGCCCACCGCAACCATAACATCCATCCCTCCATTTATCCATCCAGTCATCTTCCAAACCTAAGCTTCCTAAGTGTTTCCAGGGCAGGGTCAAGGGGCAGCTGCAGCCTTTTGCAGAAAGCAAATGACACAAAGCAGGACACGGTGCCTGTCCATCACAGGACAAATATGCACAAACCCAAACACAGAGACAAACTCGATACAATATACAATACCATACATAAAACACTACATATATGTTTGTGCTCGAAACTTTAAGGGGGAGAAACCTCCACCCCAATTTAATGTTTGAATATCACAATGTTCTACACTCCAAGTGGGACGTCCTCATCCTTGCTAATTTAAGAAATCAAACTTACACACACCTTACTTCTGGCACAGAACTGAGTCCTAGTTTTCTCTGCTTTGAAAATAATCTGGTTCTAAAAACAATTGAGTTCAATTTTTACAAAATTTTATCATTTATTACCATTGTTTTTCACATTTTTCTGTCTGTCTGGTGATCTCCCGTTATCTTCCAGGCTGCAATAACCATGACCGGATATGCCATCCAGATAGGGGTATGAAAAGTGTGATATCATTGTGCCCATTGTTCCTCAAAAGGAGTCTCAAGAAAATGATTAGTTCCTGAAAATCTCCTCAGAATGGCAGATTCACTCAGACTAACGTTTCTTTACTAAGCTGTTTTTGGAGCCAAATCCTTCTTATATACATCTTATATTGCATTTTTAGTACAATATGTTTATACTTATTCTGTTTGTTTGGCATCAGCAATGTGTTGTTGGTGCTCACTAGTGATGAGCAAACCTGGCTGAATTGTTTTTTTCTTAAGTTCGGTGAAATTGGGGAAATGTTTGGGAACTTTGCAGAATTCAGTCAAATGCATTGAAGTCAGTGGGCAAGAAGAAATTGAACTTGAGTGGATTATGAAGGTGCAATAGTCTTTTCAGAGTTTCTGAAGTCTACAGAAGTGTACACAAATTATTCTGGACCAAAAATTGTGTCCAAAAATGTGACTTGAGTTGTGAGGCTGCAGTGCCAACTACTGCGCCACTAGGCACCCCTGGAGATAAAATTGATAGAATTTAACTTCAGGAGAGGAAACGTTCATGAGGGCAGGAAGAATGAATTCACTAATTTATACCCGCGACAGATTTGTAGGCAGGTACTCATCTCTCAAACATTCAGTTTGTTTGGTTTTCCCTTATAGATTTGCTGGTTCACTCCTGCTGCTACCAAATAGGCACAACACTAAAGCATGTGGACACTTCACTCCTTCCTGGTTAAGCAACTGAACAGCACCCTCGGTAATAATATTAAAGGGCTAGGCATACATATTCAACACAGCTCACACACAAGTCCATACAAAAAGAAACAACCTTTAAGACACAAATACACCAACACATTTTCAGTTGCCCTGTGATTGCATGTTTTGTGTTTATATGTTTTGCATATTCTTTAAATTTTCCAGTCATTTTTAGTGTACTCTTAGGATTCTCAAATTAATGTACTATTTTGACACTATATTTACCCTATATTTACTCAATTATTAGGATACTAAAGGGGCTGTCCCATCCAACATCATCATTGGCTGCTAAAGCTCTGTTATATCACAATAAGGGTATTAGAAGATAAAAGTGAGTTTAAGCTGGCCGCACAATGAATTTTCAGGAAATTATTCTGCAAGCAAAGCCACCGGTGAACATGGCATATTAACTGTGAGAAACACTTTTGAGAATTTCTCCAATCAACACCAGTGATCAGAAAGAGTAACACTAGTTACCCAAGAACTTGCGCTGACCATTTATTACCACACAGACAACGCAAAAAAATTGCAGGTTTCATAACTACATGGCACATTTTACATATGCAGAAAAAAAGATTTTTCTTTTTTCCATGCTGTTTAAATGTTTAATTACATAGCATACCTGGGTCTAGGGATGTCGGAGGAAGGCATAAAATGATCCTTTTTGGACTCTCACAAAGAAGCATTTTTTATGTGTGGTTACCTCAATTTACTGCTCCTCCATGACTCAGGAACCCATAGGCTGACATCACATAAATTACTAACACACAACTACCACTAACCACTACACAATCTATCATAGTGTGGCAACCCCAACTGAATTTTCCGTATTTCTTCCACAGCTTACAGTTCCTTGTGATTTTCAAATAAACACACCATAGAGCAATGGACACATAACATTTTCAAAATGTCCAATTGTTAAGGCCCAGAATCACAAGTACATATATTGAAAATCCAGATTTAAACACATTACTCTATATTTACCTTGTCACCAGGATATTGAAATGTTTTCATGCTGACACCTTGTAGCTGCTCCCCAAATAACAATGAGCAATACCTGAGAAAATATAATTATGCCATTATGCATTATGAAATATTTCATAATGATAAAAATGAATACATCATGACTAGGATTTGAACCCAGAACCTTTCCTTTCAGGGCAGTTATGCTAACCACTGCACCACAGTTTCTTTGGAAGCATTACACACCTTTCTAATTATTCTAAGTCAAACAATGTCGTACTCCTGCCTCCAAAACAGAGTAAAAGTGAGTTTTAGAACTCAATCCACATATGAGACACAGTTCCATTATTTCCTTTCACCTCTATCTCTTGCTCTTTGTTCAAGTAATATAGCCTGATATACAGTATCAACTGAGAAAGAACTGTAGACCAGGCTTACTGGTGGTGTAGCGGTTAGCAAGTGCATGCCTCTCAACCAATACGTTACAGTTCAATTCCCATTTATCACATATACTTTTTCCTTTAATGATCAACAATTATTTCCATATACCTGTCAATATTGCTTGCCACTGCTTGTCAGCTTACATCTCTCATAGTAATGAGTGCAAAAAGACATTTTTTCATACCGCCATCTTCCCAAGTAACATTAGGTTATTGCCTAAGAAACTATGACCCCACCCACATACAAAACAACCAATGACAGACTTCTGAAAAAACACACATTTACTAATCTTTGTGTATTTTTTGTGAAATGTACTGTGGTATAGCGGGTCCACGGCTACAACAAAATATGGCCAGATTTTAAATCCATAAAGCTGTGTCAATCTCCGTGGGCATGTGATTAAGACAATGCGCCCACAGAGACGGGTGTATATATATGGGCTGGCACAAGGAGAGAGAGATAAAAGATGTAAAAGAAAGAGAGGGGAAAGAATGGGATGGATGATGGAGGTTAATAAATGGTGAAGGGCAGTTAGAAAGAGAAGATCGGGCCACCTGTTTGGAGAAGGCTGCTCGAGGCGCAGGCTGAGGTGCTCTAGGGGCTAGTTTGCCCTACTAAGCGTGTAGAGTGGGGCGAGCGAGACGTAAGACCTCCCAGTGGATCCGAGGAGCAACTGCTTGAGCACAAAGGAAGACGAGAAGTGTGTCGACTGTTGTGTCTACAAAGTACACCATTTCTCACTTGCTAGAACGCTCTTTATTTTTTAAGTCTCACAATTACCATTACAAACATCATGTTTTCCAGCATTTCCCCCACCTTCCCAAAAATCAAGTATTAAAGGATGTGACAAAATTCCAAAAATGCTGGACGTTGACGGACCTGCTGGGGTTGTTGCTGTTGAGCAACTGATGGTTGGGAAATCTGGGGTGCCACTTCAGATGCATTACTACGGCTGTCATCTGATGGAGCTGCTGACCTAAAATGGGTACTATGAAACTGAGACCTTGGTATGGTAAGGTTAGTTGCTGACACTTTATGCAGGCGACGGGCATGCCAGTGAGAGCCTTCCTGTTACAGAAATGTGGTGCGCCCCAATTGCTTAGTAATAAAAAGAGGTGAAGAAAGAAAGGAATACAGCTTATCAGCATGATGTGACTTCCGTACTCTAACCCAGTCACTGGCACTGATATTAGACAACTTCACTGTGTAGCACTGATCAAATTGCTGTTTCATTTTCTTTTGCCCTTGTCTGACTTTTGCAATTTCTGAGGGTGCAGAATGGCTTAAAGCCATTGGGCAAAGACGATCTAGTGGAAGTGGGAGTTCCCAACCCATCATTAACTTAGCTGGTGATTTCCCAGTGGTTGAGTGTTGAGTTGCCCAGTAGTGAAGTAACGTTTGGTTGATGGCAGTATAAAAATTGCAACCTTGAGCAAGATGTGCCAGGATATCATTTTTAAGTGACTGATTAAATCTCTCTACCCCTGCATTTTCCTGTGGGTTAAAATAAGCTTTTTAGCAGTGTTCAATGCCATGATTCTTTAGGAATGATGTGAATTCTGCTGAGATAATTTGTGGCTCATTGTCAGTTGTGATTACACCTGGAAGTCCGAAACAGGCTATTATAGCCACCAGTATGTCGATCACAGTCTTTGAAGTGACTGTACTCACCGGTACAACTTCAGGCCACTTAGAGTGCAGATCATATATGACCACAAGAAAACGATGATGGGGAGGAGTGCTGTGAAGTTCACCACAAATGTCTAGCTGCAGGTGGTCCCATTGGTGTGCTGGCCACTGAAGGGGCTGAGGTGGTGGAGGAGTAGGTAACCCTGTCTTTCTACTGACCAGACAAGCACAGAAATCCTCAACAAGGACTTCTATATCGTTGTCAATACCTGGCCACCAAACCTGATCTCGGCACTTCTGTTTCATTTTGACAATTCCTAGGTGACCCTCATGAGCCATTGGCAAAATACGAGACCGCAAACTTTGTGGCACTACAGCACAATAACCCCGAGCAATGCAGGTGTCATTCCAACAAGATAGTTACTCTTTCACACGTGAAAATGGGATCAGCTCATCGGATACATGTTTGGGCCAGCCCTCTTTAATATAAGTGTGTAATAATTCGAAAACAGCCTCTTCTGAAGCTTGCTGAAGCTCTGTAAGTGATACAATATCCTGTAGCAGTCCATGCAGCAGCTGAATAAGGTCATTTTCTGTGTCAGCAGCTTGGTTGTGAAGTGGCTCCAGTGCTGGTGTAAAGCATGACAGTAGGTCAGCTAATACATTTTCCTGTCCTGGTTTAAACTCCAGTTGGAAATTATATTGTTGTAAATGAACAGACCACCTATGTAACCGGCGGGGTTTGTGTCCTGCTCCAGATGTTGATGCAAAGAAGTGAGAGCCTGATGATCTGTTTTCAGAATGAATTGTCTTCCATACAAATAAATATGCCATAGCTCACAAGCCCAAATGCATGCTAAAGCTTCACGTTCCCCTGCAGAGTATTTTTGTTCAGTCAGGCTGAGTGCTCTGGAGTCAAATGCAACTGGCTTTTCCACCCCTTCTTCCATCTGTGACCAAACAGTTCCCAAGGCAGAGGCTTCACCAGTAACAATTGCTGTACACTCTGGGTTAAAATGAGAGAGAACTTGTGCAGTCATGAGTTGTTGTTTCAGGAGATGCAATGCTTCATCGCATATAGAGGTCCAATCCCAGGGTGCATCCTTTTTTATGAGCTAGCGTAGTGGGGTTGTGATAGCTGAATATTGTGGCATGAAGCGTAAGTAATAGGAAGTCATGCCTAAAAATGAAGCAATTTGTGCAGCTGAACTGGGTTCAGGAAGACTGCAAACAGCATCCACATTGGACTGCAAGGGTTTAATACCTTCATCTTATAAGTGCAACCCAACAAAATCCATTTCTGATGCTGCAAAGATACACTTCTCCTCATTTAAGGTGAGGTTGTGCTTTGTAAGCTGTTGTAACACATGTTGTAGTCTTTCATTATGGACAGAGAGTGTTGGTCCATGCACTACCATGTCATACATATACACACTTACTCCTGACATCCCAGAGTGATGACATTATTTTCTGAAAACAACTGGGCACTGAGCAAAGCCCAAATGGCATACGGGTATAATGTAACACCCCAAGGTATGTGACGAATGCAGTGAGATCCCTACTATCAGGATGTAGTGGTATCTGCAGGTAGCCTTGTCGTAAGTCCAGGTTAGAGGAAACAGTGGAACCATGAAACTGAGTTGTAATCTCCTCAGCTGTTGGTTGTGGGTATCTATCTGGGACCACAGACTTGTTAACTGCACGAAGGTCAATACAAGATGCAACCCGCCTGACTTTTTACATGCAATTACTAGACTGGAGATCCAGGGCGATGCACTAACTGGTTCTATAATCCCTTCATCCAGAAGCTCTTTTAACTGTGCAGTAACATCATCTATCAGTGCTAGTGGTGTTCGGCGCAGTGGCTGAATGACAGGAGGTATGGACGGATTAAGTCTGGGCTTGTGCACAAACTCCAATAAGCATCCTACGCCATTAAACAGGGCAGGCCATTTCTGCACCCACGGAGAAGTAACTTGTAGGAGTTCTGCACCATCATAATCAAGAACAGTAAATCCGAGTCTGAGGAAAAGGTCAATACCCAGTATATTGGCTCCTTGCTTTGTAACATGAAAGCAAATTTCAGAAAGAGATCTGTTCCATAACGAACATGTAGCAGCAAAGTTCCCAGAACATCAATCTTAGTGTGCCCATAACCAGCCAGAGCTATAGATGGCCTCTGCAAAGGTAAGTGAGAATAAAACTGCTTGTATGTAGCATAATTAAGAAGAGACTCTTCAGTGCCTGCATCCAAAAGCAAAGGTATGCACACATCCTGTATATATACAGCACAAGTCATGAAGTTAGGAGAACGAGACTGCACTGCATGGATGGATGATGGTGCTGAATGTGAAGGTGAGGGCTGCCCAGATGCTGGTACTTGGGATGATTGACAGCATCTTGCAAAATGGTTTAATTTGTTGCATTTTCTACATCCCTGACCTCTTGCTGGACAGCTTGAGTCCCTGTGCTGGAGATGGTTAGATCCACAATTCCCACAATATTGTCCTGACATATTGGGGTTTCTCCGTGCTTGCAGGACTGGGGCAGCTGTCTCTGCATAGTTATCACTGAAAGTGGGCTGTAACATCTGCACTGATAAAGCAGGAGCTGCTGTCAGCTGCACCGCGCTCTGCACTGCTGATTCAAACTGGCACGCAATCTCTATCGCTTTCTCTAGTGTGAGTTTGTCAGATTCCATCAATACTCTCTCCCACACAGGTGCACTATGCATTTTCTCTATCAGCTGATCTCTTATCGTCTTGTTCTAAAGTGGACCAAAATTACAGTGCCCTGCAATGGAGCAAAATGGTACGCTTGCATGCGTCAGATTCAGAGTCCAAGCCAAGCACAATCAGACAAGTTTGAAAAGATTCAAACCAGCGAGTCCAAGGCACAGAAGGATCACCAGGTAAAGGTAAGAAAGGAGGTGGTGGTGGCAGCGAAAATTCAGCCATTCTCGTTGCCAAATGTTGTGTTTATAAAATACACCGTCTCTCACTTGCTAGAATGCTCTTTATTTTTTAAGTCTCGAAATCACAACAATCGAAAGTGTGCGCTATTCTCACACATGCGCACATATGCTGTCACTTTTTCCTGTGTGCATGAAATTACCATTACAAACATTTTGAACTTTTAAAAGCCTGCTCCCCATTTTTGGGCCTGCTTAGACTGAAGCCTGCACATGGCAGTTGGAGACAGGCTGGCATGGGTTGAGCCACATCTGGGCTGGCAAGGTAAAGTCTCGGCTATTTTATTAATTTTTTTGAGGTGTGACACCCTTTTCGTCATGTTCCTTTCCTTACTAATAGCACACAAATGAACATGACACTGAAGTAGCTGCTCCCCTTTAGCATTCAATGTCATTTGCACCTGTTTCTGCAATTCTCATAATTTAATTGTCAGTGTTTGAATACAATTAAGGAAGCAGACTGCGCAGAAAGCAGTGAATCAAAAATAGTTAAAGAAAGTTATGCATTTAAAGGTTTAGAAAAACTGCAACTTTCTGAATTTCTTCTAAATATAATTATTATATTGGTACCTATTCTGCATGTAAAATAAAAGATGAATAAAGGCTAGCTAATTAAACGACTAGAAGTAAGACTGACATATTGATTTGTGAAACCACTGCCTCCGAGAACCACCCCAGCACCCCCGGATATCCCTTCAGTCCTGAATCCCAAAGTGCATAAGGGGCAGACAACCCTGCCAGTGTCTGATAACATAAAGCAGGTGGCCGAGGAGTGGGCCATATGCCACCCGGCATCCAAATAACACTCATACAGTAGTTCATTCAGGGATTCTTCCCTTATTTATCATATTGGCAACCCTGCCAGGGCATACTGATGTTGGTGCTCCATCTGGACAAGTACATAACAAGCCGTAATGACAGTCCCAACTGTGACTAAATTTACATACTACGTACAGTACACTGAAGGTAATTAGGAAGTGTTGACAGAATATTGAAAATATTGAGAGAGAAACATCACAAATGGAAGGTCACAAAAACTGTGTTTCAAATGAGAAAACTTGGGATGTAAAACAGCAATGCCAATAACAGCTTTTGACATTTTTGCTTAAATAAGAATGTAGAAATAGCCAAATCTGTAAACCAGCAAAGACAGCTAGAAGCAGAGTCCAGGACTATTAACAGAAATAGCCCAGAAGCAACTCATATATTTAGTACATTAAAAAAAAAGAAAACATTTTGTGCGTCATTTTCATCCTGGCAATTTCTTTGTGTGTGTGTGTGTGTGAGTATTTAAGCAAGCTAAATATTTTACCCTACACTTTACAGTACAAAAGTACCCTGATACTTTTTAAGTTAACAATTTCCAAACACCTGCATGTTGAAGGAGAGATATTGTAATTAATTTCATGCAGTAATGCCATCTCGTTTTTTTTCCAAGTTCTTTCTGTTTCCCTCCAGTATTTGTGTACTTTTTGAGTGTTCTGTGCTTATATGTGATGTAAAACATCCTGTGTCTGCCTGAGGGAAAAGTGCTGGTAATTGTCTTTTTCTATAAATTTAAATATGAAGACTGTTGTGCAAGCAAGGACAAACTTTACTGAGTCTCAGAATTAACGAAAAGTGATATAGCAGGGGCCTTTAGGGGTAATTTTTCTTAGTAGATTTTGTTTGTTACAGAAAATTATTTTATTTCTAGGTAGATATTAAAACAGCTTAGTGCATCCACACTGAAACTAAACAGTTCAAATCAGATTAAGGATATGAAACTAAATGACAACTTAAGGGTGGTGTCATGTCATTTACTACCCCGCTTAATCCAGACCAAGGTCACGGTTTGATGGGGGAGTATGTGGTGTGTGGTGGTGGTTGGCTGGGGCCTATCCAAGCAGGCATAGGCCACAAGGTAGGAGCAAACTCTAAACAGGGTCCCAGTCCATCGCGCATGGTGAACACACACATGCACACACCAAACGAAAATTTCGTGATGCCAGTCCACCTAACCATTATGTCTTTGAACAGTGAGAGGAAACCCACATGGACAACGTGCCAATTCCACACAGGGAGGACCCAAGATGTGAACCTTGTTCTCCTTACTGTGAGGCAGCAGTACTACCATTGCGCTACCGTGCTGCCCTCCTAGATGATTAGACGGAGGTATTTAGTAAATGTTGTAAAGAATGAAGGTCAGTTTCACTGATTTCTTTCATCTGTGCACATTTTCCTTGGTCAGGTAGAACAGCTGGAGGGTGTACATAAAATAACCCAGAAGGAGATGGAAGTCCAAGGCAACGCATATTCATGTAAATTTTTTCATCTTCAGACATTGTCACACACGTCCGACTAGGAAGACATTGTATGGACCAAGCAAAGGTAATTCCACGCCAGGCCAGGGGGTGGTGGGGTGCACTAAACCTTCTCCTGTTATCCATCCATCCATCCATCCTCTTCCGCTTATCCGGGGTCGGGTCGCGGTGGCAGCAGCTTGAGCAGAGAGGCTCAGACTTCCCTCTCCCCGGCCACTTCTTCCAGCTCTTCCCGGAGAATCCCAAGGTGCTTCCAGGCCAGCCGGGAGACACAGTCCCTCCAGCGTGTCCTGGGTCTTCCCCGGGGCCTCCTCCCGGTTGGACATGCCCGGAACACCTCACCAGGGAGGCGTCCAGGAGGCATCCTGATCAGATGCCCGAGCCACCTCATCTGACTCCTCTCGATGCGGAGGAGTAGCGGCTCTACTCTGAGCCCCTCCCGGATGACTGAGCTTCTCACCCTATCTTTAAGGGAAAGCCCAGACACCCTCCGGAGGAAACTCATTTCAGCTGCTTGTATTCGCGATCTCGTTCTTTTGGTCACTACCCATAGCTCATGACCATAGGTGAGGGTAGGAACGTAGATTGACTGGTAAATTGAGAGCTTTGCCTTACGGCTCAGCTCTTTTTTCACCACGACAGACTGATGCAGAGCCCACATCACTGCGGATGCCGCACCGATCTGCCTGTCGATCTCACAGTCCATTCATCCCTCACTCGTGAACAAGACCCCGAGATACTTGAACTCCTCCACTTGGGGCAGGATCTCTCCCCCAACCCTGAGAGGGCACTCCACTCCTTTGAGGACCTTGGTCTTGGATTTGGAGGTGCTGATTCTCATCCCAGCTGCTTCACACTCAGCTGCGAACCGATCCAGAGAGAACTGAAGATCACGGCCTGATGAAGCAAACAGGACAACATCATCTGCAAAAAGCAGTGACCAATCCTGAGTCCACCAAACTGGACCCCTTCAGCACCCTGGCTGCGCCTAGAAATTCTGTCCATAAAAGTTATGAACAGAATCGGTGACAAAGGGCAGCCCTGGCGGAGTCCAACTCTCACTGGAAATGGGCTTGACTTACTGCCGGCAATGCGGACCAGGCTCTGACACCAGTTGTACAGGGACCAAACAGCCCTTATCAGGAGGTCCGGTACCCCATACTCCCGGAGCACCCCCCACAGGATTCCCCGAGGGACACGGTCGAACGCCTTTTCCAAGTCCACAAAACACATGTAGACTGGTTGGGCAAACTCCCATTCACCCTCCAGGACTCTGCTAAGGGTGTAGAGCTGGTCCACTGTTCCGCAACCAGGACAAAAACCACAGTGTTCCACCTGAATCCGAGGTTGGACTATCCGACGGACCCTCCTCTCCAGAACCCCCGAATAGACTTTTCCAGGGAGGCTGAGGAGTGTGATCCCTCTGTAGTTGGAACACACCCTCCGGTCCCCCTTTTTAAAGAGGGGGACCACCACCCCGGTCTGCCAATCCAGAGACACTGTCCCCAATCTCCATGCGATGTTGCAGAGACGTGTCAACCAAGAAAGTCCTACAACATCCAGAGCCATGAGGAACACCGGGCGTATCTCATCCACCCCCGGGGCCCTGCCACCAAGGAGTGTTTTGACCACCTCGGTGACCTCAGTCCCAGAGATGGGAGAGCCCACCTCAGAGTCTCCAGGCTCTGCTTCCTCATTGGAAGGCATGTTAGTGGGATTGAGGAGGTCTTCGAAGTACTCCCCCCACCGACCCACAATGTCCCGAGTCGAGGCCAGCAGCGCACCATCCCCACCATATACGGTGTTGACACTGCACTGCTTCCCCCTCCTGAGACGCCGGACGGTGGACCAGAATCTCCTCGAAGCCGTCTGAAAGCCGTTCTCCATGGCCTCCCCAAACTCCTCCCATGCCCGAGTTTTTGCCTCAGCAACCACCGAAGCCGCATTCCGCTTGGCCTGCCGGTACCTATCAGCTGCCTCCAGAGACCCACAGGACAAAAAGGTCCTATAGGACTCCTTCTTCAGCTTGACGCCATCCCTCACCGCCGGTGTCCACCAACGGGTTCGGGGATTGCCGCCACGAAAGGCACTGACCACCTTACGGCCACAGCTTCGGTCAGCCACCTGAACAACAGAGGCACGGAACATGGCCCATTCAACAAACCTCCAATGATGAGCAAAAACCTTGGACAACGTTTTCCCTTGCCCGGACGCAGGTCACCGGGGCCCCCCTCTGGAGCCAGGCCTGGAGGTGGGGCTTGATAGCGAGTGCCTGGTGGCCGGGCCTGCACCCATGGGGCTCGGTCAGGCACAGCCCGAAGAGGTAACGTGGGTCCTCCTTCCCATGGGCTCATCACCTATGGGAGGGGCCAAGGAGGTTGGGTGCAGTGTCAGTTGGGTGGTGGCCAAAGGCGGGGACCTGTGCGGTCTGATCCTCGGCTACAGAAACTGGCTCTTGGGACGTGGAATGTCACCTCTCTGAAGGGAAAGGAGCCTGAGCTAGTGCGTGAGGTCGAGAGGTTCCAGCAAGATATAGTCGGACTCACCTCGACGCACAGCTTGGACTCTGGAACCAATCTCCTTCTCCTATTATCTCTACAGAAAAGCCGCGGGAAAACCTGTCTGATTTAAAACAGATGATGTCACTTCCGGGTCCGGCACCAAGAAGAATATTACTTCCGGTTCCGGCACCTAGAAGATTATCACTTCCGGCACCTACTCTGACTAATGAAGAACATCACTTCCGGTTCCCTTACATCACTTCCTGTCCTATCCCTTAAAGCTGCCATCTTGACAAACTATCGTCAGTTCAGTATAGAGAACATCTCTGTATTTATCAAAGAATCTTTTGTAGCCAGGAATAATATATGGGTGGCTGCCCCAAACTTTTTTAAGTGTGTCCTTTTACACATAATAGAACAACTTAGAGTAGCACAGTACCGTAAAAGTGTGCTTTTGCATCATGGGGATGTGAAAGGAAGCATAAAGAACAAGAAAAAGGTTAGGTGTTCCACCCCATATGTTGTCAATGTTAGCTTGCAAAAATAGAAGGTGCAATGATTCACCGGGTAGACTCAAAAGACTGAGTCCAGGACAGGACTGACTGGGGAAGGAAATGGGCTGGCTTTATCGATGGAGGGAAGGAAGAGGAGTGTCCATAGGGATGCAGGCGGACGTGGGGTCAGAAGCAGGGCGTCGACTGGTGCCGGAAGTGGAATCTGATAAGAGCTTAGGTAGTCTTTGCTTCTGATGATCTGCAGAAGAGGAAGTGCATTTTGTCAACCCCTGACGTGGCATTTTATATTTGGTCAAACTCACTGGCTGCCTCCAATGCATGTCTGACACAGGGAAAATATGCACACTTGATATAAAATGGGTGAATTAATTAAGTTAAAAACGGCTTCAACTTATTAGTTGGATAAATGTAGCCATAGTTTTTGATGTGCGAGGCAGAAGGTTCTGTTTAATACCTGCATATCACACAACTATTAAATATAATAAGTACTTGTACCTTTTCATTGTCTTAAAACAGTACATTGCTACTGCTGTTTTTCTTACAGCCAATATAATCATTTTTTGCTTTGTAGGCTTTTTTTTCTTTATGTTTTGGCTTCATTCTTTTTTTGTAGAAGTTCTTGATTTGTTATTGTTATTTAATTCCTAACACAGTCGTATGACTGACTATATACAGTATATAGGGAATAATGACAGGGTATCATAAAATGTAAAGAACTGTGTGGTACTCACTCAGTGATCTGTTATTAGTGAAATTTATCTATCCTACGTTTGTTGTAATTGCAGGTACTGTTAGAATAAATCAGGTGAGTTAAAGAAATAATGATTACGGAACTTTTCACTTTGAAGCTGTTAAGTACTTTATTTTTTTAATTAAAAGTTTTCATAGCAATTAAACCACCTCATTTACTGCAACTGCAAACTTGAGTTAAACAATCAAATCAATCATTTGTTATTTTATATATGGATTCATGTGTCAAGTATAGTCCCAAAAGCACTTTATGAAACAAACAATAATTCAATACAAAGAAAATGGAGAAAACAAAGGCAATTGAACCAATGGTATCCTCATGGCATAAACATCTCACGGTTACATAACTGCAGAAGTGCAAATTCTCCACAGCTGTCCACATGTTCTATCCTTCCATCACACTACAAAAGATAAAAATATACCTTTCACCATATTACCTATCAATGAATAAATAGTTGCTAATTTGAAATGCATAATTATGCCACTGGGAGTTTTCTTCTGCTTTGTACAGTACTGCTCTCTGCATTAACTTAGCAATTATAACCCTAAAGGGGGTTCAACATTTCATTCAGCCCCTAACTCTTGCCTTTGGTTACTGTATGAGTTTAAAACACCTGTAATAGCCTGTAATAATTATAAAACTGAAATATTGTCATCTCTGGCTGTTACTCTATTATTATTATTATTATTATTATGTTGTTCTTTACATTAGTGTGGAAATGGACATGCAGTGCAGAGTTGCAAATAATGTGCTGTAATCTATAGATTTCTTTTTCTTGTTCAAGATGGGACATCAGAACAATGAAGAAGTACCTGTATGTTTTTTAATAAACTGGGTGACGGTGTACACTAACTTGCCTTCACTTTCTCTGTTAGTGGTTCAAACGTTGTGATAAGACTATTACTGAATTAATAACCTAAAAGCACTCACTTCCATAAAGAAGATACCAGTTTATTCTTAACATAAAGATAATAGGAAATGGATATTCTATAGGCAAGTATACACACACAGGGCAATAAACAAAAACATAAAACATTGATCTATGTCAGCTTGGTTTTATCTTCGTTCTCTATAGAAGAAGGAACAAACTTATCAATATGTAATTCCTTAATTGTTGCCTAAACAATCATCCACAAATCATGATTCATTTAAGACTGGCTTTTAAAAGCTCTTATAATTGTTTTTTTTTTCTTTCGGTTGGTAAAATAAATTAATCCTCTTCTGCTTTAACAGTGGCATTGTATTTCTCCACAGCTCGTCTGCACTCTAGTCTCCGCACAGCTCTTCTGTGATGATGTGTGCATGTCACACGCTGTTTGAAGCTGCTGTGTGACTGATGGAAGGTTAGTTTAGTTTCTTTAATACATTTAGTAGGCGGAACTTAAAAGACAAAGACTTATGTTTCACACAGGTTATACAAATATTACATTTTCTGCCTCAGTTTTTATGATGGAAATTTGCATATACTTCAAAATGTTATGAAGAGTGATCAGATTAGTTACCATTAATTGCAAAGTCCCTCTTTGCCATGAAAATGAACGCAAACCCAAAAAACCCATTCCCACTTCATTTCAGCCATACCACAAATGGACCTGCCAGGAAACTCCCCAGACTTTAATCCCATTGAGAACTTGTGGTCAATCCTCAAAAGTCAGGTGGACAAATAAAAACCCACAAATTCTGAAAAACTCCAAGCATTGATTATGCAAGAATGGGCTACCATCAGTCAGGATCTGACCCAGAAGTTGATTGACAGCATGCCAGGGTGAATTGCAGAGGTTTTGAAAAAGAAGGGCCAACAAAGCAAATATTGAAACATTTAACAAAAAGATCTAAAAACAGTGAAGAAGCAAACTTTGTGAAAACCAATACTTGTGTCATTCTCAAAACTTTTGGCCAGGACTGTAGATTTCAGTTTTAACTATACCAATAAGAATAAATGCATTCGCTGACATTACAAAGTTCCATGCAATAAAATGTCAGAATCTAGAGTATAGCAGCGCATTTATATTTTGTTGATTCATGTTATTTTAAGGGATAGAGGCAATATTTTCTCAGAATTCCACCAGGGTTTACTGGCTCAGGGCGATGCAGTGTATTTTTAATGATAAGGACCAGGATATAAATGTAGTCAAAGCCAGAAATCAAACCAATCAAAATAACAAAACTGAAATCACAATTCTGAACTCAAAGACCAAAAACAAGCTTTAATTTTAAACAGTATCAGGACAGCAAATAAGGTTTCTAATGCATGTACTTTAAGTTTTTATCTGTTATCCTTGGATGCAGAAAAACACCTGTGCTGTCTTAAATATGGTGAAACTGATGATGTTACTTGTGTTGCGCTTCCTGGGAAATTTTGAAAGGGAACAAGGGAATTCTGCTAAACCTCCAAAATGGCAGTGTCCATAACAAATCTAATATGCTGTCCTGGAATAATGGTAATAATTTTCAGCTTTTTCAAATTACCCTAAAACAGGAAACTAATGTTATTTTATGAATACTTGACCCTAAAACCAAAAAACAAGCACATATAATCCCTATACATGTTTAAGGAAACTCAGAAAAATGTATGAGAAACCACATCTCAGAGCACAGGGTCCATAGACTTTTTCTGAGTGAGTTGAATGAAGTGATGAACAGTGTACCCAAGGGACAGAAAGTGGTGATTGGAGCGGATTTCAAAGGTCATGTTGGTGAAGGGAACAGAGGAGACGAGAAGGTGATGGGTAGGTATGGTGTCAAGGAGAGGAATGAAGAAGGTCAGATGATAGTGGATTTTGCCAAAAGGATGGACATGGCTGTAGTGAATATGTATTTTAAGAAGAGGGAGGAACATAGGATTACGTACAAGATTGGAGGAAGATGCACACAGGAAGATTACATCCTATGCAGAAGAGTCAATCTGAAGGAGATTGAAGACTGCAAAGTGGTGGCAGGAGTAAGTGTAGTTAAGCAGCAGAGGATGGTGGTCTGTAGGGTGACGTTGGAGATCAAGAAGAGGAAGAGAGTGAGGGCAGAGCCAAGGATCAAATGGTGGAATTTGAAAAAGGAAGACTGCAAGGTTGAGTTTAGGGAGAAGGTGAGACAGGCACTGGGTGTTAGTGAAGAGTTACCAGACAGCTAGGAAACTATAGCAGAAGTAGTAAGGGTGACAGCAAGAAGAGTGCTTGGCGTGACATCTGGACAGTGGAAGGAGGAAAAGGAAACCTGGTTGTGGAATGGGGAAGTACAGGAGATTATACAGAGGAAGAAGAAGTGGGATAGTCAGAGAGATGCAGAAAGTAGACAAGAGCACAAGGAGATAAAGCTACAGAAAAAGCGTATGATGAATTGTATGAAAGATTGGACACTAAGGATGGAGAAAATGACCTATACCAATTGGCTTGACAGAGGGACCAAGCTGGGAAAGATGTGCAGCAGGTTAGGGTGATAAAGGATAAAGATGGAAACATACTCACAAGCGAGGAGGGTGTGTTGAGCAGATGGAAAGAGTACCTTGAGATGCTGATGAAGAGAAAGAGAGAGAGAAGAGGTTGGATGATGAGGAGATAGTGAATCAGGAAGTGCAACAGATTAGCAAGGAGGAAGTAAGGACAGCTTGATGAAAAGTGGAAAGAACTTTGGTCTAGATGACATACGTATTATTGTAGTATTTCCCCCTACTTACCCTTTACCTGTTTTCTGAAAGGTAAGTGTACTTGTTAAGTTCGTTATTGGGTTGGTCTACTTTTGCACTTTAAGATGAACACACACATACATAGCTATATGCATACACATAGACCCTAACCACAACAGTACCCCATAAATGACACACACACACAGCTGATTAACCTTTAGCACTTTAAACTACACAAGTTCTTTAGGAATAACACAGCCTGTCACTCAGCACTTCAAGAGACTTACTTATTATCGTCATGAACAACATACAATGTTTTAATGATATCTCGGACCTAAATATTACTTTTGGTCTACAAGAATACATGTAAACCTACAAAGATTCAGCACTCTTGACTATAGGCCATTTATCAGCCAAGATTACCTTCTTTACATACGGTTGCCTACTATTGAGTGTAGCTCTCACTCGCAACCTTAATAAACCTCGCAGCACAGAGGTAATGGCAAATCTCCGGCTGCACTAGATGCTCAAAGAAATCTAACTTATTATTTCAATCACTCTACAGACATTAAGACAAAGCATAGAATGTTAAAAGCAGCATGGTATTTATTACAATAATAATAATATCACTGGAACAAAGAATAATAGAAAATAGGTACTGATTGGAAAGTCTGGACATATATAGTCTTTAGAAAAAGCTTACAAAAAAGTTACAGATGACAAGGATGAATGTCCCAGGGTGGCGTTTGATTTAGAAATCGATGTTCATGAAAATGCTGTTAGCTGACGATTGGATGAAAACTGCTCACACATTTTTGCTTTCTTCTCTGACGTCGCTCTTCCGTCATTGCTGTTTGTCTTCTTCTTCCTGTGATGTTGCTTTCAAAATGAGGCATATTTATTATAAAGTTTCATGCTGTGGTTTCACGACACATGATAGTTGCATGCACCTAATTGGTTGGCTGTCAATATGATGGGTGAATTTTGCTCAAACTCTTTAATCTAGCTTTTCCCAGATAATAATTTTTCTTGATATTGCCTCATGTCCTCCTTTCCCAGGCTGTAAACCAAATTGTTGTCCCAGATGTCCTTCCATAAAGTAATCAATAGCTTGAGGCATGGCTCAGTCTTCCTTTCCCAGGCTGTAATACCAATTTAGCACTATGCTGTGAAAAACTGCTATAAAAGTGAGGTGTAAGGGAAGAGGGTATGCCTTTTTATTCCTACATCTGAATTCATCTTATTAGGATTGAGCATAATATAATAATACAAATATAGAGAATAATTTTTAGATTTTATACATCATAACAACATACCTGTGGAAGCATGGAGGTGTTTAGGAGAGATGGTAGTGGAGTTTTTAACCAGATTGTTTAATGGAACCTTGGAAAGGGAGAGGATGCCTGAGGAGTGGAGAAGAAGTGTACTTGTGCCGATATTTAAGAATAAGGGTGATGTGCAGGACTGTAATAACTACAGGGGCATACAATTGATGAGCCACAGCATGAAGTTATGGGAAAGAGTAGTGGAAGCTAGCCTAAGAAGTGAGGTGATGATTAGTGAACAGAAGTATGGTTTCATGCCAAGAAAGAGCACCACTGATGCAATATTTGCTCTGAGGATGTTGATGGATAAGTTTAGAGAAGGCCAGAAGGAGTTGCATTGCGTCTTTGTGGACCTGGAGAAAGCATATGACAGGGTGCTTCGAGAAGAGCTGTGGTATTGTATGAGGAAGTCGGGAGTGGCAGAGAAGTATGTAAGAGTTGTACAGGATATATGTACGAGGGAAGTGTGACAGTGGTAAGGTCTGCAGTAGAAGTGACGGATGCATTCAAGGCGGAGGTTTACATCAGGGATTGGCTCTGAGCCCTTTCTTATATGCAATGCTGATGGACAGGTTGACAGACAAGATTAGACAGGAGTTCCCGTGGACTATGATGTTTGCTGATGACATTGTGATCTGTAGCGATAGTAAGGTACAGATTGAGGAGACCCTGGAGAGGTGGAGATATGCTCTAGATAGGAGAGGAATGAAGGTCAGTAGGAACAAGACAGAATACATGTGTGTAAATGAGAGGGAGGTCAGTGGAATGGTGATGATGCAAGGAGTAGAGTTGGCAAAGGTGAATGAGTTTAAATACTTGGGATCAACAGGACAGTGTAATGGGGATTGTGGAAGAGAGGTGAAAAAGAAAGTGCAGGCAGGGTGGAATGGGTGGACAAGAGTGCCAGGAGTAATTTGTGACAGACGGTTATCAGCAAGAGTGAAAGGGAAGGTCTGCAGGATGGTAGTGAGACCTGCTATGTTATATGGATTGGAAACAGTGGCACTGACCAGAAAGCAGGAGACAGAGCTGGAGGTAGCAGAGTTAAAGATGCTAAAATTTGCACTGGGTGAGATGAGGATGGATTAGAAATGAGTATATTAGAGGGTCAGCTCAAGTTGGATGGTTGAGAGACAAAGTCAGAGAGGCGAGATTGCATTGGTTTCGACATGTGCTGAGGAGAGATGCTGAGTACATTGGGAAAAGGATGCTAAGGACAGAGCTGCCAGGGAAGAGGAAAAGAGAAAGGCCTAAGAGAAGGTTTATGGATATGGTGAAACAGGACATGCAGGTGATGGGTGTAACAGAACAAGATGTAGAGGACAGAAAGATGAAAGAAGATGATCTGCTGTGGCAACCCTTAACGGAAGTAGTCGAAAGAAGAAGAAGGGACTTTTTCTGTGGTGAATCTGAGAAGTACAGTGAGTGGACTTTGTCTTTATTTTATCCTGAAGCTTTTCTCTCCCTGTTGGATTTGGTCTTACCTTGTGGTTGCTGACTTACTGCAGTTTTGAGGTTTCACATGCAGTGGTCTTCTTTTGCTAATATACAAATATGTCAACTGGGAGTTTGTCATGAAGCAATTCCTTTTCTCAGCAAGAAAAATGACTTGCTTTTATGTAGATCTTTCTTCCTTGTGTACCTGTCTGCCCTAAGATGCTGGACTCTGCCACTGACAGCTTGCCAATCTTATGGTCCTACACTAGGTTACTGTTGAGAGAAGCTGCTGTAGTCTTTGTTATAATAGCAGTATAAACAATAAGGGTCCTGCTTTAGAGCAGAGGCTAAAACCATGCAAAGAAAGAGCACAAATCACAGAGATAGTGCTTACATTGGGTGCATATGTACTGTAATCGGTACAAAGCTTTGTCCATCAAGGTTGGCAAACAATAAATTATAATCATCTTGCTCACTGACCATGGTAGTAAATGGTGCAACAGTGAGACATCTTTGAGCCAGTTCCAGTGTCAGTTGCCTGTGACAGATGCAGTCTTATCAGATATAGACCTAAAAGTGCATTCCAAACAGAAGCACAGTGCATCATCTGTGAAATGCACATTTTGGCTGAACTGAATTTTGGTGTTAATTGCTAGAAAAGAAGCGGCTGCATCCTTAAGTCTCACATGCAGTGCTGTAGAGGAGGCCCTCCCTATTGATTCACACAGTGTTAGTGCTGTGATTTATTTAGTTTAAAGCTAGATTAACCAGGGACCCTTATACCTCGTCCATTCCATATAACCTTCTCACAGACACACAAAGCAAATGCTGGATGTAAAAAACAAAAAATGTAATTAAAATATAAATTGTTTTTAAAGATAAAATATTTAGTATTTACAAAGACAATGTACTTGTTTAGTCAAGGTTTAACAAAACACTCTTACAAACATTCATTATAAAGTTGAGGGAATCAGCTACAGGTCAGCTGCCTTAACATGCAACTCTTATATGTCATGGTAATAAAAGTAAGAGAGCCTTGCTAATGATATTATGCTTTTCCCCAGCTGCAGTGCTCCTGTCTTTTTGCCCAGTCTCGAATATGGCGTCCCTGTTTCTCACACTAGGAGGGCCAGTCCTAATGAAAATGCTTTGTAAATGTATTAAATCTGAGAAGCCTAAAACTGAGTCAGATTTCATTGAAGATCACGTATAGACTACTGCACGTGTTCATAGCGAGTGCATTGGCACGCACGGTGCCAGTGAGTGAGCAAACAGCAGCAGGGGATAAAACAATCAATGTCATTAGATTCAATGGCAAGACATAGATTATCATCACTCACATGGAGGTAGATTGGCTTCAAAAAGACTGATGTTGCTCAAAACACGGAAATCTGCAAACTGTATCAGAAATTGTTTGCCGTTAAAGACAGCTCAACAACTGAATTGTTTCAATATCTGCAAACTAACCAATGGACAGAATATGAAGAATACAAAAAGCTTCAGGAGTCAGCTGTCCAGGATGGGTCTAAATCACCCATGGCACAAGAACAAAAACCCACTTAACAAACTTTTGTGGAATCATTCTGCAAGAAAAGCAGCACATGGCACGATATGGCTGCAAGAAGGTCGCATGGTTTACAAGACAAATGACAGCGAGGCTAACGTTGTCAGTGCACTACGGATTAATAACTGGAAGAGGCTTCCTTTTTTTGGACATAGGCTCCATATTGCCATTGATGAGCAATTTGAGTGCCTCTGTAAAATGCAATTTAAGTGAAATTGATCTAGTTTGGAGCCCCATAGGTGTCATGCAAAAAAAATCAGTTCAAATGAATTATTAATCTGTTCAAACAAATTATGTCATTTGTTCAAATGGATTATTTTTGTTTCCGTAATAAGCATATACTTATTGGGCACATTTTATTCCACAAGCCGTCTTTCATTATTTAAAACGCTCGCACAGATTCCCGCCTCCTTGTCCCACTCTTTCCTGTCCCTGTGGCTGCAGAAGCTGGAGCAGGTGATGACACAAGTGAGGGAGCAAAAAATAAAAAAGTCTTTTGTCAGCTATTTAAAAAAAAACAAGAATTCATAGGAAAACACAGGAAATACTGGCATTGAAAAAAAGATCAAGAGCTACTTGATGATACCTGAAGTTCTCCAAATTGGGAAACTTACAGAAAAGTACCTGTGCATCCCTGCCTCAAGCAGCCCTTCTGAGAGGACTTTCAGCACCGGAGAAAATGTTGTAACATTTAACTGTGCAGCTCTGAAGCCAGATGCTGTGGACAGATTGGTGTTTCTGTCACACAACATAAAATGTTCTCAGTAGAATTTTACAATTGTTTTATTTTTTTCTGATATCTTTGTGCAGTAACTTGAAGTTAGTCATTTATTTATAAATGTTATATGTTTGGGTTTTTTGTACATTTGTGCAATGTATGACAGAACTTATAAATGTATAAATGCTATATTTTTTTTCCTGTGCAGTATTTGGAAAAACTTTGAAATTTTACACTATAGTACACTATGTTAGATTTTTGTTCTTTCTTGTATGCTGCACAATCCACCTTATAGCACAGCATTTAACGTTTATCAATACTTTAACGTTCAGGTCTTGTAGTTCAGTTATGAATAGCTGAAATATCCAGTGTTTCCCAGGAGTAAGATAAAGTGTTTATTTTTTTTTTTTTCAATTGTTCGAGAAAAATGTAATTAAAAAAAAAAAAACTTTAAAAATATAAATAAATTAACAAATAATGAAGACTCACTAATGTGCTTGTCTTGCGGCCTTGTATGTATGTTATCATCCAGTTGACGCTTGGAACCGGCCAACTCTATTTAATTTCAAAAGCAACAGGGGCGTGGTGGTGCTCAAACATAAAGAATGCTGACAGTCACCTCCAGTTCACCTTCTGGTGGTCATTCCGATTGTCAACTGGATTATAACATGCATACAAGAACACCTCCCTCCCCCACCCTCCCCCGAAGGGGGTGGGTTAGGGTTGATTTCACCCTGCAGGATTTTTAGTCAACCAATGAGATACATGTGTACCAAGTTTCATAAAAATCACTCCAACTGTTTGGAAGTGATGCTGAAACATGCATACATACACACATACATTGAATTTTATATATATACTAGCAGAATACCCGCGCTTCGCAGCGGAGAAGTAGTGTGTTAAAGAAGTTATGAAAAAGAAAAGGAAATATTTTAAAAATAACGTAACATGATTGTTAATGTAATTGTTTTGTCATTGATATGAGTGTTGTTGTCATCTCTCTCTCT
>JANRMT010062790.1:20693837-20726555 GCA_026402145.1 Polypterus bichir lapradei | reverse complement strand
GTAATTTATTCCCTTTGGATTCATATGTTGTTTATATTATGGGTAAGTGTCAGTTTAAAATGCTCTCATTATAATAGTTTTGTTGGTCTTAATGTAATTTTTTGTGTAAATCCCTTAGGCCACTTTGAAATGGTTTACTCATACTTGCACTATTTGATCTCAGTAATAAATACATATAATAAGTAAATAAATAAGACCTGTTTTCCTTAACTGTTGTTTCCATTAATCTCATTAGTAACCTAGAATTAATATCCTATTAACAAAACCTAGCTAGATCAATAAGACTTTTAGAAGCACATTTTTAAAGGATGCAAAATATTGTTTAATTATTGTTATCGTCAAAAGTCCTAGAAAATAGCAAGATATTTTTTGCCAATATTGCACACCCCTACACACAACCCAGAATGCAACAAAATGAAAACTTGAAGCAATGATTTATGAACAGTTAAGAATCCCAAAACAAACCATATCAGTCCTACTATTATGTGATGATGAATGTCTGTAGATCCTTATACACATGGACAATATGAAGAACCAACAGGTATCTCCAGGTATAAACTGTAATCCAAATGGTTGTTTGAGGTATAGCAGAAAAAGATGAACAATAAGTTTGCTTGGCCAACAAAAAACTGGTCTCACTGTTTTAATGTTGAAAAGTGCCAAGTGCTACACGTGGGCAACAGGAATGTCAATTATAAATCCAAGATGGGAGACACGTCCTACAGGAAGCAACCTCTGAAAAGGATTTAAATGCTTATGTTGATACAACGCATTCATCTCTAAGCAATGTGCAGAAGCAATCGAAAAGGCAAATGAAATGTTAGGTAATACCATAAAAAACTGTTGAATATAAGTCAAGGGACGTTATGCTTAGACTATATAAAGCAATAGTGAGACCACATTTAGAGTACTGTATGTAGTTTTGGTCTCAACGCTACAAGAAAGACCTAGCAGCACTTGAAGCTGTGCAGAAGAGAGCAACTAAGTACATCCTAGGACTTAAGAACATGTCCCACTCTGACAGACTCAGAGAATTAAATCTGTTTAGTCTATAGCAGAGGAAACTGTATGGGGATCTAATCCGGGTCTTCAAAATAAGCAAAGGTATTAATAAAGTAGATTCAACAGAATTCTTTCAGAGTAAGTGTAAAGGAAGATTACTTAAGATGGAAACCAAGAAGCTTTACACAAAGAGCTGTGGGAATCTGGAACAAACTATTGATTCATATAGTTGATGCAGAGACCTTGACAAACTTTAAGAAGTATCTGGATGCGATACAGGAACAGCTTCGCTATTATCTAAATAAACTAGCTTGAGAGACTCTCCTCTTGTTTGCCAGATTTCTTATGTTCTTATGTTCACAGCATCCAATCACTAATCCTGTAAAGCTAAAGCGCAACAAGCTTGTGCAGTCAGGTATCAGTGGTTTCACTGTATGATTGTTACCACAGTGCTACAAAAAAGAGGCCAATGCCACTTTGTTGCACACCTGGAAACCAGACAGTTGCTGGCACTGTTCCTCATTTGACCCATTGTGTGACCTTCAGCAAGTTACTTAAACTGCCTTTGCTCAAACTCTAAAAAATGCATGTAAATGGTTAACTAGCTACACATGTCAAGTATCTTTGCATGGAGCTTGCCATAGAAAAAGTACTATATAAATTATAGGTTGATTGGTTGTTACATATATTTTGTCTTGGTTTTGAAATTCATCCGTGTTTTTCAGTGTGGCACACCCTGTAATAGTGTACATCACTCTTTCTGTGTAGTATACGCATTCTTTATACGTTTCACTCCTGGTATTCTATTTAGTATCTTCTCATATTAAAAAGACAGGTGCATGTTAGGTTAAATGATAAATTTGAATTTTGAGTGTGGATGTGTGCCTGAGCGGACCCTCCTATAGATTGGTACAGGTTAGGTCGTTGCTTCACCTTGATACTGCTGTGATAAATTCTGCCCCACGATGACACGATGAAGTAGGTTAATCAAGTTTGAGAATTTTAAGCTAATCTAAATTGCAAAACCTAAAGAATGCAACTTAACAATAAAGTTTACCAGATCCCAACCTCAGTCAACACATACTGAACCCTATATCCATGTCAGCAATATTGTGTATGATGAGGGGAAATTATGTGTCAGTATTAGTAATGTATTCAGTTTAATTTCCATATATTAGTGTTTTCTAAACAGGGAATTTCTAAAGCTCTTGGAGAATTTTATAAAAGAGATCTGTAAAAAAACTGGAGGCTTGACATTTAAATCCCCCTGAAGTTTCTTCTAAGCACACATCTCTCTCTCTCTCTCTCTTTCTGTTCCTGTTTTCTTTAAAGCCCTTATGATGGACTCACAGCATTTCCACTGGCTAATGGTGGCTTCCGTACTGCTCTCTAAATTTGTAAATCTAGTCTAATCTTGCACAGAGCTGCCATCAGACACAGACAGCAAGCTGCTTTGGGGAAGGTCAGAGCATTAGCTGTGCTCATAGAAGATGTCAGTGGGTGTGAGACAACGAGAAGGAAATCTACCAGAACCAGCTTTATAAATTTTGAAGTGCATTCCACAAACATGATTCAATTTTGATGAACTAGTGCAGAAAATCCTTATCGTTAAACTGTCAGTTAGATGTTATTGAAATTGAGCAATAGGGCTTTGAAGTATGTGAAGTGATTTTTACAGTTTTATGTGCTGAATTTTACCTATAAATAAAATTACAGCATTCAGTACAGTGGCTCAGAGTTTATCTCTAAGGACTGAGGTTTGATTACTTTTCCAGATTACTGTCTTTACCAATTTTCTTTGTGCACTCCAGTTTCATCCAGCATCTCATGGAGTTGCATTTTAAACTAATTAATTCCAGTAATTTGGTATCAAATGAGAGAGTAAGTGCCATCTGTGACAGGAGGGCCCCTGCCTTGTGCTCAGTGTTATCAGGGTAAGCTTTAGCTCCTTACAGCGATGTGCTAGAAAAGTGGGCCTGGACAATGGACGAATGTTTATAGCATAGCTTAAACGGCCATTATGCAGCCTCTGTTTTCTTCAGTCCCCATTTAATAAAAATAGTGAAAGACTTCTGCAATGAGTGTTTGAAAGAAACAGATGGTGCCATCTTTGGAATAACACACTTAAAGTACAACAAGTTAAAAATAATAAAGAAATGTATATTCATTTGTTACTTTTTAATATTATTTTATCAGAAGTAAGTTATCTTTTTCCAACTATTTTTTCTGTTCAGCCTTCTGATTTACTGACAGTTGTTTATTCTGCTTCTTCATAGCTCCAGGGACACTAGTCAGATTGCTGGCCTGTTTTCCTTCCGTATCCATGAATGGTTTTTCCAGTTATCTCAGTCTTGTCACTTTAGGTTAATTTGTGTGTGTGTAAGTAAACTTTTAAACTTTTTATGACCCAATTATACCTTTTTTCCATCTTTGAGACCCTGAATCATCGGTTTCAGTCATCCAGTTAATCGCCGATACAAGTGATAGCAGAGGAATGGCATTTGCCTAAACTTCCCAAGACACTCTACAAACCATACACAACCCTTTACCAGTGATTACAGCTGTGAATTATGACTCTGTGCGATCCAAAATCAGATAACCAACCTATAGTTAAAGAATCTATGAGTTAAGTCAGGAGTGTACACTTTGTTTCTGAACTGCTATCCAGAGTTGTTTCTAGCTTTGAAGCTGATACTGCTAAGAGTGCCTCCAAATCCCTTTGAGTGTGTAATAGAAAAATTGACTTTAGAATAGATAACTGGATACACGGAATTGTAAAGTTTTTATTAAAATCAGGGTATTCCATGACTTTAATCCAGTTCAAAGCTACTTTTCAAATCATCTACTTGTAACATGTATGTGTATGGTGGTTTTGTAAAAGAATTTTCAGCAGTAAAAGTACTACATTTGTTAACAAATAATATAAAGAATTTGATTTAGAGCAGTGTAGTGGCATAGTTTTAGTGTTAGACTTTAGGTTTCAAACCATATGTGGTGTTTGCATGCTTTTCCCATTGATATGTGAGTTATTTTCAAGGTATTCTAGTTTTATTTCTACATGAAAACAATGTGTGTGCTTCAGGTGTTTTAATTACTTGGTGTGTGGGCAATAGGACTGAAGAGGCTCTGTCACCTGTGACTCTGAACTACATTAAGAAGGCTCAATGGATATGTGGATGACTGTGATCTAACAGTAGTTTAAAATGTTTCCAGCACATCTGTAACATCCGTGCCCTTCAAATATTTTTTCTCCAACTGGTATTTGAATGGGACACTAGCATGTGCAGGTTGATTTTCCTCAGCCTTTTCTGTTTTCCACTCAAATCTAATTTTGTGCGGTCTGCTTGGCATTGAGCGTTTCGTGACTAATTCTCCTAAATCCATCATTTATGATAACAGCTGTCATGAAGATAATCAAATGCCTGAATTACGCCAGTTATCATTTTAATTAAAGAAATTTACAAGTAACTGGAAGAGACGTTCACGCAAAACTAGCTCAAAGGTTGTGCCATTTGTAATTGTAAAGAGAGCCACTGACTTTTCCATATATGTTTAAGGCTAATGAGATAAAATGTGCCTCTCATTGCCATTGAATCCAATATTGTGAAAATTCGGATATATGAAGAAAGTCATCTAATATTTTTTCTTCTGTGTTTCAAACAATAATGAAGCACAATTTTCATGTTAATGAAGACTGGAACAATTTTCAAGCATGTGCCATTAGTACCAGTCATTTTCACAGATAGTGGTGTTTACATAATGAACATTGTGGTGGGGCCTAGATTCTGCAGACTGTCAGAAGGGTTGGAATCATCCTGAGTAGCCAGCCATAAAAGGTGCTGTGCAGTCAGTGTGTGTGTGTGTGTGTGTGCGCGCGCAAAAGGAAGAGGGTGAGAAAGAGAGAAAGCAAGCACAAATGAAAGATATGAGAGCCGTTCTTGAGACTCTTGCAAGATCCACACCTCTGCTTAAATTCATTTGACTTGGCAAAGTTAAGTGACTACTGGTGACCCTTAGGAAGCGTCCTGGCTTGGAGAGTTGAGGAAAGTGAGTGTAGATGGTTTTACCACTGACTTCAAGAAAGCAATGTGACGGGGAGCTAGTGATGTGAATTTGTTTGTAATGGACACGGCAGAGAAAAAATCATTGGTACAGCATGGAAAGGAGAAGTGGAAGATTGGGAAAATGTCAGCCGAGTCATGCCATAAAAAAAAAACAAACAACACAAAATGAAGATACATATATGAAAATATTATTTTGTTAAACAGTAAAACTACCAAAGGACAGTATTAAATATATTTCAACATAAGTCATATACTAAACACTAAAATCAGAAATGCAAAGGAATTCAGTAAATCTCTCACTGCACAGCTGACACATAACGGTCAACACTCACCAGTTTTACAATTTAATTCCATGAACATAGAATATAATTCATCAGACTGATATTGCGCCAAATGTTTAATTTTCAGTTTCTGTTCAATATGCAAAATGCCAAATCCTAATGTTTTTTAGATAACCAACATGATTCATGATAATGTTGTAATCTACTATTCCAATGCAACAAGATGTACAAGATCACAGAGCCTTTAAATTAAATCATGGAAAAATTCAGACAATGGAATTGTGAAAAAAGAAGAGGAAGAAGTTTGTTTGAAAATGTTTTATACTTCAAGTCCCAAGGCAGTACTGTGCAGTCAAAGGGCCTGACTGTGTAACATGGAAACAGGCTAGCAGCACCAGACACAAAGAAAATTTCTCAAACTTTAAAAAGGAATAGTTTTCTAGATAAGAAATTGCACTGAACATATTATGGAAGACGGAAAAAATAATTACGACGACAAAGTTGGGTTTGCTAGTACACATTTTAACGATATGTGAGATGAGATTATTACTTGTTTAATTCCTTCAAAACAGCACCTTCTGCTGAGAATTGGGAGGCAGTGCCTCACTTAACCCTAATGTAGAGACTTGACTGCTTACAGATAAGTTTAATCACCATCGCCACAGCAAAAAGTGAAAAAGACTATCAGGGAGTTGGAAAAGCCCAAGAAAGATCAAAAGGCCGTTTTTTTGAGTGTCAAATGCAGTATGTTTAAACATTCTGATGCAGGTGAGAATAACAAAGATGTAATACAGGCTCTGCATTTCACAGCATTCAGTGTGCAAACAGTTTAACTAACTGCTGTTGTTCCTGTTCCTATTTAAAATTATCCATTTTATTCAGAACAAATAATCCACCTGAATCACGTTTGGCCCATCCAGTACTTAGATGGGAGACCACCAAGGAAAAGCTAGGGTTGTTGCTGGAAGAGGTGTTGGTTAGGCCAGCAGGGGGTGTTTACTCTGTGGTCTTGTGTGTAGATCCCAATGCACCAGTGTAGTGACAGGGACAGTGTGCTGTAAAAAGGTGCCGTTCTTCAGATGAGATGTATTACTGAGGTCCTGATTCCCTGTGGTCATAAAAGATCCTTGAATCCTTCATAAAACGCAGGATGTTACCCAATGTCCAGACCAAATTGTACACCATGATCTGGTCCTTGAATCCGCCTAATCATCCCCTGTCGATACTTGACTCTTTCTCATCACTTTACCACTCGATAGGTAATGTGCATTGAGTATATTGGTGCAAAAATGGCTGCTGACGCATCATCCATGTGGAATCTGCACATTGGTGGAAATATCGGTCGAAATCTGCACACTGGTGGAAATTCAGATTTGATAATGTTAAAAGTATTTAAAGGAATGAAACAGAGTAAAAGTACACTTTTTCATTTACAAATGAACTCTAGCAAAAGGGAAGAGTGACAATGCCAAAAATCTACACTGAACAGTACATTGTTTTAGATATTTATTTACAGTAAGCACAAGTAACAGAGAAAGTGTAACATGGTAGTACACAGATAATTAAACTACTTGTAATGTTCTGATATGCATGATTATACAAGATCAGAAGCAATACTTTATTTAAAGTGTGACTTAAAAAAATAAATCTACCTTTAAATTAATGGGTGCAATTTTACTAACTGATACCTCTCTTACACACGTTGTCCTCTGCTTAACCAGTGTGCTCTGCCTCAGGCACAGAGATAAGGGAGGCAGCATACCGAGGACTAAAAGAAGGGGCTGTGCTGAAAAATTTTGTATGGCTCTATATATTTTTATATTATATATAAGAAGAGGAAAAATTATGATTAGGCAGTAAAATTTTGGGTTTCCAGCCTTTAATCCTTATTTGATAACCCACTTGGTTCAAAACAGGAAGAGAATGCACTCACAGGTGCAAAAAGGCATCAGTCGATGCAAAAGAACATAGTCTCAAAGGGCCATTCTATCTTTCTCCAAGTCAGGTCATTTATTGAAACCTGCTTCTAGTGGCTTTGAGAGTCTGATATTGACATCGTGGAATGGGAAAAGGTTTGCCACAAAAGTGGGAACTGATTCACTCATTACTCGGTCAGTGAGCTTGTGATCTACAGGTGGAAAAAAAGATGAAGTTAGAAAATTAGAACAATCTAAATGAAAGCTGAGTATTCAGCCCAACAAAGCTTGCCAGTTCTATCAACTTTATTCTTCCAAAATAACATCAAACTGAATTTTGAAAGTCTGTAATATCCTATTGTCTACCACACTTATTGGTAACTTATGTCTCTATGGTTCTCTATGTAAAGAAAAAAAAAAAACTCCTAATGTTCATGCAAAATTTACCCTTTACAAGTTTCCAACTGTGTCCCCGTGTTCTTGATGCACTCATATTAAAATAACAGTCTTGATCCACTGTACTAATTCCTTTCATAATTTTAAACACTTCCTTCGTGTCACCTCTTAATCTTCTTTTGCTTAAACTTAAAAGGCTCAGCTCTTTTAATCTTTCTTCATAATTCATCACCTGTAGCCCTGGAATGAGCCTAGTTGCTCTTAAATTAATTGACGCTGCCCCTCGTTACTTGGAGTAGTATTGCTTACCTTACGGCAGGCTTGAAGATGTTCCCAAAGTGCTTGTACTTGAGTATACATCATTTTGTATTGCTATAAAATAAGAAATGGAGAACCCAGAATTAAGAATCATTGACAGATTTTGTTTGAACTAGTACACTTTTTAACATTGTAGAGTACAAGCATATATGCATAAACTGTACATTATGTAAATGGTAAATAATTCAGAGTTTATTGGTGTTTGGTAATGCTGAAAGGACATGTGTAAAATCTATTTAATTAACAACTGGTCATTAGAGTGCATCAGAGGTACATTACAGTAGTATCCCCCATTGAAAGCAATTAGCATCTTTATTGCTTCCTCAGCTGTCTTAACAATTGGATTCAGCTTTGGCTTTATGTGGGCTCGTGTTTGTGACATATTGATGCAGTATCCATATTTCTTTACTAGATCATATTAAAGTTGCCTCCATTATTCTGTTTTTAACCATTTAGCTCTTTAGCTAATCTACATATTATTGAGCATTATAGCTTGATGAAGTTGCTGGAATTCTCCAGGGATCAGAAAATTTGTTGTTCTTAAGGGATGAAAGAAGAGTTCTTTTGTGTCTTGCTCTTTCTTAATTATTTATTCACTGATTGATGCCAGTATGATGCAAATGCTTTTATCCACTCATTCATACCATCACTAATTACTTTGATAGCATGGTTTAAAACCAGTGAGAAACGTGAAGACTTGGCAAAAACACATACAAAGACCATTCAAATCCTACAAGATAAGCATTAAAGTTTTGATTTAAGGAACCAAATGCTGTAAGATATTAACTGTACATACATATACACAGTAGTGTGCAAACGTTTTAGGCTCATGTTAAAAATATTTTGTAAATAAAGAAATGAAAACTTTCAAAATATCAAAAAATTTAAAGAACAGTAAATCAAATATTTAGCATGACCAACCTTTGCCCTATGTTCGGTACTCTGTAGTGAGGTTTCATAAGAAAACCTGTTGATATTCATTTGTAATCTGAGACCAGCTGGTAATAGAAGTAATTAAGGCTTGCCATTTAATTTTTCTGATGAAATGAAGAATAGTTATCTTGATAGAGCACTGAGGAACAAAGAACTTTATAGAATTCTAATGACTTACTTATGAACTGGAGTGATAATAACCAGCTAAATAATTGTGCAGGAGCAACTCATACATGTAAACTAATAAAGAACAATGCAGGATAGACAGAGAGAGCAATGGCTCCAATTTGTTAAAGGACATTGGAAATAAATTAAAATTACAGAATGTCAAAGACAGCAATTTAAAATTCAAAAGAAACCAAAACTCATTATTATACTCCAGATGATAAAATAATGTAAAATAAATTCACGTCTTAATACTTAAAAACAGATAGAACTAAAGACTGAAGAGTGCGAATCTCTTTAAGTGTTCATAAAAATGTGGAGCAATATTTTTTTCTAATAAAATAGATACTTTTATATAAATAATTAATTATTGGTTTTTGTTATCATTTATGTATGATATTTTGCAATTTTTTTTGTGTGAGAAGCACAAATAAGGTCATAAACGAACGAGTATGCAGTTGGATCTGCTACCTTCTCATCTATTCTGCATCCGCAGATCCATAAGCCAAGATTGCCTTCTTTTAAATGCAGACATCAATGGGGTTTCCTTGATATTTTTTCCAAAAGGTTGGATTTTTATGGGCCTCAGAGCTATAAGATTAATCCAACCCAGCCACAGGGGATGCACAAACCAGTGTGTTTCTTTGTGCCAGTCCCAAGCCCGATTAAATGGGGAGGGTTATGTCTGGAAGGGCATTCAGAGTAAAATTTGCCAAATGAATATGCGGACAACAATTTTGGATGATCCGCTGTGGCAATCCTTAACGGGAGCAGCCGAAAGAAGAAGAGCTATAAGATGAATCCATTAGTGAAAACAAGTGGTGTGTGTATATAAATATATATAAACACTGTGTGTATATAATGTATTATAAGGTGAAGTTCAGGAAAAAAGATTTGGTTTGTAAGTATATAAACTGGTGCAGATGTATATATTGGTTTTGATACATGGGTTTGAATACATCCATTCAGATATATACATTTGTTAAAATATATATAGGTTGAAATAAATTGGTTTAGATATATATATTGGTTTAAATAGATTGGTTTAGATATGTACATTTGTTTAGATACTTCCCTTTACATATATAGGTTGGTTCAGAAATATACTCCAATTTGAATAAATGGTTTGTATTTACAGGCAGACACAGCTTGGCCTCCTGAATTTAGTGTCTCAGTGTTTGGCACATTTTATTTTGAAAGCCATCCTGCTTTGTAGTCGTCACTTCTAAATGACTTTTCTTTCATTATTATAAGATTTGTACAGATCCTCACCTCCTTGTCCTGCTCTGTCCCTCCGCAGCTCCTTACACCCACCTGTCTCTCAAAGTATCCTCCAATTACAGATCCCTCTTTGAAGCCACATTTTCGCATATGCTCAAAATAAATCAGAATTGTTAATTCAGAAGACATTAAATCAGGCATGACTGTATAATACCAACTCTCTAGCTTCACATATTTAATTACAAAACCATTTAGTGTTTGATTGCCTTTGCCTTTAACTCAATACACCAGTTCAGCAGCAGAACACGTATAGACCTTGATCGCACTTTGACGTTTTTTTTTCTAACTTTAACATTCAAGATCACATAGAATAAATGTTTTTACACAGCCCTCCAGCTATTTGCTTGCATTTTTTTTCCTTTTGAATATTGTGTCTGTCATGGTGATCACTTATTCATCTGATGAAACATTATTTCTTTAGTTGAAAGCTTCTATTTCGGTTCGGAAAACTTGAGCTACTTGCCTGAATCTATGTGATGATCGTTGATCAATGCTACAGAATAATCTGATCTTGCCAAAATTCCCTTTTAAAAATATAACTGTTGTATATGTCTATAAAATATGACCACGACAAGTACCCAACACAAATACACAACAAGAAAGAGGCAGTGTAAGGTGCAAGATGGGACAGAGCAGGGTAAGGATGTAGGGATCTGTGCAATTGTTATAATAATGAAAGAAAAGAAAAATGCCTTGAAAGCGATGTCCCTAAATCAAGATAACTTTCACAATTAAACGTGCCCAACAGGTATATGCTTGTTGTATAAAATATATGCAATAATGGCAACAATGGGACAAATAAACTTTTGTCTCTCTATTTATCTATCTATCAATCTAAACTGATGTATTCAAACCAACGTTTAACTGGGACATGGTGCAAATAAAATGTGGGTATAATACTTAAAAGTGGCAGAGAGCTTGCTGAATCATGGCTCTCAAATGAAAACTCCACTAATAGACATTTGGACATGAACCCAACATAAGCGGGCCTAAAAAGAAGGATGCCTAAATAATAGTGTGCGGATTACTAGTTACAAATATGCAAACCGTATCACAGACCTTCGCTTTAATATATATATTGTGGCAGGTGGCTGGGTGTGGTCACCAATCAGCCACCTACTTAAGGAGCCGCCGCCCTGCAATCAAGGCTGGAGTCGGGTGAGGAGGAGGACAAGGTTGTGGCAGAGGAGACGAAGAGAGGCCCGAGTGTGTTGTGGGACAAGAAAGTGGCTAGTGAGAGCCTGGACTTGGGAAGACAGTGGCTGTTATGAGCCTAGACTTTGGGGAACTGGGGGGTTGGTGGCGGTGCACTTTTGTAAATACTGTGAATAAACATGGTGTGATGGATAAAACGGTGTCCGCCTGTGTGTGTCCGGGCCGCTATACTTCACAATATATAGAATATATATGCATATGTATACCTTATTAATACTATATGTTTACTGTATGTATAATATATATATATATACATGTATATTTATAATACATTTATATATTTAATGTATTTATTGATCTATATATTGTGATTGATGGCCGGCAGCTTCTCCCGACCGACACATTCAAGATGCTAGATGGTCAAGGACTATTTAAAGGACTGTGGGAAACGCAGCAGACTGAGCCGGAGTTGGGAGGTAGAGTGACGGAGCTGATGGGAGGAGAGGAGGATCATTATTGTTATTATTATTTATTATTTGTTTATGGTGGTGATTGTGGTGTCTACTGTGGCACAATATCAGAAAGAAGAAATTAAAATTATTTCTGGTACTTTTACCTGGTGTCTGGACGTTTGTCTGTGGGGTTTAGAGGAGCGACAGCGCCCTCTATTGTCATAATATATAAAAGCCAAATACCACTGACTCACTCATCACGAAATCTCCTGAACCATGAGGACTTGAAATTTGGAATGTAGGTTACCCTTGGCCCATAGGTGCTCGCTAAGAAAAGGTTTTAAAAATTTTGTGGTCCAAGCGTGATTTTTCTTATAGTTTTTTAGACTTGTTTGTATGTCTACTTTTCACACCTGCGGGGAGGGGGACGGTGCCCTCCTGATTCACGCATCTGCTATGGGGCATTAACTCTGCTTAGTTAGCAAATTAGAGAACTACTTAATGGATTTAGATCTATTTTTTTGTAGAATTTGCTTGAACATTCAGGTTGATTTTGCGACTTCTCTCATTGCGCTAAGAATCATATTTTGCTTGCAGGAGCGATATATTCATGGTAATCCGAGACAGAGGCTGCAGGCCGAGGGGAGGGGGAAGCATGACGTCAAGAGTGGGAAACTGGGCAGGACCCTCCTCAGTGTCCTGTTATACTAATGGGCGAAGCTGCGGGGGATGGTTAGTACTGTAAATATATATATATATATATATAAAATCTCTTTCTGAACCTTTCTCCATATACTGTATTCCTTAAAGGACAAAATAAGGCCTTGAAATACTGGTTATGGACTACTGCAGACTGAACAAAGTCTACTCTTCCCAGCAGAAACTGAGACTTGCTTTTTTTCAACCCTTGTTAAGCTGTGCTTGAAGCCGTTGTGCTGAGAGGTGCCTATCATGCAAGTTTGTTACCGTTAATGACTTTTCTTCTCATTGGGTTGTGACTTTGGGTCTGCCAGATCTCTTCCTATCAGAGTTCCAGGGTCCTCTCTGCGTGGAGTTTGCATGTTCTCCCTGTGCCTGCGTGTGTTTTCTGCGGTGGGCTGGCGCCCTGCCCAGGGTTTGTTTCCTGCCTTGTGCCCTGTGTTGGCTGGGATTGGCTCCAGCAGACCCCCATGACCCTGTAGTTAGGATATAGCGGGTTGGATAATGGATGGATGGATAATGGATGGATCAATAAAGACTCACTAATGTGCTTGTCTTGCGGTGTTGTATGTATGTTATCATCCAGTTGACACTCGGAACTGGCCAACTGTATTTAATTTGAAAAGCAACAGGGGCGTGGTGGTGCTCAAACGTAAAGAATGCTGGCAGTCACCTCCAGTTCGCCCTCGTGTTTTTTTTGTTTTTTTTGGTTTTTTTTTTATTAATTTTATTACAATCCATACAAAGCAATCAAGTTTTTACAAAGAGAAAAATTAAGAACAGATCGATCCCCACCCCTTCTGTGAGTGCTGCTAAAACTGCAGGTACAGAATTTTCTGGGTCTGATATATACAGTACCATGTCATCTGCATATAATGAGATTTTCTGTTCCAGTCCTTCTCTGCTAATCCCCTTTATCTGATCAGTATTTCGACAATGTATTGCCAGTGGTTCAATGGCAATCGCAAACAGCAGCGGTGACAAGGGGCATCCTTGTCTAGTGCCACGTTCTAGTTTAAAGTAGTCTGAGCAAATGTTGTTGATGCAAACTGAAGCTTCTGGGTTAGTATACAGTAATTTAATCCATGCACAGATGTTTGGGCCAAACCCAAACTTCTCCAATATAGTAAAAAGGTATTTCCATTCAATCATGTCGAATGCTTTTTCTGCATCTAATGATAATAATATTTCTGGGGTGTTTGATTTAGTTGGTGAGTATATTACATTAAACAGGCGTCGAAGATTGGAAGATAAGTGCCGGCCCCTAATAAATCCAGTTTGGTCTAGTGATATTACCGAGGGGAGCACTTTCTCCACCCTTCTGGCTAAGATTTTAGAGAGTATTTTAACGTCGTTATTCAGAAGTGAAATTGGTCTGTATGATGCACATTGTAATAAGTCCTTATTTTGTTTTAGAAAGACAGTGATTAGTGCTTGGCGAAAGGTTTGTGGAAGAGATTGGTTATCTCTGGCTTCTGTAAATGTTGCTAATAAGAGGGGGGCTAGCTGAGCGGAGAATTTCTTGTAAAATTCTGCAGGGTAACCATCAGGGCCTGCTGCTTTCCCGCCTTGGAGTGATTTTATAGCATCTAGTAATTCTGATAACATCAGAGGTTTATCAAGTTCCTCCGCACTAAAAGCGTCTATTTGTGGTATCTGTAATGTATCCAGAAATGCATTAGATTGTGTATTGTCTTCCTTAAACTCAGTAGTATATAGGGATTTATAGTAGTCTCTGAAAGTGTGCATTATATTTTGGTGTTCGACGATTTTATCTCCGTTCGTACTAGTGATTACCGAGATTGCGTTGCACACTTCTTGCTTGTGAATTTGTTGAGCTAAAAGCTTATTAGCTTTCTCCCCATGTTCATAGTAATGATGTCTGGATTTGTAAATTAGTTGTTCAGTTTCTTTAGTTGTCAAGAGGTTTAATTCCGAATGTAGAGCCTGCCTTCTTCTATGTAGAGTCTCGCTTGGTAGTCTGGCATGTTCTTCATCTATTTTAGTAATTTCGCTTTTTATATCTGCTACTTTCTTGGCCTCGGATTTATTTCTGTGGGAAAGATATGAGATAATCTGTCCTCTTAAGAAGGCCTTAAGAGTTTCCCAGAGTATCCCTGCAGAGATCTCGGGGGATGTATTTGTCTCTAGAAAGAATTTGATTTGTTTGGATATAAATTCAGTACAATTCTCATCAGCTAATAGAAGTGGGTTGAGGCGCCATCTGTGGGGTGAGTACATGGGGCTTAGTAATTTTAGCTCCAAGATCATAGGTGCATGGTCAGAAATAACAATAGCATCGTATTTGCAAGATTTAATCTTAGGCAAGAAGTTATTGTCTATAAAGAAGTAATCGATCCTTGAGTAACAATGATGTACTGGTGAGTAGAAAGAATATGTTCTTGAATTTGGGTTTAAAAACCTCCAGGGGTCTGATAAGTTGTGATCAGTTATAAACTTTGTAATTATTTTTGCAGTGTTAGATGCCGTTCCCCCTGTGGAGGAGGTCCTATCTAAAAGTGGATTCATAACACAATTAAAATCCCCAGCCATTATAACTTTATGAGTGTTCAGATTGGGAATGGATGCCAACAAATTTTGTATAAATTCCTTATCATCAACATTAGGTGCATAAACATTTATCAAGATCATTTTACAGTTAGATAAGTCTCCCATAACCATTACATATCTCCCTTCAGGATCCAATACTACATCTGATGCTACAAATGGAACAGTTCTATGTATGAGAATTCCCACACCTCTAGTTTTCTTTGTAAAGCTAGAATGGAACATTTGGCCAGTCCAGTCTTTTTGCAGCCGGAACTGATCCTTGCTTATTAAGTGAGTTTCCTGTAAAAATACTATTTTAGCATTTAGACCTGTTAGGTGAGAGAGTACTTTCTTTCTCTTTAATTCGTGATTCAGGCCTTTAACATTCCAGCTTACGAAGTTAACTGTCCCATCATGGAGACACTGATTCTGAGTTTTTGATGTCATTTTATAGTCTTATTATAATTATAAAGACTGAGAGGATAGATTAGGTATAGATCAGGCCTGCTCTCTTTCTCTCCCCCCCTTAACCCCCCACCCTCCCTTTTTGCCTCCCCAAGTGAGGCTAAAACCCACTTCACACAGTCCCAATCCTCTGACATACCCAGAGACAGAGTACGTCCAAAGCAAAACAAGCTCCAATGCAGCGGCGCTTAAGGGTTAAAAGATAGAGATATCTCTAAAAAGAAAAAAAGAAAACAAAAAAGGAGTTTTACACTTAAAATATATATATAGTCTTCAGCAATTTTAGTGCATTAAGATGATACACCCAGATAATAACCCCAGGGGATGGTATTAAAAATGTGTCCAGAAGAAGCATAACCAGTCTTAATGCAGTAATAGCAATAACAGTAAACCTAGGGTATGATATTGAACAGTCTCGTTTAGGGTAGAGATGAGATAATTAGAAAAAAATAAAAGAGAAAAATAAATAAATAGATAAATAAATAATTAAGCACAATAAAACATAAACAGATAGCGCCCTAGTAATACTAAGTAATAATGAGAATATATGCTGATAAAAACCCGTATTTTAAAATGAATAGATCAGACAAAAGATTATTAATCTTTGCTTCATCGTTTTAACCGCCATGACTCACTATTATGTATCAGAATAGTCCCGGGATCAGCTTTCTTAATTCTTTTTCTGCTTCTTCCTTGCTAGCGAAGACATAGAATTGACCCTGCCATTCCACTTTCAGTTTTGCCGGATACAGGAGGCTGTATTTCACACTGGCTTGCCGTAGCCGCTGTTTAATATTATAGAAGGATGCGCGTTTAGTAGCTGTTGCTGGAGAGAAGTCAGGGAAGATAAGAATGCAGTTATTTTCAAATATAATATCTTCCTTGTTTCTGAGGAGTGCCATCACCTCTAGCTTAAATGATAATCGTTCAAAACGAACTATAAAAGATCTTGGTCGGGGTCTGACGGTGTTTGGTCCGCGTACGCGGTAAGCCGCTGCTATCTCAGATTCTGCTTTAAAGTCGTCCCCGATTATTTTAGAAAAAAGTTCAGCTGCGAATTTCACAGGGTTTGAACTTTCTCGATTCTCCGGCAGACCTTCAATTCTGACATTATACCGTCTACTGCCATCTTCTAAAGCAACCAGTCTGTCTCCAAGTTTTTCTCCGAGTTTTTTGCATTCGGAACTAACATTTATTGCTCTTTCTTCGGCACTGGCAGCTGAATGTTCGACCATTTCAATCCGATTCGTGAATGTCTCCTTGAGATGCCCCAATTGATCAGTAAGCGTGCTCAATTTAACCGAGTTTTCCTGAATGCGCTCTTCAATTTTTCCCAGCAGCTGTCGAAGCTCAAGTTGCACCTCTTGACGCAGCCTTTCAGTTGCCTGTTGGAATTCCTGTCGCAGCCTTTCAGTTGCCTGTTGGATTTCCTGTTTCAGGCTCTCATGTGCCTTTGCCCTTGCTATCTCATTAGCCTTCTCGCTTTTCTTTATGTCTTGCGTGAGCTCAACGAGCAACACCTTCAGTTCAGATAGTTCAATTGTGCTTTCTTGTACCGTAGATGAAGCAGCAGACTTTGCTGTAGCCGGCGTCCCCACTGCTACAGGCTCGCGTAATTGCGCAATTGAAGCCGCGGACTTCGAGGCCCTTTCCAGTTTCATGTGATCTTCTCCAATCGGCGAGCTATCCAGCTCTGCACTCACGATCGCACCTTCGCTCCCCTTTTCGCTCTCAGCCGGCGACGATGTAGCGGACCGTGGTCCCGAGGAGTCTGTGCTTTCGCCCATCTGATCCAGGTCTGTCTCTGAAAGGCCGTATCTGGAACCGGGGCTTGCTGATCACAGCTTGGGTGTAGCTTTAGTTTTCGATTCTTTCGAACCCCCCTTCTTGTTGGCCATGTTTATATGTGATTACATATACTGTAGCAGTCCCTCTCGGGTTGATAAATACAGGATATCTCAAGATAATAAGCAAATAATATGAAAAATAACACCACTGCTAGCGGAGCTCCACTTCAGACGTCCATCTCTCGCATCGGACGAGACCAAAAACATTATTAAAAAAGCATAACATTAAAAATAAAAATAAATTAAGAAACAAAGACTCACTATTGTCCTTGTCTTGCGGTCTTACATGTATGTTATCATCTAGTTGACGCTCGGAACCGGCCAACTCTGTTTAATTTCAAAAGGGGTGCGGTGCTGCTCAAAAATAAAGAATGTTGGCAGTCGCCTGGTTAAATGCATGGGATCCTAGAAAGTATTTAAATCTTCAGAACTACTCTGGGCATCTCTCTGCTATGAGGATTCGTGTTGCTGATGTGCTCGCATCGTTTGAGCATTAGCAGCTAAGCGACTGTCTTTCTTAGGGGGTTTCCTTTTGCCGGTGTACTGGCCTCGACTGCGTATCCTCGGAGCTGGAGCCCTCATCCCGACTCTAAGCCTCACTTCCAGGCCGGGCAGATACACACACTTCCACGCGTAGAACTCTATTTAATTTGAAAAGCAACAGGGGTGCGGTGGAGCTCAAACATAAAGAATGCTAGCAGTCGCCTCCAGTTCGCCCTCTGGTGGTCATTCAACTGGATGATAACATGCATACAAGACCGGAAGATCACTCCCCACCCTACCCAGAAGGGGGTGGGTTATGGCTGATTTCACCCTACAGTATTTTTAGTTGACCAATGAGGAACATGTGTACCGAGTTTCATGAAAATTGCTCCAGCCGTTCGGACGTGATGCTGAAACATACATGCACACATTGACTTTTATATATATAGATATTTAAAATTTTATATATATATTATGTCCTGAAGATCTTTACAGATTGAAGTCTACAACTGAACTGCCGATATAGAGACAAGATGGCCGCTTTAAAGGCCAGTGTAGGAAATTATGTCATCAGAGGTGGGACCGGAAGTGACATCATTGGAGGTGCCAGAACCCTGTGGGATTTCCCAAAAATAGTCTGCAAGGTATCGAGAAAGACAGTTAGGGCTCCCTTGCCAGATGTGGAATTACTATTATTCAGGTCCTTTAGTTGTCTCCCACTCACATATGTGTGACAATATATATATATTTATATGTGTGTGTGTGTGTGTGTGTGTACTGTATACTATAGTATGTTCAATTTTATAAAAAAGAACATACAGTGTGTATCATCAGATATGTGAGCATGGGGAGTGTTTTGTGGGCTCTGGTGAAAGGAAATACAGTGGAAGAATAATGGTTGCATGGTCACTAACCTGTTTTTCACCTCCATTTCTAGCGTGAAGGAAAAGTACCCTCATAATGTGTGATGTCACTTTTGCCACAAGCCCTGTCCCTTCCTGCCTCACCATTATTTAGGATTTCAACATCCTGACGTTAAGTCATAGACTAGCTTCTGAGAAGGATAGAACTCATCAATTAGAAGCTTAAAAAGCATCTGTGGTGACCTCGGCCATACTTTTTTACACAAAAGTGCCTTTTTTATCCTCTAGACATTTTTTCATTTAAAAAATTAACCCCAACACTTCTCTTGCCTTTCTGTTTTATCTTTAATTCAAAATATTTCAGCTTGGTAAATATCATGCAATAGACAATAGATAACAAAAAACACATTTTTATGTTTTTTTTTACATGCAAAATACTGTATATATTTTCATGTTTTCGTGAATGACTAAAATTTCCCATTGACTCTGTAATTGGACAGAGAAGGTTTGGACAAGGGATGGATAAAAGGATGACGGATGAACAGGCTGGAACTGAAAAATTCTACTGGGTCATTTCATTCCTACACATGCTTCAGTAATGTCAGATAGATACTTTAAAAAAAATCAACATACCGTAATTTTGGCTAAGAGCACTTTGCAAAGTATAATATTAGATTAACCTTTTTGAAATGATCTTTCATGATTCAGTGCCTACTAGCATTGGCATACAGTATGCTGTGTGAAATGAGTCATGCACTCATCAGCTTAGAACTGAAGTCCAGTCCTCTGAAGTCCATTATGAGTTTGCCTAGGATGACAAATCCCCTCTTGCACTGATGCTTTCTGCACGTTATGATCTCTGAGTAATCTGTCTGATTTTTATTTCAAAAACTGAAAATAACCAAAGGTTGCAGTAGCATCCTTTGCTTACTGCATATGACTCAGAAAAAGTCACTTAATCTGCCTATGCCGTAATTGCAAAAATATCTATTCATTTATCTATTTCCATAATGCATTTTATTCATCAGAGGCACGTGGGGAGTCAGAATGTGCCTGGTAAGACGAGGTGCAAGATGTGAGTCACACCCGACTGTCCTCTGCAAGCCATACAAAAACACACACACATTTGGTGGTTTTGAGGTTCAAGTCCATCTAACATCCCAGGTTTTGCAATAAGGGAGTAAATGAAAATATTTAGACAAAATATTTTACATGTATACAGAGGGGCACAGTGCCGAGAAGACTCTGGGAATTAACCAAAGATACTTGGAGCTGTGAGAAAACACTTGAAAAATTGTGTCCAATTCACACAGGATATATGTCTAATATCACACACTGCCCTTCTCTCCCTGGATTCAGAGAGGCTTTTGACCTAATGAATTGGGCCTTTCTTCCCAGGCCCTAGTTTTGATTGGTTTTGAAATGAAATTTATTAATGCGATCGAGACTATTTTTCCTTCCATGCAGTGCCCATATTTACTTGTTCTGCAATCTTCCAATCCTTTCTTACAGCTAATTGTGAAACCCACAGTCACAAGGATACCCCAGGACGAGCTTGAGAACCACTGCCAGGGTTTTTACTTTAGCTCCAGTTTCTTTTCTTTTTATGTGCTCATTTTGATGTTTTTTATACATTCTTTTGTGTTTTATCTTATCAAATACGTTTAATTTTCTTTCTTTTTGTCTCATACTATTTTCTAATTAATATTGTCCTGCATATAAGTCATTATTTATTATCCTATGTTATTAGGCATTGTCCTTTGCATTTATAGACGGGGACTCCTGCCACTGCTACTGTGAGACCACCCAAGGCCTCTGGGAGTTTGGGGAATCCTCTGCTAGTACAGAGCGATTTGTGTGCATTCATGCTTGTTCTACTCACCTTCGTTTTTTGGATTTTGAGTATCTTTTAGACTTTTTTGGCTTTATGAATACTGCTTCGGTCATTTGATTATGGCTTTTGATCATGAACGTAGCTTTCTTTGCATTCTTGTCAACCATTTTTGGATAACCATCTTGATTCCACACATTTGCTTTTTTTTGTAGCTCTTGATTTTCATCACAAAAACCTTTAAAACATTGCATCTCTTTTTTTAGTAACTGTACTTTGCAAACAAAAATTTGCCGGCAAAATGAATTTTAGTGTCAGTTTTACTAAACTGTATATGGATTGAAACTTGCCATATACAATGTGTTTTACACCAGAATATAGCATCCTCATACTGAGCATATTGCCAAAGAATATATGTGTGTGTGTGTGTAAAAAAGATTTGCTTATTATGAACAAAGAAATTGAAACCAAGAGAACCTTGCACAGGTTCAAGGCCTTGTCTTTTTAAATTTATTAAAGAAACTTTTGTTATTGTGGGCCAGGGGTTTTACAATTTCCATTTAGCGTCTTCAGTCTTGACTTCATTTTGCTCAATGAAGGCTGTGCAGAGCTTCATTTCAAGTTTGGGACCAGGCTAATTTAGGTGTTGGGCATCATATTAAGCCTTGAGGCCTAGTTTTTGCTTAAAAGCCTGTTTTTAAGTTTTATGAATTAGCCAATCATACATGCAACTAGTACTGTTCATCACAAACAACACAACTTTAATGATGCTTCAGAAACCCCTGAGTTTTACATATTTTTCCCTAAAAATCATTGATGTGTAATTGATTAAATGATTTAATCTTTATTATTGTCAATGTCAAAGCTTCAGATTTAGTATGAGGAGCGATCTAACTTTTTGCATATTGTTATTCCTTTGAAATGTGAACTCTGTCCCAGGTCAATTTACAAGTACCAAGCAATAGTTTCCTAATTCCTAAAACTGATCACCTGCAAGGTTAAAGGACTGTGAGTCACTGCTAAGGGCTGATTTGGAGTCTTGTAGGTTTGAGCCCAGCCATTAGACCACAGCTTATAATAATATGTATACAGTATTACTTTTATGCTAATGCCTCATTAAAATAGAGGCCTACCCTTTCAAACTTCTTAAAAATGCAGTCAAAGAATATAAGCACTAAGCATGTGACTGTAAAAGTGTTTTTATAGTACCAGTGCCAGAAAGGTGAAGTTGGAAATGTAAACTGAAGCCATCAGGCTAGTTTTGTTAATGCCTGGGTCCTGCAGCTTTCTGCAAGCTTTATTACTGCGTCTTTCAAGAAGAGGATAAAAGCACGTACACAATTGCCTTCATACTTTTCTCATGCCAGTTCAATAAAACTATTTACCACTGAGTAGGTGGCATAAAAAATGTAACAGCTCTCTAGGGCTTTGTGCAGTGTAATTTAATGTGAGAGTCATTGGAAACATGGATTTTAATTTTCTCCAGAGAATGCCTTATCCATCACAGGCACTCATATAGCCACCTCGTGTAAATAAGGCTTTAAAACAAAGGCTTTTAAATAATATGTGGACATAACTAATAAAATGAGACAGTAACACAGGCTAAAAGAAAACCAGCATTGCTTTGGTGCTTGGTGATTTACATCTGTGTTTCTCCATGTTGAGGACTACTGTAATACAGCATGAAAGTATTTTTGATATTCAGATATTGTAGGGAAAATTAAAATGATCTTTTTCTGTGAAATTAAATATCACTTGTTTTAGTGAGCTCCCTTAAATTTGTCAGATGTTCTCCCTTCTATCTCTTTTCCCTTGTATCTTGTGTAATATCTTTTTGGACGGGACTGAACAATAAAAGTACAATGTGACTCTGTTGCCTTAAAGACTAAAATCAGTCCTTTCAATTTGTCATCAATACCCACATAAATATATGTATGTCCTAAAAGTGATTTTCCTCTCCATGGGGATACAAATATTGATGTATTTCCTTATATGTGGTTATTATGAAGGTGGTGTAGCCTGTGGAAGGTTCTCTCAAGATGACCCCAATCTAAGCTATGGAGGCTGAGGTGTAAAAGTAAGATTTTTATTATAACTATTAAACACAACAAACCTGCACATTACTCTAGGCTAACCTAAACAAGGATGCAAATCCTGTATGCTGGGTTGAAAGTGCTCTATCCTAATACCCACCTGTTCTCTCCTTCCTCCAGCCTTTCTTTTTTGCAGCTGGCAAAACTAATCCTCCTGACTCCAATTCAACAACTTTTTTTTGCCAGAATGTGCTTTTAAGCCCTGACTAGGAATATCTTCTGGGTAAGCTCAGACATGACCTCTGGAATCAGAAATGGCCTGGAACTCTCAATGGCAAACCCATTTTTCCCCACTATCCAGGACTCCAATGGCCTTTCTTAAAGGGCTAGGTCACTTGTCCATTACAAGAGAAAGTAGAAAACCAGATGAGTTTAATGCTTAAAGGCTCAGGGGACCTATCTCCCTATTGCCCTTCATTAATATACTGCATATGCTTCAGCAGTAATTAGCACCATCCATTAGCAACTGAGTGAAATGATTAATTTTTTTTCTTTGAAAAATAGTGTTTCACTTCCAGCAACGCTTATACTATTGACACAAGAAGAAGGATGTGAATTTCTTCTGTGTAAGCATTTACATACAGTGGTTCAACATGTGTCGGTCTGTGGTTTAGAATTTAAACAAAATCACGTGAATATAAAAAAAAAAAAAGACTCATTTACTGTCTTAGTAGACCAGTCATCCTGTCTGGTAGTATGAATCCTATTTTGGTAATTGCAATGACAGCCTCGGTAATTAAAATCCTAAAGATGCATCAGTGACAATAAAGAAACTTGAAGCTCCGCTGTGCTTGAAGAGTGCATATCCTCATCCTTTTCTACAGGAATCAAGAACTTGGAAAGGGGGGTGGCAGGCTATGGGCCATTGTAGCTTCCCATGTATTAAGATTTTCCTGTGAAGAAAACCCAGTGTGGAGACTGGCCCAGATACAGACAAGCGGACACCGATGGTTCAACAACCAACACATGTTTATTCATATTCTATATACTGTACAAGTATCCAAAACACGCAACACAGTGCCCCTGCACCAATCACCCGTCAAGTCCTAGCCTCTCAAAATGCCTTTACTCTTCACCACCTCCACTCCTCTCCTCCAGGCTTCATCCTCTTCCATCCAACTCCAGCTACTGAATGGAGGGAGGTGGCCCCTTTTATCTTCACCCGGACGTGCTCCAGGTGCCTCCCAATGAGCTTCTGCTGGCACTCCCTGGTGTGGCGGAAGTGCCGGCTGTGCACCCAGAAGCACTCCAGGTGTTCCTGGTCTTCGTCCCCCAAACACTTCCAGGTGTGGCGGAAGTGCTGAGGACCAGGGCTCTCCAGGCATTCGGGTGCCCCCTGGCGGTGACCACGGGCCCCTATAGGGTTGAGCTTCCATGCTCCTTTCCCGTGGTCCCCATAGCCACCAGAGCGGTCGCCCCCTCGTGGTCCGGAGTAGGCGTAATCCCTCCTTCGATCATTCCCGGCATCCCAGCTAGGTACCGCCCCCAGCTGCTCGCCACACCAGTAAAGTTCACAATGGGGTGTTTTGGTGTGTGTTTGCATGGAAAATATGGAGTATGTTGTTTTAAAAAAATACACCACAACACCACAATGATGTGAATGAATAGGTAGATAAAATAAATAGAATTGATTTGATAAGTGTGTGACAGATTCTATATATTGTGTAACAGAAAAAAAGAACACAGATAAAAGTCCTCAGGTCCTTACTTGTCATTCTCTTCTGACACAACACAACTCCCTTGCTCCTGTCTCCCCAGCTCACCCCTGTCTTGGCTGCCTCCATTGGCATATGCCAGACTGCCTGGAGTTGACTGTACTCCTGTCCTCCTTCACACTCTCCTTGGATCAGTGGGTAATGATCCGCTTCATGGAGCACTGATCATTCACTCCATTGCAAGGCTACCAACCATTCTGCTTCTTCCTTCTCTTTTTGGTTATTTGGTTCAGGCAACCAATACTGCGCTAACTCATGGTCCTCTCATTTTGTTGTTTTTTTTTTTCGTTCTCCTCCTTGTCGTGCTTTAATTCTCTTGTCAAAAACCATGTGAGATGCAGCTGTGGCAATCATGGCTCCAGCGCTAATGAGGGAACAGGTCAATCTTATATGTGTGCACATGGATTCGGGATCGCCAGCTTCCACATCTGCCTCAACACCAATAGGAAGAGTCACAACTGCCAAGGGACCGCAGTTTGACTTCTCAAACCCCCATCTAACTGTTACTCACCCTGTGACTGAATTGGTTCTGCCGATTTTGGCCGCACAAGGACAACAGTGGGGCTTGGAGAAACTGACTGAAGCCTAATCAAAAATGACTTAATTATCTAAGCAAACTGAGTCAATCTTCTTCATGATTTATGAAAATGGCACTGATTGGGATTGGGGTCCCCTTGGAGGGTTTTCTGTTGTGTTGTTGTAGTGTGCTGACACGGATTTGTCATTGCAATGAGTACTTATGTAAACAGACACCCTCAGAGGACCCATCCCAGTTCGGGGGTCCCAGTCAATTGCTTGTCTTGCCTGTCCTGTGGTTATACCTTTGATTGGAGTGTTTTCTAGGCATTCTAGTGTTTGCAGCTACCCTGCCATATATTCAATTCTAGAATTCGCTCTTATGGCCCATGTTGTTAGTTAGCCTTTCAAGGCCTGTTCCACAAGTTCAGCATTGTGCTGCTTATTCTGCCAGAGACATGAGAAAGGCCTGGGAGTATGTGCCTAGTAATGGCCTGGAGCCATCCCCCACTCTTGCCTTATCTCCCTGGCACCTTAGTGTTAGATGTGGAGTATCCTTGCTAACTGTTGGGAAGTCTTCCCCCTACAGACCATTGCATGCTTCTGCTCAGGTTGTCAGTTCTGCATGGGATAGACACATGTATCTATTGAATGTATGGGGTACCTAAGTCAAATACTGACATACTGCCTCTTAGTAGTGCCCATATTTATATAACTGAATGGCAACATGCCTTGTCTTTCCCAGTCTCTGCCTCTCTTCTTTTTTTTTGGCCTTTAGTGAACCAAACCTCTGCCTTGTGTGAACTTTTCCTGCCTGCAGCCAGCTTGTTCACTTGGTTGCCTATAAGAAGGTTTTTATAGAATTGTCTGTTATGTGAAACAAAGATTAATTAATAATATTTAAAGTATGTTTAAATATTTTTAGCAATTGGTTTATTTTAAATTATTTTTCTAGTTTCTCAGAGCATTGTATTATAATTCTATAAAGCACATTGTATCACTTGCTGTCTGTGAATTTTCTTGTATTAATTTAACATGTGGGGTTTTAATTATTAATGCCCGACTGCCATTCAGTTAATGGCACTGCTAAAGATGCTAATAGTCCACGACATCGCGATTTACAACCACTGGCTTGCTAAACAGTTTCAATTTTCATGTGCTTTGGTAGCTACTGTAGGAGGCAAAAAAGCATCAGGTAAAATTATGCAATATGCCTAGGAAACTACATGACACGTGGAAAAATGTTACTGCCAATTCAAAAAGGCTTTGTTTTATCATCAAGACACAAGCGGAATAAAGATTAACAACCGAGATGACTATTCATCCACAGGCAAAATTTCAGGTTCATGTAACAGTGAGAGGTCCAATCGCATTACATATCAAACAGCTTAAAGGATTGGGTACTGCTGAAAAAAAAGTACTGTATATTTTTTGCTTTCCAAAAATTTGCTTGTAATGAATGAAACAAATGATTAGGTGAAGTGAGAAGTACATTAATGAAGCTGGAAGTTGCTCTGGAGCCTAGTCTGCTAAACTATGACAATGTATTAAGCAAAAACTCAGTAAATGAATATAAAGTGGTTAATAGTGCGTTAATAGTACAGTGCAAATACACATCACAGTTGCCTGTAAAACACCGGAATTCATGTAAATCAGGAATTAATGTCTGAAACGCCTAATAAACCAAAATAAAGGATGTGAATATTATATTGAGAGTGAACTCCTGCTAATCAGGACCATACCAGAATTTTTCTTTATGTGTGCAAAATTCTCTAACATAAGTATTAACCTGCCACACTAATAATATCTGTTCCTCTTTTGCTAATGACTAACAAAATGTACAAGTAAATCATCTTTTATGTCTCAGAAAAAAATCTATTAAACAATGGGATCATTGTGATACCCAATGACATTGTTATAATCTGATAGTATGCGTCCATAAACCCGCTGCACAGTAAAGTACAATATATTGTTTATGAACTGGCTAAAGTGAAACAGAAAAACCTTAGAAAAGCTTAGCATCAAATGGCTGTGAGGCGAAAAAGGACAAACCACAATAACTTGGAAAGAACACAAAGACTATACGCTCCGCATGACTTGAAATGCACATTGCATATATGGAAGTAGCGCTAACTACTCTATAGCCAGATGTTTGCTGGCCTGAACACTACACCAGATTCTGTGTTTCTTTGAAACAATAGCATCATATTGCTGGTTTCTTTTCAATCAACCTCCTGAGGTATTAACCCAGAGTGTGACTCAGGCTTGGAATTCTATGTAATTACAGTTACCACGAGTCCTACTCAAGGGTGACATGGAATGACCTGCTGTACATCAAGGATAAGGACAGTATTCTGCTGCCATTTAGTTGATTAAATAACATTATGCTGTAAAATATCATTAATATTTCTATGTGTTTTGTCACTCTAAGGTAACTCATCAGTATTCCTAATTGGGGTGAAGACTCCAGCTAAAAACACAATGGCAAACAAAAAGCCTTAAAGGCAGTTTTAGAATGAACTGAAACTGAACCATTGTTCAAACTGAGTGATAGAGATGACAGTGTGAACTGGTCATCAGATATTGACTCAGAAAGTGAAACTGATGCATGATATGGCACTGTACGACTGATACGCCATGATATGCCTGGTGAATTCAGTCATGTGAATCATTTGCATGTTGTGAAAGTAGCTGCTTGACAAGAATGCAAAATAATTGTGATTAAGTGCAAGGACAAGCAAGATGTTAACCCACTAAGCACTGTTCACAGTGTGGCAACTGTCAATGTCCCTCTCAGAGGAAATGTGGAAGTCACTGAACCTTGAACAATGGTAGCCTACAGTAACACAAAAGGCATGTTGTTCGTGCGAGTCAGATAATGACATTCTACCCTCTCATGAACAAACAACAGAAAAAAATATTATATGAAATGTGCACAAAGAACACATACAGTACTTCTATTAACCCAATTGTGACATCAGGCTGTGTGTGGGTGACTGTTTCAAAACATATGACGCAAAGGACGTGTACTAAATCTGCATCAGTGCAGCAGTAGACCCTAAACATACCATTTCTGCTGTATTTATATTGACATTTTGGTATTTAAGTGCTTCTGTTACACGTAATAACATTTTTGCTTGTTAAAAAAAAATGAATGTTTTTCGCTAATTTCTTCTGGGGTAAACATATTGCTAAGAGTGTTAAATGGAATATGCATGCATAAAGTTTTTTTCAAATTTCAGGGCAATCATCTTTTGTTTCATTGTAACATTTTCTTGGCATGTTTTATGTGGCCTGAGCTGTAAAAAGCTTGAACCTGAAGTACAAACATGAGATTTAAAAAAAATGGAACAAATGGATATCCTCATATTAATGCGGGAAAAGAAATTCAAGACCCAAGAGTAGAGGGGACACTGCCAGAAATAGGCTTGAGACACCCAGCAATTTCATTTCCTAAAAGAAGAAACATTTTTCTAGATAAGTAATTATATTGAGCATATGGTACAGAATTGGGGAAAAATGCTTAAGAAGAAAAATCTGAAAGTTATTGTAAATCTTCTTCTTCTTTCAGCTGCTCCTGTTAGGGGTTGCCACAGAGGATCATCTGTTTCCATATCCTCCTGTCCTCTGCATTTTGTTCTGTCACACCCACCACCTGCATGTCCTCTCTCACCACATCCATAAACCTCTTCTTAGGACTTTTCCTCTTGCCTAGCAGTTCTATCCATAGCATCCTTCTCCTAATATACCCAGCATGCATCTCTCCACCCCACATGTCCAAACCAATGCAATTTCACCTCTCTGGCTTTGTCTCCGAAATGTCCAACATGAGCTGACCATCTAATGTGCTAATTTCTAATCCTGTCAATCCTCATCACACCCAATGCAAACCTGAACACCTTTAACTCTGCCACCCCCAGCTCTGTCTCTTGTCTTTTTTGTCAGTGCCACTGTTTCCAACCCTTATAACATAGCTGGTCTCACTATTGTCTTGCAGACCCTTTCTTTTACTCTTGCTGGTATGAGTCTGTCACAAATCACTCCTGACAATGTTGTTCACCCACTCCGCACTCCCTGTTACTCTGTACTGTTGAAAAAAATATTTAAAATTCATCCACCTTTGCCAGCTCTACTCCCTGAATCCTCACCATTCCTTTGATATCCCTCTCATTCACACACATGTGTATTCTGTGTTGTTCCTACTGACCTTCATTCCTCTCCTCTCTAGAGCATATCTCCACTTTTCCAGGGTCTCCAACCTGCTCTCTACTATTGCTAAAGATCACAATGTCAAAAGCAAACATCATAGTCCATGGGGACTCCAGTCTAATCTCGTCTGTCAACATGTCCATCACCATTGCAAATAAGAAAGGGCTCAGAGCCGATCCCTGATGTGATCCCACCTCCACCTTGAATGCATCCGTCACTCCTACTTCAGACCTCACAACTGTTACACTTCCCTCATATACTGTATATCCTATACCACTCTTACACACTTCTCTGCCATTCCCGACTTCCTCATACAACACCACAACTCCTCTCTAGGCACCCTGTCATATGATTTCTCTAGGTCCACAAAGACACAATATAATTCCTTCTGGCCTTTTCTATATTTCTCCATCAACACCCTTAGCTCAAACGTCACACCTGTAGTACTCTTTCCCACCAAGAAACCATAATGCTACTCACTAATCATCACCTCCCTTCTTAAGCTAGCTTCCACTACTCTTTCCCATAACTTCATGCTGAGGCTGATCAGTTTTATCCCTCTGTTGTTATTACAGTTCTGCACAACACCCTTATTCTTAAAAATCGGTATCAGTAAATTTCTTTACCACTCCTCCAGCATCCTCTCACTTTCTAAGATTGCATTAAACAAACTGGTTTAAAACTCCATTGCTATCTCTCCTAAACACTTCCATGTTTACACAGGTATGCCATCTGGACCAACAGCCTTCTCATTCTTCATTCTCATCATAGTTGTCCTTACTTGCCTCTTGCTAATCCATTGCACTTCCTGGTTCACTATCTCCTCATCATCCAATCTTCTTTCTATCTCATTCCCTTCATTCATCAACCTCTCAAAGTACTCTTTCCATCTACTGAACACACTCTCCTTGCTTGTGAATACAGTATGTTTCCATCATTATCCTTTATCACCATAACCTGCTGTTCATGTTTCCCAACTCAGTCCCTCTTCCTAGCCAATCATCCTTTGCAATCTCTCTCTTCACCTTACACCTTATCTTCTTGTAGTCCTCTCTACTTTCTTCATCTCTCTGACTATTGCACTTCTTCTTTACCAACGTCTTCCTCTATGTACTCTCCAGTACTTCCCCATTCCACCACCAGGTTTCTTTGTCCTCTTTCCTCTGTACAGATGTCACTCAAACTACCCTTCTAGCTGTCTTCCTTACTAATTCTGTTGTAGTTGCCCAGCTATCTGGTAACACTTCACTGCCACCTAGTTCCTGTCATACTTCCTTCTTGTTACACCTGTGCAGGAAAATTCCAATACCTGTTATACTCATATCAGTACATCTGAGGTACACTGTCAAACCGTATTAAACCCATTTATATCTCTTGCCCATTCTTCCTCAGAATTGCATACATGCCCAGTCCATGAGTATGTCTTCTTGCTTTATGAAGCATTGTTCACAAATGTTGTGCTGTGACCAATTGAGACATCAGTAACATGGGAAAAGCACATTTATCCAAAAAATAGTCTCTCATTATGTTTCTTACTGTTCTAATGCATTATTAGTTTATGTTCCTGCAATAACAGCACTATTTTAGAGTGTTCAATGCAGAAGATTGGTGGTATTCTCAGGCCCTTCCTGAACTCAAAATAACACCAAGGAGGGAAAAAATACAAAAGGGTATATTTTATAATAAAGAAAGAGACAAAAAAGACTAAAAATATGGAGCAACAGAAATGAACAAATCATATAGACTCTCTAGGCCAACTCGTACAGAATATACCCCTGTCTAACTCCCATCACAGTAACACAAAGGCGCTCTTCTTTTTCTTTTATACTATCTCCCATGACTTTAATCCTGACTCTGGCCTTTCACCTCCTAACTCTAAGCTCAGTGATGAGCTGGGTGGAAGGGGTGTACCTGTACTTTCCCTTACCATCACCTGTCAGTATTACATTATTGGCAGGGTGACAAACATCTTTCCTGACAAAGTAGCTTTTGCAACCATCAGGACCTTGTAAGACCCCATCCTTGTTAAACAGTGCCTAGTGTTGCCTATGTACACAGTCTCTGATTAGTCACCTTCTATATTTACAATGTAAAATATCAAAGTCTCATTAACAAAATCATACAAACTTAGAATTGCTGGGTTGAGAGGCAGGTTTTCATCTGGAGGTGCAGATTGTCAAGTCCACGCTGGAGGAAATAAACCAAGTGATCCCAAGTGTTTTGGAAAAGCCAAAAGACTTGCTGTATTAATTCTGATTCCATGCAAGCATGCTTTTAGATAACCTAGTGTTCTGTTGAAGGTTAAGCATTATTGAAAGTTGTGTTTTATGGTGCTGTAAAAAAGACATCTTTTACTAAATGAAAGACCCTTTATACTGTATGTTCTGACACATAAATAATGGATATAGAAATCTCACTTGTTGGATTGTCATTACTCATTCCACCTCTGTGCAAGGAATAAGAATGACACCCAGTAACATATGACATTCTGTAACAATCTCAACAAGATGTTAAGGAAAACAGACATTTTGATTTACATAATTTAATAAGACATACTTCATTAACAATGTGGAAAAAGCTGGAATTAGTGTTTGGTATTCTAGTTAAGAATAATTTCTTTAAGCATGGAAAAAGCTTATTTACAATGTACCAATTGCATATTTTAAACTTTAACAATTTTAAGTGTTAATGTCCCACAAAACTCTAAGAATTAATTTAGGATAAAGAGAAACTATACTTTCCCAATAATTTTGTATGTAAAGGAGATATAAATTTTTAACAAATGTTGATGTGTAAAAAATTTTCACAATATTCTTAACTTCATAGTATCTTAATACAAATATATATTATTTACGTTTGTACAGAAAATAAAATATTCTTGCCAGCTGGACTACAGAACAGAGTCTGGGATGAGTGGTGCGCCTGCTATTGCAGAGGGGGTTGAATATACTAAATGAGGCAGCTGAGCTGTGGATGGTAACAGACCAGCCAACGTTATGAACACAACCAGGGCCAGACTCATCATTTAAATGAGCAGCTGAAAGTTGTAGGGGGCGCAACTCCCTCAAAAGGCAGTAAAAGAAGACCGACGCTTCAGATCACATACTGCTGGGAAGCTCGTGGACCACCTCTTTGTATGTCTTGGGCAGGAAAGACTTCCGAGTGGTGTATCATGGGGCTGTAACACTAGGATCACTTTGGTGTGTGGACTTGCTGTAGTGATGCAAGTATGATGTGTTCCGGGGCCATGACACCACAATGACTTTAGTGAATGTAGGACTGCAGTAGTGAAGTACATATGGTGTGTTCTAAGGACACAACAGACAACAAGAAGGATGTCCCTCAGTGGAGGGGTATATAAATAGTTATGTTTTAAATTATTTTCCTCTTTTGAGTATTGTCTAAAATTAAAAGATAATATGCGTTTTGTCCTTCATTCAAGTGCAATTGCTTTTTTCCTTAAGCCATAAGACAGTCACTAATA
>JANRMT010062790.1:20609678-20683479 GCA_026402145.1 Polypterus bichir lapradei | reverse complement strand
ATAGTAACAGCTGTAGGGGGCTTGCCAGCCAGCCAACTCAACTCAGACAGACGCTAGAGGCACACTTATAAAACAAAAGATACCTTTATTTTCTTCACCAGCTGGGAAATGACTTCCCCGTTTCCCACAGGCACAACTCAGTCCAACAAACACAAAACCACACAATACTTAAAATTCTTCTCTTTTACTTCTCCTCAGCAAACTTCGTCCACCTTCCATCCAAATCTGTCTCACTGAATACTGTCCATTGGTCCCTTATATAAGGCACCCAGAAGTACTTCTGGTGCTCGTTGCAATACTTCTGGCAGCACTTCCGGAAGTGGGAGAAGAACCACCTACACTGGCTCAGGAACAGCTGCAGTGCCCTCTGATCCCAACAGGGATGTATCGGACTCCATCTCCCATGAAGCCCTGCTGGAGTCCAAGGTACAGCTGCCATCATAGTGTTTTGGGGGAGGTAGTGTTCTGTCCACACTGGCTCCCTCGGTCCTTCTATAGCAGAAGTGTCCTGCTATATATATATATATATATATAGTGGCAAAGACGCTATATAGGCGTTGACCCGATACAGACTGACAACGGAGGCACTTAAAACTGAAACAAAGGATTTATTTTTCTTCAGCCGTGGGGCATGTCTTCCCCGAGTCCCACAGGCCCTACACAGTCCCCAAAACAAACACAAAAGAAAAAAAAAAAAAAAACACGCTTTTCTTCCTCCACTCCGCCCAGGCAGCTTTGTCCTCCTCCTACCGACTCTGGCGCTTAGAGTAGTGGCTGCAGGCTCCTCTTGTAGCACCCCGAGAAGTGCTCCAGGTGATGATTGACCTATTTCATGCTGCACTTCCAGGTGTGGCTGCATCACAGCCCACACGGGCTCAGGAAGCCATGCAGTTCCCCCTGGAGGTGGCCATGGAGCCCAACAGGACTAAGCTCTGGTGTTCCAGGGTTGTGGCCATGATGCAACCCAGGGGGGCTGCCACCAAGCACTCCAGGGGACATAGTGTGCAGCCCATGGCTTTTCTCCCGGATTCAGTGCCAAAGGGGCATCATGGGTAAGGGCGATTCGTCAATATATATATATATATATATATATATATATATATATATATATATATATATATTGTGGTGGGCAGCCGGGTCCCCTTCTACACATATTTCGGGGGAGCAATCATGAACTGCTCAATACCTCCCCTGGGACGCTTGGTGGCAGCCTCCCTGGCTGAGCATGGTGCCTCAGTTTCTCGCAGGGGTCCATGGGAGATGGAGTTCTCCACAGCACTGTTGGAATCTGGGATGGCCACCAGGGGGTGCTGCATGGGTCCCTGAGCCGGCCTGGACAACTCTACAGCCCCGCCCGGAAGTGAAATCAGAAGTAGGTGATCAAGCACCTGGAGCACTTCTGGGTGGGCTATAAAAAGGGCCGGCAACCACCACTCAGGGCCAGAATCAGGAGGAAGAGGACGAGGTTGCCTGGGAGGAGTGGTTGTGCCAGAAGAAGGATTGTGTTGTGTGTATTAAGTGCTTTTGGGACTGTGTTGTTGCTGGGAAGTTCATGGGGAATACGTGCTCTCTAGCTGAAGAAAAATAAAAGTGTGCTTGGATTTTACACATGCCTTTATATCAGTCTGTGCCGGGTCGGGCGCTATACAGCGTCCAGTTTACAATATATATAATATATTTGTACGTGTATGTGTGTTTGTGTGTGTACATATATTGTGGTACATGGCTGGCCGTTCATCCCGGCCAGTACCCCCAGGCCCCCAGATGGAGCCCTCCTTGCAGCATAGAGGTGCCCCGAATGCCAGCAGGGTATTATGGACAATGGACTTTTAATGCACAGCCCTGCTGGATACCATGGGGGCCGACAGGAGGGAGGCCCAGAGACTATTTGCCTTACGCCCAGGAAGTACGTCATAGTCACGTGGACAATGGGAACGATGTGCTTCCTGGGTGAAGAAAAGAAGGATTTTTTATCTGACCCGGTAGTGTTCCAGGTCACATGGACAGAGAGGGTGAAACGCGTCCGGGTCAAGGACTGTAAAGGACTGTGGGAAATCCCAGACGGATGAGCTGAGTTGGGAGGCAGGGTGGCTAAGCATCTGGGAGTTTGGAGGATTGGTTATTGTTTATTGAGTATTGTGGAGAGGAGCGTGCTTAGTGCACATTATTATTATAATAAATTCTATTATTGGACTTTTATCTGGTGTCTGACGTGGTGTCTGAGGGTATAAGGGTGCGAGAAAATCCTAATCTGTCACAATATATATATATATACAATATGGGGGGGATAAAGGTTATTTCCATGCTGAAAAGAAGATTAAAGACATGTTAGCCTTCATCAGGTGTGTAACTGAAAAGTAAATAGCATGTACCATATATAGGAGACTAGCAAAATACCCGCGCTTCGCAGCGGTGAAGTACTGCCTTAAAATTTTTATTAAGAAGAAAATTAAACCTTTTTAAACTGAGGGAAAATATACCAATAATTATTTGTTAAAGATCTCTTTGTATGCCACGTTGTCAGTTCGGCCCTCCAGTTGCAATATGACCAAGCTGTAGCTGTGCGCTGAGCTTACTCTTGAGTATGCAACGTACAGTTGGCCATGTGAACAGTAATCTTGTTTCAAATCTCACAGCTTGGATTGCTGCTGTCATAATCGGTTTGAGTTTCATGGTTTGTTTCAGTTACGACAGTATTTGTAGGACTTGTGTTGAAGAGACATTCGGCATCTGTCAAGCGTTGTAAGTATACAACCAGTTTCATTGATAACTTCACATCCAGCTTTTGAGAGTTTAAACATTTCTAAACATCAAAGTGTCCACTACTGAAATCGTCACCTGTGAAGCTAAGATGTTTAAGAGGCATTGGCGGTTGTCCAAAGGTGTAAAATATTTGGCCATTTCGGTACACTTAAGCATTTCACTCTTCTAGTGCTCCTGTGTAGTATAATTATCTCCTGTACCGTCATCAGCCCACACCTTGAACCTGTCCCAGTCATTCAATACATAAGACACAATGTTCCTCCGGATATCAATAGTGAGCCTGATATGGCTGTGCAATATGTAACAAAGAGAATGGAAAGGCAGGTGCCATCTCCGGGCATGGAAACCACTTGGTAAGTGACAGTTCTTTGATCGATGGTGATTACCTCAATAGACATGTTAATGGGGGTACGGTTGGAATGATAAAGGAAATGGGTACCTGAACAATGTAAAGTAAGTCTAAAATACCTATACAATAACTATAATCGTAATAAATGAACAATAAAACAGCGGAGAAGCCGTGGATTAAATAAAAAGGCTGTAGTTATCAGCAGGGAGACGTGAATACCGTGGCGAAGCAAGGAAGGGAATGTAGAGACTGGAGCGACAGACGGCCTTATATAGGCAGGCAGCCAACAACGTGGGAGGCGTTGGGATGGGGGACCCAACGGCGCCTCACACGGTGACCGAGCTGCAGGCTATGGACGTATATATGTACGTAAGTAGGATTCAGTTAGCGTTGGGAACCCGCGTACCAAATTTCTTGAAGATGGGCCCATAAGTAACAAAGACCGTTGAAAAGTTCAATATGGCAGCCGACAGTGGCATCATATCACCGAAATAAGTACCAAATTTCAGCCTTCTACCTATGAATAAGAAAGTTCAACATGGTGGACGTTGTTGACCGTTATGCGTAGAATTTTTAAATGAAACCTGCTTAACTTTTGTAAGTAAGCTGTAAGGAATGAGCCTGCCAAATTTCAGCCTTCTACCTACACGGGAAGTTGAATTAGTGAATTAGTGATGTTTGGAAAATTCAATATGGCGGCCGACAGTGGCGTCATACCACCGAAATAAGTACGTACATCGATTTTGGTTGGCGCAGGGAAGCCACCTACCAAATTTCGTGAAGATGGGGTCAGCCTTCTACCTACACGGGAAGTTGGAAAATTAGTGACGTTGGAAAGTTCAATATGGCGGCCGACAGTGGCATCATACCACTGAAATAAGTACGTACATCGGTTTTGGTTAGCGCAGGGAAGCCACCTACCAAATTTCGTAAAGACGGGGTCATTCTTCTACCTACACGGGAAGTTGGAGAATTAGTGATGTTTGGAAAATTCAATATGGCGGCCGACAGTGGCGTCATACCACCGAAATAAGTACGTACATCGATTTTGGTTGGCGCAGGGAAGCCACCTACCAAATTTCTTGAAGATGGGGCCATAAATAAGAAAGTTCAACATGGCGGACATTGTGAAAATTAGTGACATTGGAAAGTTCAATATGGCGGCCGACAGTGGCGTCATACCATCGAAATAAGTACATACATCGGTTTCGGTTAGCGCAGGGAATCCGCCTACCAAATTTCGTGAAGATGGTGCCATAAATAAGAAAGTTCAACATGGCGGACGTTGTCGACCGTTATCGACCGTTATGACCGTTACGTGTAGAATTTCGAAATGAAACCTGCTTAACTTTTGTAAGTGAGCTGTATGGAATAAGCTTGCCAAATTTCAGCCTTCTACCTACACGGGAAGTTGGAGAATTAGTGATGAGTCAGTCAGTCAGTGAGTGAGTGAGTGAGTGAGTGAGTGAGTGAGTGAGTGAGTGAGTGAGGGCTTTGCCTTTTATTAGTATAGATAAAGGAGGAAACAAAGCCAGGGCAGATGAAAGGAAAAAAACTGAGAGCTGGTGAGAAAAAGTTGCCATTATAGTAAATGTAGGGAGTGATTAAAAAGTTAGTCTGTCATTAGAGTCTGTCATTGGACCTGTGATTCCTCTAGGCTCTCTAGCTTGTGCCTATGTCCCAGAGGTACACATACTTGTTCTAAATTATCTTTATATGAGTAAGTGTGAGTGTGCCCCACAATAGACTGTCATTTGACTTTGTTTCTACCTTGAACACAATGCCTTCGGGGTAAAATCCGGTTCCCCACCACCTTATATTGAAATGAGTGCATTCAGACAATTAACTGCATGATTTTTAAAAGGAAGATTAGAAACTACTTTGAGAAATGGCTAGTGTTGTATATCTGATAAAAATTTCTAAATGCAAAATTGACAAAATGCTACAAAATGCTTTATGCTGATAGAAAATGGATAGCTAACACATTTGCTTTAAGGGCAGTTTCCTGTAAATGCAAATCTGCAATATTTTGACTATGTAGAAAACAAATAGCCTCCTTTATAACTTTTGATAACAGCATTTAAATTAATTTAAACTGATAATATGTCTCTTGAACATTATCAAAACAGATAGGTGTAAAAATATGAAGAAAATGTATGATGATGCATGTTTTACACTAGAATAACTCCCACTGATGCAAAACATAAAATAAAGTGCTTGCAGCAAATTATCTAATAAATGAAAGCCTTTTGTTAGATGAAACATTACTAAAAGTAAATGCTATTAGTTATGTCAGAAAAGTACATTGGCTTTTATCTGTATTTTATAATTGCTCTAAAACATAAAATTATTTAACTCTTTATTCAGAAGGGAAAACAAAAACAAAGCTTAATTTATTCACTGAGTACAGTGAGTAAAATTATCTGCAGGCTTTGCATTTGAAAGAGGGGTTCAAATTAGATCTGTTATGAATCGACACTGGTCCTGTTAACTTTCAACAGTCTGTTAATTTTCCTTCATCTCATTTTGGCTCCTGGGACAAAGAACACTTATATGCAGAACTGGCATTTGCTCAGACTTTTAAAAATGCTGAAGTACAATGAAAAAAACAAGAAATACTGTATATACAAATATTGGAAAAATGATTTGCTGCATCAATAGTAAAATGCATTTTAAATCAATTGTGTTGATTTTTAAACGCTTTAATAGTGACTAAGTGCCTGTACGTATCTTTGGGGATAGAAAATATGTGAGTGTGACATGGGTGCCATAACAGGGCATCAATCAATCATACATGTTCATTACTGGGCTTTTTTCCTATAATATGTGTCATGTCAGTAACTAATAAGTTAACAAAGAAATGAGCAGTATCAGATTTCATAACAGGAAGAGAATGTGCTAGCATGACTCAGTCAACAAGAAAGCACAGGCTACAGAGGATGTGTGTAAGACTGCCACAAGAACCTGAATGGTATGCATGTGTGTGAGGTTGGATGCCTTGCCCAAAGCTATATGTCAGGATCAGACTAGACTCCACCCCCTGCCCCTCCTTTATTTCAAGGATTGGGTGGAGTTTTGCCCTTACACCTTCTGGCTTGTATATCATTTGTCCCTGGTCCCTACTATCTGGGTCTTTCTTCTATGCAATGCGTTTTGCACAGCAGCCATAGGATGGCGGGCCAGGAGACATAAATGGTGTTTGGCTCAAGCATATTTTCAGGTTTGAAATGGTTCTCCTCTCTCACAAACATTGGAGATGTGCTCTCTGACAACCACCTGTTTGGAAAGCAAAAGCGGTTTGGAGCAATGATATACAATCTGCTACTGTATGACATGCAGCAGACTGCATTGCCTTAAGTCAAATTGCAGGAGTAGGCAGGGTGAAATGAATACAATTTCTGAAGAATCCAAAAAGCAAATCAGAAAACGAAAGCAAGAGGTCATATATGGAATAGTAGATGATTCAGGGTTTAAAAAAGTCAAATCCAAAAACAAGGCAAAAGGTATGAAACAGAAGCAGAATATAAAAAATAGATAATGCTTATAAATAAATTCCAAAAGAAAAATAAAGCCAAAGATCACCAACAAATACTGTATCTATGTATGAACATCTAAACAAGGTAGAGTTCAAAAATGTGCTATTGCATAAATGTGAAACACAATATTTGAACCATAAAGGCTCTCCTGAGCCCCCATCATTTGACTGCTGTGCAAAAAGTGGTAAAAAATTGCAAAAGTTGCCTTACAGCAGACACAGATAGAAGGGGCCACAGGCAAATGATACACAAAAAGCAAGGCTAAGGAGAAAGCTCCATCCTAACCCTGACATACGTAAATGACCGGCTGGGCAAGACACCAACCTGATACTGATACTGCACTTTTAGCACAAAAAAAACAAAGAAAAGTTCAACCTTTTATGTATACTTCTGCCTCCAGAGCAACAACCATTATTATTGTGTAATAATGAGCACTGAATTCATTTCACCTTGAGTTTGACAAAATCTTTGAAATGTTCAAAAACGTCGGCGAATTAAGCGAATTGCACTAAAGTCATTGGGGAGACGATTAACTGAACTAGTTCTGAGAGGATTATAAAGGTCTTTTAATTTGTTCCTGATGATTAAGGAAATGTCCGCCAGCTATGCCGGACCGATTATTTTTGTCACAAATGTGACCTGAGTTGTGAGGTAGGTATTAAATTAATATTTGATAGAATTTCACATTATAACAGTAATTATTTTTGCAAGCAGTGGCAATCAGGAGTGATGCAATCCCCCCCACAGATTTGATAGCAGGTACTCACCTCTTTCGAACGGCAAAGTAAAAAATGTTTTTTTTTCCCTTACACTTTTGCTTATTCGCTGCTGCTGCTACCAAATGCATAACACGCACAAGGATTCCACACTCCTTCCTGTTTGAACCAATTTGCACATCGCTCTGTGTAATACTATTTAAAGGGATAGCCCCTTTATTAAACACACAGGTCACATACAACTCCATACAAAAACAGGTTATCTTTTAAGTTCTCCACTAACTTTTAGCTCACTATTAAAATCAACGTTGTGTTCTCAGGAGAGTGTCCCATACAGCACCTGGGCACTGTGAAAAAAAAAAAAGGTTTGTCTAAGCCTGCCACAGTTTCCAGGAAACTACTCTGCAAACAAGGTTACTGGTGAACACAGAATATTCACTGCGAAAAATGCTTTTAGTAAGAACTGGTTTTTGCCTTCTACTCCACCACTCAGTGAAACTACAGTGAAATTCTTCCTTGTAACAACAAACAGCACCTTGACATGCTAATGCCATGATAAACAAAAATGTGTACAAATACAGCTAAATTTAAATCAATAGAAAGCAAAAATCAGCTTACCAGATATACTCAATACTCCTATGCTCCAATTAATAAACTATGAGAAAAACTCAAGTATATTATCATTTATATACTGCATACCATATATACTGTAAATTTCTGTCACTGAGAGATGGACATAAGTAATCAAGAAATATTTTTTAGCTTGCATATAACTCTTCATGGACACATGGATACATTAAGTTTACTAAAAACACCTGTGAATAATATACCCAAAGATGGGGCACTAGCCAATGCAGTGGATAAAGAATTACACAAAATGCACAAACTCGGATTCTTTCTCCAGCTGAGATACAGTATTATTTGTGTGAAGTATGCATGTTTAACACAATTTCCTAAACACAATTCAAACACATTCTGTGAAACTGATTGGTAGCACTAATGAGTGTGGGTGTGTGTGTGCCAGTGCCAGTCTGGCAGCTTGCCCAGTGGTGTTTCATCTACTATGGGCAATATGGTGCCATTGCTTTTATCATTTTTTTTTTTTTTTTTACCAAAGAAACACTTTTTGATTGTTTTAAATTATGCTCAAAAATAGGTTTTCATAAATTAGGTTGTTTTTTTAAAAAAGACCATTTAGCAGTACTAAATCATTTGTTGGTGCTGTTTGGGCAGTGACTGACAATACCTTATGCTTAAAGCCTCCATGTCTCCAAATCTGAACTTAATGAATTTCTCATTACCTAATCAGCAGCACAGAATAGTGTTGAGTTAGGACACCAAACAGAGTGATTAGACAAAACAGACACATGACATGAAATCTCAACATCCATTGGAAAATAGGACACTTGCTATTAAGGAATTCAGACCAGATAAAGCAGATATTCTTAATTAGGTGGTTGTGGAAAAGTTTATTTGAGTTCAAGCCAGTTATTGTGATGAACCTGTGGCATATCTACCAAGAGGACTTCAATTCCCAGCACTCAGCAAGAGTGTGCAGGGTCAACGTGAGGAAGCATGCTGTTTAAAGTGAGTTTGTGTTCAGCAGGAGGAAAAGATAACAATGGAATTCCAGTGACTGGGGAGTCCTAAAAGCGCAAAAGCACCAAAAGCTGAAAAGCTCTTTGAATACCACCAATCCCTGACTAGAAACAAAAAAGGGCCTTGAAAAATCTTTAAAAATCAAAAGGTTTATTTAATCAAAAGACTCTGCAATACAGGGAGCTCTGAAGAGTTGAAAGGAGTTGCCTGAAGAGACAAGGCAATCACAGCAAACAAGTCCCAAATCAGAATACAAAGTCAAAAACAGAGCACAGGTTCAAAAATTCATAAACACAGACCCAATAAAGAATCCAAAGATGTAGTTGAAAAACAGAGCACAGGTTCAAAAATCTATTAAACACAAAAGGCAATAGCAAAGGCACAGTAAATACAAGAAACTCTGCACTCCCTAGAACATTTGAAATAAACTCCCAGGAACTATGGAAGGCCCTTCCATTAATGGGGTGAGGGCCGTTCCTGGCAGTGATTGGCAGGTGGCCCCGCCCATTGGGGAACCACCCACAAAACACAAGGGGCATAACCTAGGTTATTACCACTTACTATTGAGCACAAAGAAAAATGAGATGTTAATTAAAGGCGTAATATTAGATGATACAAACAAAACACACAACTGTGAACCCCAGCCAGGGGAAAAAAATATATCTAGATGTTATATTACTTGGATGACTGACTATGACTATGTCTTCCACACCCCATGGAAAAACCAAGCCACACAATGGGGACTCTGAGAACCTCACCAGGTAAAGTGGGGTCTGATAACTGATGTATGAATGTGTGAATGATCAATTATAAAAGTACTTGAGGTGCTTTACTCATGTGGTACGGGTAGTCCCTCCTCCCAGGGGAAGGTAATTTCAATACTGAGGACTTTTCTTGAAGCTGTAGACCACATTGCAGTGTCTGGTGTTAATGATGTTTGAGTGATTTCTGATGGAAAAGCAATCTGCTTATCCAGTTCACCCTCAACTCCCATGCTCTCCTGCAGGGTCAGCACCGACTGCAACTTTCCTACTGCTGTTTTTGGTTGAGTCTCACCTTGTTTAACATAGAAAATGTCTGGTTGATGTAGTTCTGATAGATTTAGCTTGTATGTATACATCTAAAGCCATCAATTAATGTTGGAGTCACAAACACTCGTTTCAACTAAGGAGGGAAAGAGTGAGCTGCATGCCTTTATAAGATATTTTGCACTCCTAAAAATGGAAGGTGCCAGAGTGGTTATTCAGAGCTATGCTATAGAGGAGTCATCTTTGGTTCCTAAAGACCCATCCACATGAAGGCTCCAGAAATAACCTTTATTTATTGAGATCTGTAAAAGGCTCCATACAATAAATAACCATGAATAGATGAGAGCAGATTCGAGGAAATATTAATGTTCAGAATTCTAAAAGGACTCTTGCTGCATGCAATAGCACAGGCTAAGCCCAGGTTTTCTTAATCTGTTTGTATCCAGCTAGGATGCTTACCAAACATTAAAATTTTATTTTTTTTCCAGAATAGTATTCATGCATATATTCAAAGCAGAAAGAACCAACTTTATATTCAAAGGTCCCTTCCTACAATGAAATGGTGCTTCATTAATCAATGGCTCTACAAAGAACCGCACAACCCAGGAAAGAACAATAAAGTGCCATTAAAGAATCATTATTTTCAAGAGTGTAGGGTTCTCGTTAGCTTAAAACTGACATTTAAAACAAAAAATGGCATTACATTCCCCAAAAGATGTTTCATTGATGTGGCAGATACTATATATAAATGAAAAATTCAGAAGTTTTCTTTGTTGGAAACTCTCAAATGTCATAATACTCTAAGACCAAAATAAGCTTACTTTTACAGTGTAAATTAAAGATCATGACTAAAAAACTGCTACTGAATGTAATGTTTTCATCATTTAACTTTTAATACCCATTTCCAGATTCTGCATTTTTTTTTTGCTGATCCCTTCTAGAAGTCTTTGGTCACTGACATCAACCAAACGAGTATAAAGAATTAGTTCTGATAACCCAATACTTATGGCTATGGTGTTTTTCTGAGAAACTATAATTTAACTCTGCTTTACAGATTTCTGAATCCTTAACAGTAAACGAATTTCCAGAATAATGTGTTCAGTATTTAAAAATGTGTATCACACATGATTCTTAAATGCACACGCTGACCTTGTTGCTGCTGTACATTAACATTAACAAATTATCTGGCATACACAGGCAGAACAGAACAAGTTGAGGGTTAATAGACGTGAAGCTAATTAACTTTTATGCAAACTGAGCACATCTTCCACAGAATGACATGAAATATTGGTGATTAGGAGCCGGTGGGTTTGTTGTTTTCTATAGCTTGAATGCGAGTCACTGGAAATGTATTTGATAAAAGAAAGAAATCCAGACAAGAATGTCTTTTAGGTAAGGTGCAATCTGAGAGACATTTTGCAATGACCTCTTAACACAATAAAAGATTTAGTACTTAGCCATTTATTTTCACAACCTCACCGGGAAGCAGAAGAAATTATTAAAAAATGAGAACTAGAGTTATTTTTTAAAAAACGGCTTCCATTTCACAGACTGTACTTTTCCAGCTTGCTGAAGATCATCAACATATAAAACTGGTGAAGGATACAATTTTAAAAAACAGCCTTATGCCTTAATTCTGCTCATCAAGGATTCATATCATACACTATATTTTATTGGAATTGCTATCACATTGTGCTGTGAATAGCACACAATCTGGAAAGTGTATGTGGGAATGATCTTTTGTTTTTGATGTCTGGGCAAATGGGCTTAAGTTAACAGAACAAAAAGCTTCAATGCATTTCAGACAGAACTTTGTTAAGAGGAAAAAAATCAATAAATCACAAAAACATATTTGAAAATGTGGTGGTGAAAGTAGCTCCCAAAAGCCCAAAAATCTTTTTTTGATATTGTTTTTCAGACTCTGCCAATGATTGATTGATTGTGATTGGTTGATAGCATACTAAATCAGGATATTTCAATGATCTTCTATCCGCAGATAATTCAATACTGGCAATAATCCAAGACAAATTGGCCACTAAATAATCTGCTCATCAAAGTACCCTTAATTGATGACCCAGCTGTAGCTGAGAGGTCTCTTGCCCCAGGTCCTTATCCTCTTTGTTATTTTATTTAGGGCTGCACACTGTGTTCTCAACCTGCTTTGCTCTGATTTCCTCTCCAAATAGAAAAGCATACTAGATACTATTGTGCAAATCAAATATTTAGTGGCATACTTTTCTCATATCTGCATTGTGAGATAACAACCTCACGTAAGTGTGTTCCTCATAAACTACGATAACGTGTCAGGATTTGGGCACATTTGAGTGAGGAAACTAATGAATAAATACGGGATAAGCGATTAACAAGTGCACAAAAAATTATGTTTTGGAAGCAAAACATACATTGCATCTGGAAAGTATTCACAGCGCATCACTTTTTCCACATTTTGTTATGTTACAGCCTTATTCCAAAATGGATTAAATTAATTTTTTTCCTCATAATTCTACACACAACACCCCATAATGACAATGTGAAAAAAGTTTACTTGAGGTTTTTGCAAATTTATTAAAGATAAAAAAACTGAGAAATCACATGTACATAAGTATTCACAGCCTTTGCTCAATACTTTGTCGATGCACCTTTGGCAGCAATTACAGGCTCAAGTCTTTTTGAATATGATGCCACAAGCTTGGCACACCTATGCTTGGCCAGTTTCGCTCATTCCTCTTTGCAGCACCTCTCAAGCTCCATCAGGTTGGATGGGAAGCGTCGGTACACAGCCATTTTAAGATCTCTCCAGAGATGTTCAATCGGATTCAAGTCTGGACTCTGGCTGGGCCACTCAAGGACATTCATAGAGTTGTCCTGAAGCCGCTCCTTTGATATCTTGGCTGTGTGCTTAGGGTCGTTGTCCTGCTGAAAGATGAACTGTTGCCCCAGTCTGAGATCAAGAGTGCTCTGGAGCAGGTTTCCATCCAGGATGTCTCTGTACATTGCTGCAGTCATCTTTCCCTTTATCCTGACTAGTCTCCCAGTTCCTGCCGCTGAAAAACATCCCCACAGAATGATGCTGCCACCACCATGCTACACTGTAGGGATGGTATTGGCCTGGTGATGAGCGGTGCCTGTTTTCCTCCAAACGTGACGCCTGACATTCACACCAAAGGGTTCAATCTTTGTCTCTTCAGACCAGAGAATTTTGTTTCTTATGGTCTGAGAGTCCTTCAGGTGCCTTTTGGCAAACTCCAGGCGGGCTTCCATGTGTCTTTTACTTAAGGAGTGGCTTCCGTCTGGCCACTCTATCATACAGGCCTGATTGGTGGATTGCTGTAGAGATGGTGGTCCTTCTGGAAGGTTCTCCTCTCACCACAGAGGACCTCTGGAGCTCTGACAGAGTGACCATCGGGTTCTTGGTCACCTCCCTGACTAAGGCACTTCTCCTCCGATCGCTCAGTTTAGATGGCCGGCCAGCTCTAGGAAGAGTACTGGTGGTTTCGAACCTCTTCCACTTATAGATGATGGAGGCCACTGTGCTCATTGGGACCTTCAAAGCAGCAGAAATTTTTCTGTAACCTTCCCCAGATGTGTTCCTCGAGACAATCCTGTCTCGGAGGTCTACAAACAATTCCTTTGACTTCATGCTTGGTTTGTGCTCTGACATGAACTGTCAGCTGTGGGACCTTATATAGACAGGTGTGTGCCTTTCCAAATCCTGTCCAATCAACTGAATTTACCACAGGTGGACTCCAATTAAGCTGCAGAAACATCTCAAGGATGATCAGGGGAAACAGGATGCACCTGAGCTCAATTTTGAGCTTCATGTGGAAAAAGTGATATGCTGTGAATACTTTCCGGATGCACTGTATATAGAGCAAAAAGACATAATTATTTTAAAGGAACTATAAATCCAAAAGTGACACCACACTGTGAAAAAAAAATCATAAAGATACTATAAAAAGTACAGCAGCAATTGGGGCCAACTGAAAACCTCAAAATGGCAATCATTTAACATATTAAAAAAAAAAACCCATAAAATACACCTTCAATCAAAAAAATGTCTATTATGTCGTTAAGTGGAAAAAGACTTCTAATTCAAAAGTTCTCCATGTATTCTTGCAGTAAATGTCTTTTAATTGAAATCCTAAAAGAATGCAGATCATTTGTAGAATTCTCAATCTATTAATGAAAGAGTACATTATCTATTTATTACTTATCGATTATCATCTTTGTAAACATTTTTAAAATATATTTATATCTGCACAGTCATAATTGTACATATTTATTTGGATAAAAAGCAGTTTTATTCATGTAACCCTACTACTGTAGAGTGCTCCTGTTTTTATCTATCCATGCGTTTCCAAACCCACTTATCCAGAGCGGGAACCCATTAGCCTATCACAGTAAGCACAGGGAACAAGGCAGAGCACCTGGAGGAAACCCACACTGACATGCAAATCTGCACAGGGACCACCTTGGACATGGACTCTGGTCTCAGAGTTGGTAGGCAGCACCTATTCATTTTTTCTATATGTTTGCAGTAATCTGCTGTGATTTTGTCTAATTTGAACTACAAATGGTTTGTGTTAAAATAAACAAACAAACACCTTTTATTGTAATACATATTTTGTATCACTTTTTCTCTGCCAAATTCTAAACATTCTTCATTTAAATAAATGATAAGATGCAGGGAGTTTAAACTGACGCATGTTCATTTGAAACTTTTTTTTTTTTTTGAAACGATTATAGCGATGCTCAACTTTACAAGACATGCCAGTTTTACATTTCCCACTGCTGGAACTTTTTATGTTTGAAAGACATTCCAATCATTGATTTGGAAGCACGTGGAACGTGGAATTTCCATAAACACAAATTCACTAGTAAAAAAAGAGCCTTTTACACTCTCTATGATCTGGAAAAGTTGATCAGTTGGGTGAAGATGAGACAACTTAAGTGATATTTTTACAAGATATCTACATTCTTTTTGTGTTTCAGTACTGATTTATAATATTTAGAACCTCTAAAAAACATGTTGTTTAACAGACCTTTACCTTGAGAATACAAAGAGTATCTGCAAATTAACAGCCTTTTGCAACCTAATGATGTAATAGAAATAAATTATGGTGATTGTAGGGTTTGTTTTTTTTAATATGGTAAATGATTTTCATTTTAAGGTTGGATAATAGATGGATGGATAATTAGTTTTGAATATTTTTTTTTTCTGTAATACTACTTGATTTTCCAAATAAAACTAAACTTACAGATGTAAAATTTGCATGATTTTCTTTAAAAAAGGAATATCTTTGTTTTTTATAGTGACAGACAAAATCTTTTAAATAACAAAGAAAATGTTAAACTGCAGTTCAGTACGGTTTTTACACAAGAAGATATTGGTTATTTGGGATAACATGAAAATACTGTAAAATGCGACTGTTTTTTTTTTATTATTTATTGCATTTAGACTAAACTGAAAATTCCTAGGTTAGAGTTCCTTCTAACAAGTTGTTTACAGAATTATTAAACATTTGAGAGCCTACATGGATAAATGCAAACAAAAAACATCTGACTTTTTCCCTCTTTTCACATTAAAAGACTTTTGGTAGACACGGCTAATTTAACTATGCAAATTAGATTTTGAGAGCATCATTTACTAGTGCAGTGTGCTTTAGATTGAAGTGTGTTTTCTTTTAAATGATTAAACCAAAGGGCTTTAGGTTATTGTGGATTTGCATTTTTAATCTGGACACGGCTCATCTGTAGCTAAGAATGGGATAAAATTCATTAATACAGCTGCAAGCTGAAATGTGTGTACAGCTGGAGTGACGAACAAAGAACAGAATGTGAAGCAGACGGAAAACACACCATCTTGAAAATGTTAATACCTGTTTATTAGGGCAATGCTGTTCAGTAAACACTGGAGAGCTGTCAATCATTTTTATACAGCAGCTCAGTCAATGCTTTTCGTATTCATTTTTTTTTATTTTATTGATTTTATTAAAATCAAATAACATTCCATACAAATAAATCAAGTTTTACAAAATACGTTCGAAACAAATCAACCCCCACCCCTGAGAAAGAGAACTAGGCCAGTAGAGTAAAACTTTAAGTTAGTAAAGATAAGTAAATAGATAAATTAATAAATGAATAAAGATAAATGGAGTAAAAGAAGGGAGAGAATCTGCTTCCTCAATTTAAATTCTTATTCTAAAATTTTACTGATTAGATCCTGCCATGTTTTGAAAAAGTTTTGTACAGATCCTCTAAGTGCGAATTTGATATTTTTCCAATTTCAAATAGTATAAAACATCAGTTACCCACTGACTTAACAGAGGTGGGTTAGGATTCTTCCAGTTGAGCAAGATAAGTCTGTGTGCCAGTAGTGTAGTAAAGGCAATCACAGTTTGTTTGTCCTTCTCCACTTTAAGCCCATCTGGGAGAACACCAAACACAGCTGTTAATGAGTTAGGAGGGATTGTGACTCCAAGGCTGTCTGAAAGGCATTTAAAGATTTTGGTCCAGAATGGTGTTAATTTGGTGCAGGCCCAAAACATACAGCCCAGTGAGGCTGGGACTTGATTGCAGCGTTTGCAGGTTGGATCTTGCCCTGGAAACAATTTGGACAATTTTAAACGAGACAGATGTGCTCGATATATAATTTTAAGTTGAAAAATTGTATGCTTTGTGCATTTGAAGCTCAAGTGAATTCTGTGCATTGCTACCTTCCACTCCTTTTCTGATATGTTGAGTGAGAGATCCTTTTCCCACTGTACTCTTGGATCTTTGAAAGGGAGGGACTGTAAAATGGTTTTCTATAATGCTGTCTGATTCCTCAAGACCGATCAATATTTTTTCCGGCATAGAGGTAGGTGGGAGGTGAAGAAAATTGGACAGGTTCTGTTTAACAAAGTTTCTAATCTGCAGGTAGTGAAAGAAATGTGTTACTGCAAAGTTAAATTTGGAATATAATTGTTCCTAGGAGGCAAAGACATTGTCTATGTACAGATCTCTAAGTGACTTAATCCCAAATGTTTATATGTTTGAGAGGGTGGGAAAAGGTGGTTCTCGTGCAGAGGTGCCACCGATAAAAGCTTCTCTATCTTGAACTTCTTCCTACATTGATTCCATATTCTGAGTGAGTGAAGCACAATTCGGTTGTTAGTATATCGGCGATAACTTGCATTTATTGGGGTACAAATCAAGGAATATAACGAAGTACTGCAGGATTTTATTTTTATTGTGGACCAAGCCTGTGTATGTTCGTCTATTTGTGTCCATGTCCAGGTTTTTATAGCTTGTATATTTGCTGCCTAGTAATAAAACTGAAAGTTAGGCAGAGCCATGTCACCTTCTGCCTTAGGTCTTTCTAGGGTTGCCCTTTGGATACATGGATGTTTTGAATTACAAATAAATAACCTTTGAAAATTCTATTTGACAAAAAAAGTAGAAGGTGAAATTATTGAGATTATGTCTTAGAAAGAGGAAAAAGAGGGAAAACACCAAATTCTTTCAGTATATACTGTGTAGACTTAAAAGAATGCTGGGCCAAAACTTCTTGCTGAAATTTTCTCAGAAATTGTAAATGAGAAATATTGAGGCAAGATAAGAAAACTACCGATCACTTCCGTTAGGCAGCTGTTTTGGAGACAAGAATGCTGTTTCAGCATGTAAAGAGCTTCCAGCAGCAATCTGCTTGATTAATTAAACGGACATTAACTGGCACTTATAATGTGGGTAGTTTCTCATTTTTTTTATTTCTGTGATTGTTATCTGTAGAATAATATTTATATAAGAAAATAAAATAAAAACAAGGTTCATTCTGTTCTCTGAAAAAGCAAAGGTAAAAAATGAAACGGTCAGATATAAGGTTGTAGTATGCTGAATGGTGACCAAGGCCACAATGGAGCAGTCTGTTCAGTTTTGTTATCCATAATATAAGAAACTAGCTGTGTTACCCGGCTTCACCTGAGAAATTTTGTAGAACAATAGATGACAGCTTTAGTGCCATCGATTAATTAGGTGTATTAGAAGTAGTATGGAACAAGCTTAGTGCTGTTTGTATACAATACTGTATGTGTAGGTTTAAGGACTAATTTTATAGGCAGGCTGTGTGTTGTAGTAGTTAAGGTTTTTGACCTAAGACTTTGAACCCTAAGATTGGGGTTTTACATCCTGATACTGACACGGTGTTACTACTGTGTCACTTCACCTGCTTCACTCCAATTGGAAAAACAAAAGAAATGTAATCAACTGTATCTCAGATGCTGCAAGCTGCCTTGGATAAAGGCATTAGTTAAATAAAAAGTAATAATGTTCTTAGGTCACTGGAGTTGCTTACTCTTGAAAATTTTATACACCAGGGCTGAGCAATGTTGGTCCAGGAGAGCCACAGTAGCTGCAGGTTTTCATTCTATTTTCTTAATTAGTGACTAGTTTTTGCTACTAATTAACTTCATTTAATTTATTTGCTATTTAAGACCCAGACCACTTAAGCCAGGGCTGAGCAAGGTCAGTCCTGGAGGGCCACAATGGCTTCAAGTTTTTATTCCAACCCAATTGCTTCAAAAGAAATCATTTATTGCTGATGAAGCACTTATTGGTCAAGTGACATTTTTCTGTTTCATTTTAGTTGTCTCACTTGTTAAGTGTTTGAACCCTTAATTGCTTATTTTAGTCTTAAACAGTTGTATCACTGTTTTAAATGTCTCCTTATTAGCAATAAGATGCAAATTACAATGGAAACAGCATTTCTACATCTTTAACAAGTAAATATTAAGAAGAATATAATGAAAGTATTTATAATTTATGTCAGACATGAAGGAGCATCTTGAAGGCTTTCATGATACTGGTAATAATCCTTCAGAGAAAGTGAGGGCACTGTCACTTGTCTTCTCTTCTCTTTCAGCCACAGATTGGTCAGTCAATATTAAATAAGCTGGCCTGTTAACTGGGTTTTTACCAGCCTGGTACCCAAACCCTTCAATGTGTCTCTGCCTTTTTATCTTACATTATAAATTGAATAAGCAAGGTCAGTGCTGCCAGTTTCCCTACATTTAACATCACACTGTCTTGATGTGGGTTGCAGTGGAAAAATGGGCATGCTAGGTAAGGAATATTTAATTGGGATTATTACATTTTAAGAAAATAATTTATTATTATAGCAAAGACATTCTAGGCCACTCACCACTGGCAACAGTCTCTTAGTAGTTTTAGATAACTTTCGGGTACACCCTAAAAAATAAAATCTCTCTGTTCTGTGCCCAAGGTCTTTCCACGTGTCTTTGGCCAGCTAGCCATTCTTTGTACACCTCCTATGGATCATCCTTACTCTATAGTCAGCTGGCTACTCCCAGTCTGGAGAAGCAACAGTCTACTCAAATTCCCTTTTAGGATGCTAACCTCATCACCTTGGGCATAGAGAGTTAGAAGATATTAGCTTGTAAAAAAAAATGTGTACTACTTCGGAGTAGCAGCGAGCGATGGCAGCGTAAGTGCAGAGTAGCGGCATCTCCCACAGGCACGTAGCCCTTCGCAAACACCCGAGTAAGTTCAACTGAAGTAAAGCCGACAGCTGACCAGGAGAAATAACCTGCAGTGAGAAATCAAAGTTGATCGCTCAGCAGGTGGTGGAAACATAAAGCCAACGGTTTCTTAGTGATTCAGATGAACGCGGAATGCGCCGAAGCACCGAAGTTACTACAAAAATGAAGAACATGATATCAGCGCTAAGCGTAAGTTCTTTTTTTTTTTTTTTTTTTATTAATTTTATTACAATCCACACAAAGCAATCAAATTTTTACAAAGAGAAAAAATTAAGAACAGATCGATCCCCACCCCTGAGAGAGAGAGCAAGCCAAACGGCGTTAAATTTAAGGCTTGTAAACATACCTAAATTAATAAATTATCTGTGCCTTATGAACTTATTTTAAAATATTACTGATTAGATCCTGCCATGTTTTGAAAAAAGTCTATACGGATCCTCTAACTGAGTATTTGATTTTTTCCAACTTCAAATAATATAACACATCGGTTTCCCACTGACTTAAAAGGGGAGAGTTTGGGTTTTTCCAGTTTATGAGAATAAGTCTACACAATCACAATTTGTTTGTCTTTCTCCGCTTTAAACCCATCTGGAAGAACACCAAACACAGCTGTTAATGGGTTTGGAGGGATTTTGAGTCCAAGGCTATCTGAAAGGTGATTAAAAATGTTTGTCCAGAATAAAGTTAATTTGGTGCAGGACCAGAACATGTGACCTAGTGAGGCTGGGACTTGGTTGCAATGTTCGCAGGTTGGATCATGCCTTGGGAACATTTTGGAAAGTTTTAGTCGAGACAGATGTGCTCGATATATAATTTTGAGTTGTATGATTGTATGCTTTGCGCATATGGAGCTCGAGTGAATTCTCTGCATTGCTACTTTCCACTCCTTTTCTGATATATTAATTGAAAGATCTTTTTCCCAGTGTCTTCTTGGATCTTTGAAAGGGAGGGATTGTAAAATGATTTTATATATTGTAGAGATGGAGTCTAAGTCCTTGAGATTGAGCAATATTTTTTCCAGCATGGATGAGGGTGCAAGATGAGGAAAATCTGGAAGGTTTTGTTTAACAAAGTTTCTGACTTGAAGATAGTGAAAGAAATGTGTAGCTGGAATGTTAAATTTGGAATGTAATTGTTCATAGGATGCAAAGACGTTGTCTATATAAAGATCTCTAAGCAAGTTAATTCCAAATTTTTTCCAACTGCATATGTTTGTGAAGGTTGAAAGAGGTGGTTCTCTTGCAGGGGTGCAACAGATAGAAGCTTCTCCGTCTTAAAATGCTTTCTACATTGGTTCCAGATTCTAAGTGAGTGGAGCACAATTGGGTTATTAGTGTATTGCCGATAACGTGTGTTTATTGGAGCACAGAGCAAGGAATACAAAGAAGTACTGCAGGATTTTACTTCTATTGCGAACCAAGCCTGTGTATGTTCTTCTATTTGTGTCCAGGTTCTTATCGCCTGTATATTTGCTGCCCAGTAATAAAACTGGAAGTTAGGAAGAGCCATGCCGCCTTCTGCCTTTTGTCTTTGTAAGGTCGCTCTTTTGATGCGTGAATGTTTTGAATTCCAAATAAATGAGGTTATTGTCGAATCTAATTGCCTAAAAAATGATTTATTAATGTATATTGGGATGTTTTGAAATAAAAAAAGGAGTTTAGGAAGAATATTCATCTTAACAGTGTTAATTCTTCCAGCTAGTGTGAGATGAAGGGTTGACCATCTATGCAAGTCTTGTTTAATTTTTTCCATGCAAACGGCGAACTTTTGTTGATATAGAGCTTTATGTTTACTTGTGATGTTTACCCCTAGGTATTTAAACTGTTCTGCAATGATAAAAGGTAGGGTATCTAATCTAATATTATATGCTTGAGAGTTCACTGGAAAGAGTACACTTTTATTCAGATTAATTCTGAGACCAGAGATCTTTTGAAATTCTGTGAGTGCTGCTAAGACTGCAGGCACGGAATTTTCTGGGTCTGATATATACAGTACCATGCCATCTGCATATAATGAAACTTTCTGTTCCGGTCCTTCTCTGCTATTTCCCTTTATCTGATCAGTATTTCGACAATGTATTGCCAGTGGTTCAATGGCAATTGCAAACAGCAGCGGTGACAAGGGGCATCCTTGTCTAGTGCCACTTTCTAGTTTAAAGTAGTCTGAGCAAATGTTGTTGATGCAAACTGAAGCTTCTGGGTTAGTATACAGTAATTTAATCCATGCACAGATGTTTGGGCCAAACCCAAACTTCTCCAATATATTAAAAAGGTATTTCCATTCAATCATGTCGAATGCTTTTTCTGCATCCAATGATAATAATATTTCTGGGGTGTTTGATTTAGTTGGTGAGTATATTACATTAAACAGGCGTCGAAGATTGGAAGATAAGTGCCGGCCCCTAATAAATCCAGTTTGGTCTAGTGATATTACCGAGGGGAGCACTTTCTCCATCCTTCTGGCTAAGATTTTAGAGAGTATTTTAACGTCGTTATTCAGAAGTGAGATTGGTCTGTATGATGCACATTGTAATAAGTCCTTATTTTGTTTTGGAAAGACAGTGATTAGTGCTTGGCGAAAGGTTTGTGGAAGAGATTGGTTATCTCTGGCTTCTGTAAATGTTGCTAATAAGAGGGGAGCTAGCTGAGCGGAGAATTTCTTGTAAAATTCTGCAGGGTAACCATCAGGGCCTGCTGCTTTCCCGCCTTGGAGTGATTTTATAGCATCTAGTAATTCTGATAACGTCAGAGGTTTATCAAGTTGCTCCGCACTAAAAGCGTCTATTTGTGGTATCTGTAATGTATCTAGAAATGTATTAGATTGTGTATTGTCTTCTTTAAACTCAGTAGTATATAGGGATTTATAGTAGTCTCTGAAAGTATGCATTATATTTTTGTGTTCGACTATTTTATCTCCGTTCGTGCTAGTGATTACCGAGATTGCGTTGCGCACTTCTTGCTTGTGAATTTGTTGAGCTAAAAGCTTATTAGCTTTCTCCCCATGTTCATAGTAATGATGTCTGGATTTGTAAATTAGTTGTTCAGTTTCTTTAGTTGTCAAGAGGTTTAATTCTGAATGTAGAGCCTGCCTCCTCCTATGTAGAGTCTTGCTTGGTAGTCTGGCGTGTTCTTCATCTATTTTAGTAAAAGAACATGATATCAGCGCTAAGCGTAAGTTCTATCTGTTCTCTGCCCATTGAGGGCACAATTACATGTTGTGTGTCCTGCAGCATGTACAGTTCAGGTTTTCCGGCCGACAGTGTAGACAGCTTCACCTGTCAAAAGTGTTTAGTTAATTTAGAGTTGGTCAGGAAAATACGGGAATTGGAGGACCGTGTTAGTCAAACCAAAAATTGGATTGACTCGGTTTGTTTAGACAATTCGGCTAATTCTGATTCAGCTTCAGTCTCTCCAGGTCCCACTGTAGTCAGTGTGAGGCCAAAGTCAGCAGCACCAATTCAGCCACAGGGTTAGTGGGTAACAATAAGACGTCTAAGAAGCCAAAATTTAGTCCTTTGGCACCCAGGTTAACAATTCGGACACAGAACAGATTCTCAGCACTCCGCAGCACCTGTGGAAACTGAGAAAAAGAAAGTGCTCATAATTGCCGATTCCATAGTGCGGAATGTTAGAATTCCAAACTATGTTAAACCAGCAGTTAATGTTAAATGCCTCACAGGGGCCAAGATTTCTGACATAGAGGCCGCATTGGACAGTGTCACCAACAACAAAGTATCTACCTTATTGCTGCATGTCAGCACTAATGAGTATTTATGTACAGCAATCTGAGGTATTAAAGAGGAACTTCATCTCTCTATGCACCAAAGCTAAAAGAAAATGTCGGAATTTAGTTGTATCTGGCCCCTTACCAAGATTATATAGAGGGGATGTGATTTATACTGTAGCAGATTGTATTTCTTTCACTGCTGGCTAGAAACCTGGTGTGCAAATAAAAGCATAGCGTTTGTGAACAATTGGGATGATTTTTGGGAAAGGCCTAGGGCCTCATGTATAAACGGTGCATACGCACAGAAATGTTGCGTAAGAACGTTTCCACGTTCAAATCGCGATGTATAAAACCTACACTTGGCGTAAAGCCATGTACTTTTCCACAGTATCTCATACTCTGTTGTACAGAAGTTCTCCGCTTGGTTTTGCAGACTGGCGGCACCCAGCGTCAAGCAGTGCTACTGTTCCTGTGTGGTTACCCTTTATTTCTTAGAACCACATTCCTGACGCGGATTTATAAATACACTGAAACTAACCGCATATTGTTTATTAGTGTAATGCATCTGACTGTAATTAACCTGTAACAATAAAATGGCCTAGGGAATAGCCATAGTATTCTAAATACCATAACTGCTTTAGCGTTGTTACTCTCACTGCACCTTCTTCTTCTTTTTCTTCTTTCAGCTGCTCCCTGTAGCATTGCCACATAAAAAAGTATATATTTTTCTTTTCTTCTTTTCTCTATGTAAAATCCTGTTGTCATTTAAAAAAAAATACGGAAGATAAGATAGGCAGGTTGAATAGAGAAGACCTTTTGGGAGGTACAGGGCTGTTATTTACAATTTCCGGGAGTGCCATGGAAACAGATGCACTATTTAAATAGAGGCGGGAAAAGGCAGGAGGGGGAGAAAGAAAAGACAGCCAGAGATTTATGGCGAAGGATGAAAGGACATGACCATTCTAAGTCCAGGAGAAAGATTTTTTTTCGGGGAGCACCACAAGTCAACTGCAGTCTGGGGTGGCCACCTCGAAGATTCCAGATACACTGAGGATACCAGGAAAAGGATCTAAAACAGTGTGAGTGGTAAATCTTTTTATTCTGGGATTGGGATGCCTGATGAACTGGACTATGGAGAAATAGTAAAACCAGAAAAACACTAAATCAAAAGGACAGAGGGGAAAGTTCTTGGAAATATAATTTCATGCTTTGTGTTCATAGTATATATTGGAAGTGGGGTGTTGTAAAAGTGTATTAATTATAGTTTTTTGTTTTGCATTTTTTTTCTCCAATCGGCGATTGGGGCAGCTTTAAAACAACATTTCTTGAAGCATTTTTGCCGGAGGATTACCAAACCGAACTGGAGAATAAACTCCTATTCATGGTGCAACAGCCCGATCAATCAATCCGGGACTTCGCTTATGACTATCGGGCACTGTGCTTGAAGTGCCGACCGGAGATGCAGGAGGAAGAAATAGTGCGATGTTTGCTGAATGCATGCAATCCCCGCTTGGCGGGGGGGTTGAGAGGAGTGGTAACTATGATGGACAGGCTGGTAAAGGTAGGCTCGTTGGTGGAGTGGGATTGGGCTTCATCTAAGGATTACTGGAACAAAGTATATTCTAGTAAAAAAAGAGCCTCCACCTTCCAAATCCGCTAAAATAAGAAGCTGCCAGGCAGACGTTGGACTCACTGTTTTCTCCTCTTGGACACCCCTATTAGTGGTTCCCGTACAGGTAAGGGGTTGGATACTAGATGCTGTGGTGGATACAGGAAGCCAGTATACCTTGATACAGAAGAGCTGGTGGAATAAATTGGCCCAGCCCCAGGAAAAGCTGCAGCCGGCCTCGGGGGTCAATTTCATTTTGGCGGATGGAACCAAACACCGGACACTAGGAAAAGTTCAGTGGGAGCTCCAGTTACATTCATCAACCTGGAGGACAGAGATCTATGTAATGGAAGATATGTATCTGACAATCCCAATCCTTTTGGGGTTGGATTCAGCCACTGCTATCCATATGGTTGCATATTTTCAACCTCAGAGATATGTGGAGTTCGGGGGTGGAGAGCATTCCTTTTTATCCAAGGCCAGTGAAGAGCTTCAACGGGTTTATTTGGGTTTCTATGCAGTAGAGATTAAGGACTCCAAGGGCACTGAGGCAGCAATCACTCTGGAACAACCTGAGGGGGTAAGAGCTTTGCTGGGTCAATGGCCAAAGGTATGGACGGAAAGCCTGGGACAGACCTCTGTTATGTTTCACAACATCCACACTATAGATGAGGTGCCAGTCAGACACTGCACCTACTGGGTTTCTCCTCAGAAGAAGGAAATTATAAAGGAGCACATCAACAAGATGCTTTTAGATGGAATTATTGAGCCTTCAGCATCATCTTGGGCTGCTCCGGTGGTCTTAGTAAAAAAACCTGATGGGTCTTTCTGGTTTTGTGTAGACTTCAGAGGCCTGAATGCGAAAACTCACCTTAATGCTTATCCCATGCCTCAGATACATGATATATTGGAGTCATTGCATGGTGCTACCATTGTCAGCACATTGGATATGCGTAGTGGATATTGGCAGGTACGAATGGGAGAAGACAGCAAGCACAAAACAGCAGTTACAACCACTGAGGGTTTGTTCCAGTTCCGGGTCATGCCTTTAGGGCTGAAAAATGCCAGGGCCACTTTCCAGCATCTTATGGAGCATGTACTGGGAGGATTAATAGGTGAACTCTGTTTTGTTTACATTGATGATATTATTGTCTACTCCCCCACTTTAGAACAGCACCTGAGGGACTTGAACACTGTCTTCCAGAGGCTACAGCAGGCACAGCTTACTCTAAATGTAAATAAATGTCACCTTGCTCAACCTCACCTACATTTTTTGGGCCACATAGTGTCAGCAAAAGGAGTTGAAGTAGACTCAGAAAAGACCAATGCTATACAGTACTACCCTACGCCTGTGGACCTCAAGAGTTTGCAGCGGTTCCTAGGATTGGTAGGGTGGTACCATAAGTTCACTCCACACCTTGCTGACCTAGCAGCCCCCCTTAACCATCTAAAGAAAAAGGATGTGCCCTGGAAATAGACCACTGAATGCCAAGAGTCGGTTGATCAATTAAAGGCGGCTCTTTAATCTCCAACCATCTTAGCTCAACCAGATCCCACACTGCCTTTCCAAGTCCAGACTGATGCCAGCAACCTTGGCCTTGGTGCTGTTTTATCTCAGAAGAAGGATGGACTGGAGAGAGTGCCGAAGTAAATTATTCTACCTCTGAGAAAGAGTGTTTGGCGGTGGTATGGGCAGTGGAGAAATGGCGTCATTTTTTGGAGGGAGTTGAGTTTGAGGTCTATACCGATCACAATGCCCTGACCTGGATATTCAATCAGCCCAAAACGTCCTCCCGGTTGACAAGATGGGTTCTACGACTCCAGGGTTTCACCTTCAAGGTGTTTTACAGGAAAAGTTGTGGCAACGTGGTTCCCGATGCATTGTCACGGATTCCAGAATCTACGGGTATGATATGTCTTGCCACGACCCAAAGTCAATGGACCCATTTACCCCGAGCTTACCAGACTTGGCTAAAGCACAACAGATGTGTCAGATGATTTTCATGTTTAATAACATGCTTTCATTCCAATAATCATGAAAATGATATCACGTATACATCTCAGTATTTTAATTATTCAGAGGGCTGTAATATCACGAATGTAATGGATTTGGTGTCCTGTCGGACAAAGAGAAAGAATGGAAGCACGTAGTGATTCAAACACGTAGAGCACATTGAAGATCAAATACAAAACAAAGCATTTAACTTGCTACTTTAGTTAGGGTGGGATTTGAGAAACTAGTAAATTAAACGATTTTAAGATGAAGTTTATGATGTTCTACTTTAATGACAAAATAAACTATGTGATTAAAGTGGAAATTTCGAGATCAAAGTTGACATTCCGTGCTCTCCCACTGTGTGCCTACTTTTTTTTTGTCTGTACCCTAATAAGCTCAGATGGGCTACGACTCGCCTTTTCACAGCGACTTTGATATCTGACAACTTCTTTTTTAATTTGGCACTGTGCGACTTTGTGAACTTCAGCTTTTGAGTTTCTCTGACATGCTATGTCACTCGATCAACTTCCTTTAGTTGATTATACCACTGTTTAAATCAACAAATAGTATGTTTTTCCTTTGCCTCCACTTGGTATTTGCTGAAATTCTTATATATTCCCCCATGCTTTTCCCATTGTCTTTTCGCAGAAGGATGAGCTTAAGGGCTATTTATATTGATTTGCATATTCAAAGAGGCATAATTCTGGAAGGAGTTGGAGAGGGACAGCACGCGTGTGCACGCACATTACTTTTCACGCTGACTGGGACTTATGTAGCAGAAGAACGCGGAAGTTGGCGAATGCACAGATTCCTGCATCTGGATTTTTCTGTGCGTAAACACATTTCGGCTTTTGTGCTTATGTCATGTTATAGTGCAAATTCTACGCACAGCGTTATGCATGAGGCCCCTGGATTTTTCAAAAGAGATGGTCTTCATCCTAACTGGAGGGGATCTTTTGTATTATCCCAAAATATGGCAGCAAAACTGCCTGGTTGACTGATTAGAGCATCATCCAGGCCGCAGTAATGTGATCTTAAATCACAGGCTGTTGTTTATCCCACCTCTTACTATCCTGAAGTTGTTACCCATAATCCTGTTGTGGGGCATCCAGTAAATTTAGTCTTGATGCAAACCTCAAATTACTTGATAACCAAAAAATAAGGTGTATAATTAGACCAAGGGATAAATCCAGACCCTCCATCAGGGGCACTTCGAATTAAAACAAAACATATATCACCAGTTCAGAAAGAAGCATGCAGTTTTAAATGCTGCTTATTGAACATTCACTCTCTTGTCAGTAAAGCTGTTTTGGTAAATGATATTAAGTACAAAATCTGATCTGTGTCTTCTCACTGAAACCTGGCTTAGTAAATGTGACACTGTTCCTCTAGTTGAGGCGTCACCAGATGGATACTCGTTCCTTCATAAGTCTAGAGCTTCTGGTCAAGGAGGAGGCCTTGGAATAATTCATTGTAACAAAATGCAAATCACGTCTCAAAATGTAGGCGACTTTGCATCCTTTGAGGCATTCATTTTAAATATTAAAACAGATTCCAACACAATTATAGTGCTAGTCTACAGACTACCAGGGCCATATTTATTGTTTATGACTGAATTTAGCAACGTTTTATCTGATTTGGCTATAAATTATGATCACGTAGTACTGATGGGGGATTTTAATGTACACATTGATGTGGAAACTGACACTTTTAGCAAATGTTTTACTTATTTTTTAAATTCAGTAGGATTTTGTCAGATTGTCAAAGGTCCAACTCATAATCATAACCACACATTAGATTTAATTATAACTTACAAAGTTGAAATTCAAAATTTAAATATTACTCCATTAAATGAAGTTATTTCCGGGAATTCAGATCTACAGTGCAAAATACCAACAGATATTAGCAGTACAGACTTTATGAACTTCTTCAATGAGAAAATTAAAAATATAAGATCCCAGATCTCAGCATCACAGTACAAACCACATACTAGCTTAGCAGACCCTACCTCGCATTGCATTCAGCACTTTAGTAATTTTAATCCTGTAACTGAGCAGGAAGTCTTAACTTTAATTTCTGAAATTAAACCTACTACTTGTTTCCTAGATCCAGTGCCAGCAAAACTAGTAAAATGTGCAATGGATGTTCTTGCAGCGCCTATTCTAACCATTATCAATAGTTCATTATTGCATGGTACAGTACCTGAAGCACTAAAATTGTCAGTCATTAAACTATTACTTAAAAAGTCAGACCTAGACCCACACATACTAAATAATTATAGGCCTATTTCAAATTTACCTTTTCTCTCTAAAATACTAGAAAAAGTAGTCATCAATCAGCTTCATTCACACCTTACGCATTACAATTTATTTGAGAAATTCTAGTCTGGTTTCCGCACTGGTACAGAAATGGTACAGAAATGGCACTAATGCAGGTTGTAAATGACATTCTGAGATCCTTTGATGAAGGAAACTCCACTGTAATTATGTTGTTAGACTTAAGTGCAGCATTTGCCACCATTGACCATTCTATTTTACTACACAGGCTGGAAAATGATGTTGGGCTTGCAGGCACTGTGCTCACTTGGTTTAGCTCTTATTTATCAAATCGATTCCAATATGTACAGAAATGTGCTGACAGTACTCCATCATTATACACAGAAGTAAGATATGGTGTCCCACAGGGCTCAGTACTGGGACCTTTACTGTTTTCACTTTACATGCTTCCACTGGGATCTATCATTAGGAAACATAATGTTAGTTTTCACTTGTATGCAGATGACACCCAGTTATACCTTTCATTTAGATCAAATGAAGTTTCTCCGATGTCGTCTTTAATTAGTTGTGTTAGTGAATTAAAGGAGTGGATGGATGAGAACTACTTGTCTTTAAACACAGATAAAACAGAGATGTTAATTGTTGGAGGGAATGACGCTGATCACAACAATATTTTGTCATCATTTAACTCAGTTGGAATCACCATTAATTTTACTGAATCAGCCCGAAATCTCAGAGTTCTCTTTGACTCTAGCATGTCATTTAAAGCAGGCGTTCTCAAACTTGGTCCTGGGGGACCCAGGTGGCTGCAGGTTTTTGTTCCAACCAGATTCCCAATCAGTGAGAACACCTGATCTCATTTAATTAGCTGGTATTATTTATCTTTTATTCTACATTCAGAAAAGCACAGCAGCATGATTTTTACACTTATAAGAAACTTAGAAATATTTCTGTTTTTGCTATGGATTTAAATGCTTAACTCTCTTGTATTTCGCCCTTTCTCTGGGCAGTTTGCTCCCTTCATTGAATCTTAATAATGACAATTAAAAACTAGCAGAGCAGAAACCCAAGCAAACAACACTCAATCGTGAAAGGCTGCAACTACTTTAGCATCAGCCCCATAAAGTAGTAAATAACGAATTAATTAAACAATTAGAACACCTAGAAAAGTAGAATGACAAGATGAAAATACTGTTAAAAAGAAAAAAAAATCATATAACTGCTTAGTACATTTTAATATTTTTTTTTTTTTACCAAAGTTAGTTTTCTAATTTGTATATTGTTCCCAAAACAGGGAATCTGGGAAACAACAGTTCACTTAATTAGTCCAGGAGTTCAATTAAAAAAAGAGGCTGGTTGGAACAAAAACCTGCAGCCACAGGGGTCCCCCAGGACCAAGTTTGAGAACCCCTGATTTAAAGCACATATTACAAAGTTGTCCAAATCATGTTTCTTCCATCTTAAAAATGTTGGGGAATTAAGGCACTTTCTAAATAAACAGGATTCTGAGAAATTAATTCATGCATTTATTTCTAGTCTGATTGACTACTTCAATGCGGTGTTCACTGGCTGTTCAAACTGTTCTTTATACAGCCTCCAGTTAATCCAAAATGCTGCTGCAAGAATTATTACAAGAACAAGAAAATATGAACACATAACTCCAGTTCTTAAATCTTTACACTGGCTCCTGGTTAAGTTTAGAGCAGATTTCAAAATCCTCCTTTTAACATATAAAGCATTAAATGGCCAAGGTCTGTCTTACTTGTTTGAACTTATCATAACTTACAAACCAGAGCGCACATTAAGATCTCAAGATGCTGGTCTGCTTATGATTCCAAGGATTAATAAAATAACAGTGGGAGGTCGAGCTTTTAGTTACAGGTCCCCTAAACTGTGAAATAGTCTGCTTGCTACTATAAGAGATGCTCCTTCAGCCTCAGCTTTTAAATCCCGGCTGAAGACTCACTACTTCACTTTAGCATATCCTGACTAGAGTTCCTGATTAACTGTACAGACTGCATCTCTGTTGTTAGTCATTACCACTAAAACATAAGTAACATGATAATTTTAATTTGTTACTAACCTTCACCTATTCTGTTTCTCTTCTCAGTACTCAAATGTGGCACTTGGGGACCATGGCCTACCTGCCAAGTTGTTTTGCCTGCCTAAGGTAAAGTCATCCCTGATGGAGAATCGCATGAATCATGGGGTTGATGAGTCTTTTCATCAGATTGGCTGGCCCAGTGCTGTTTCAGCTGTGGAATGACCAAATGGGGGAGGCAGCTTGATGGCTGAGGTCTCCAGGACTCTTAAACAAATCCAAATCATATTATGTGATATCAACTACTGTTAAATTCTGCTCCATACTTGTAAAATTTTTATTTTTATACTGCATTTAGGATTTGTTCTGTTTTGTGTATTGTATTGACCCCCTTCTTTTTGACACCCACTGCATGCCCAACCTACCTGGAAAGGGGTCTCTCTTTGAACTGCCTTTCCCAAGGTTTCTTCCATTTTTTTGCCTACAGGGTTTTTTTTTGGGAGTTTTTCTTTGTCTTCTTAGAGAGTCAAGACTGGGGGGTTATCAAGAGGCAGGGCCTGTTAAAGCCCATTGCGGCACTTCTTGTGTGGTTTTGGGCTATACAAAAATAAATTGTATTGTATTGTATTTAGCCAGGGTCTTGCAATTTCTTCATCAAAGGCAATAGAAGGCTGAATTAACCCCAATGTCTGTTCCATATTGAGGAACTTGCCAGTGTGGAGGAAATTAATGTTGCTACCAGTTTTTTCTTCTGGACACCTAAATTATGGCTGACATAATATTTTGGGTAAGAAATATGAATCACCTATTGTTATATTCTAGCCAGGGTTTCTTCCATAGCTTACAGTATGTTTATATTCTATTAGTATTCTATATAGAATATATTCTTTTCTAAAAGTATTTGTTTAAGGATCCAGATTTCTTGCTTAAGCGGGTTATGAAAATGGTTGGATGGATGGATGTTTAATTTAGTATCAATGTATTTGATATTGCTCCCAACTGTATTGTGGGTGGACCCCCAAGAGGTGGAACCATGCTTATATCACTGCTGAGGGATCACCCTCAACTTTTATATTCAGGCTGAGAAGTAAATCCCGAGGCGGTTCATTGGAGTGTGAGTGTTCTTTATTTAGTGCTATTTGCAAGTACCATTTTTTCTGGAAACAGAATTTTGCCTATAATTCTGGTTTTTTTTGGGGATTATGGTTTTCATTTGGCTATTTGACTGTCTGGCTATTTTTTGGTTTTCTTGGACTAATGTTTAACTGTGTGTCCAGAGTCTCATTTTAGGCTAGGGTATGCTGAGCTCTGCCATTTAGCAGAGATGATTTTGGTGCAGGCTAATAAGGTTCTGGCCTGTTCTGTGGGTTTTTTTCGAGGCCTGTTTCATTTTGCTATTTTTGTGCACTTGATGGGACATTCCTTTAATTAAATTTGGTAAAACATAAAAGTAAACCATTGAAATGTGTAATTTCAATTATTAATGATTGCATGTAGGATGAAGAGACCCAGTCTCTTAAAGTGTTCCTAAGAAGTGAGACTTTTTAATTAATTTGTTTAACCTGTGCTATTGAAGCAAAGAGTTTTGTGTAAAATAAAAGGCAAGTTTTAATCTTTCCACACTTCTTGATTGTTGTGTGTACATATAAGAAAATGTCTGGTTAACTGTATGTGTTTTAGTCCCAGTCCCTCTCTAAAGTGACCTTATCTATAAACGGTGCATATGCACAAAAATGTTGCGTACACCTGATTCAATGCTCACTTCGCTATGTATAAAAACTAAACTAAACTTGGCGTAAAGCCATGCATATTCTCACACCAGCCTTACCCTGTGCGTACACAAGTTTCCATTCGGTTTTGCAAACTGCCAGCACTCAGCGTCAAAGCAGTGCTAATGTTCTTGTGTGGTTTCCCATTCTTTTTTAGATTCAAATCCCTGACATGGCTTTATCAAATACACTAACATTAACCACTGTGACAGATAGAGGGCGCTATCGTCCTCTTGAACCCTCGGACAATACGTCAGACACCAGGTAAAAGTCCAAATATTTGTTTTATTAACAAAATAATGTGCACAAAGCACCCTCCTCTCCACAATAGTCATAAACCAATCAATAATAACAATAATTCTCAATCAATAAACAATCCTCCACTCCCAGACGCGTTGCCACCCTTCCACCCAGCTCAGCTCAATGCTCTGGTGTTTTTCCCAATCTTTTATAGTCCCTTACCCGGAAGTGTTTCGCTCTCTCTGTCCATGTGACTAGGAACACTTCCGGGTCAGATAAAAACTCCTTTTCCTTCAACCCGGAAGCATGTCATTCCTCTTGTCCATGTGACTTGGACGTACTTCCAGGGTGTAGGGCAAATAGTCGCTGTTCCTCCCTGCAGCACCTTCTAGCGGCCCCCGTGGTATCCAGCAGGGCTGTAAAGGAAACTCCAATGTCCATAATTCCCTGCTGGCATTCGGAGCACCTCCATGCTGCAGGGAGGGCTCCATCTGGCGGCTTGGGGGTATTGGCCGGGATGAATGGCCGGCCATATATCACACCACATATTGTCTATAAATGTAAGTCATCTGATTGTAATCAACCTGTAACAATATAATGGAGCACAGAATGGCCAAACTATTCAAAATATCGTAGCTGCTTTAGCGTTTTTACTATCACTGCACCACTCAGAGTATTTTAACCCACTGTATCTGAGTGTCGAATCACAGCTGTACAGCAGCTGATCAGAAAGCTCTACGGTGGGCTGCGTCGAGAGCGCAGAGGATTATCGAGATACAGCATCTACCCTGAAGAACATTTATAGCACACGCTGCCTCAGCCATGGGCACAGTCTGTTTTAACTTCTCCCATTCAGCAAACTTTTCAGAGCCTTTCCTACACAGACCTTGAGGTTCAGAAACATTTTCATCCCAAGAGCTATAAATGCATTCAATCAGTCCATCTTAGTGCTCTTTGTAGAACTGTTTGCACTTAGAATTACAATTACCTAACTTTAAACTTGCACAACTGTAATATCGCACAACCTGACCTCCATTATGAAAAATGTGTGCTATCTGCAGTATATGTACATGTATTTTGCGCTTTCATATTGTATATTTTCTCATTTTTTTATATTATTATTATCATTTTATAGGAAAATACATTATGGAAGATTTGCATATTGAATCTCATTGAACCATACAATAACAATAAAGTAATTCAATTCAATTCTATAGAAGAGAATGCGTATTTACAGATGATGACGATTGGCTTCAAGTGTGTGAATTCCCTGGAACTGTATAGGGTAAATAATATATTGTCATTTGGAATACATACATTTCATGTGTGTTCTGTGTCTACAACGATCTGTGTAAATGGATGATGACAGGAAATGCAACACAGGAAGTTTTGAACACATAATTAAAAGAGAAAAGTTTTTCATGTTTTAGTAATAATTGACAAAATGTAGACATGAAGTGTATAATGTGTGAAGACTGAAGTCCAAATATCAAATAAACACTTTCACCAAAGCTACATGTATAAAAAAACAAGTGAGTTTTTATTCAAGAATATAATCAAAGAAAAAGAAGTTGACTTAGGGTACAGCACTGGTATGACAGCTTGAGTGGTGCAGCAGTAAGAACTGCTGACTCATAATCAAGAGGTTGCAGGTTTGATTCCTGGGTCCCACAGTTACCATTCTGAGTAGTGTGGTGCTATTTTATTACTATTATATAATAAAAACAGACATTTGCTTTGAATCTGTAACAGCTGATGTTTTTTTTTTCCAATTGTATTCTCTCACTCACAATCATGCTACAAACTTGTTTTGTTATACCACCTCTTTATTTGAAAACAGTGTCAGATCTTGTGCATGAACGAGACTAGGACTGGGAAAACTGTGGACGTGGGTGTGAAAGGTGTACGTGACAGGGAATAACTGTGGATGTGAGTGGTGTTTTGAGACAATGGAATTGAAAATTCTCTGATGTGGAAGGATAAGAGCTGACACACAAACGCTGGTGAATTATGCCTACTTCGTATCTTGTTGTCATTTAAATTTTGCTTTATTCAGTTTTATTTTTGAGTGTTCCTGCTCACACTGAATTAGTATGCACCTTCTGGCCTATAATGTCAAAGGCGTACTCACAAAAAATGAGAGACATAGACATATGACGTTTAGAATAATTCATTTTATGACCTGTATAGTACATTTCGGAAAACATTGTGGCACTGATGCAACATTACATTCATTCGCATACCTTCTTGCAGTTGTAATCAGTAACCATGTTTGTTTTTTTTCCCGATCTTGCCCAGTCTCTACATTTTGGTGCATGGTGGTGTTTCTTTTGTGCTCCAGGACAAGCAGAGGAAAGAACAGTAAAGAGAGGTCAGTTCCGCTCTATATATAATCATCAAATTCAAGTGTTAACAATTCCTACACACCCAAGGACCATCCTTCCTACATTTACGACGTGTACCTGTTGCAATGTACACACTTCTCTCTGTGCTGTGGTTCCTGTTACACTGAAGGGGCAGCTGGCACTGACTGAGCTTGCTTTCCTGGGGTAAGCAGAGGTCTTGGAAAAGAAGCTTGTCGATGTTGCATCTTCTTTACTTTTTCCATCACCTTTTCTTGTAAGAAGCGACAACGAAGTTCCTCTGCAAGGTGAGCCAAGAACACTCTTCTTTTCTCAGTGGACCTCGTGCATGCCTTGCGCAGTACATGTGTGTTCATCGCCACCAGGTCAAGCATGTTGTAGAACACAGCAACTGGCCACCTGCATGTTCCTGTTCGCACTGAATAAGCACGCACTTTCTGGTCCATGATGTCAACACCGCACTGGGGAAAAAAAGGAAGAGTCAAATATATGTGACATTTTGCAGAAATCATTTTATAACCTGAATAGTTCCAATCAGAAAACATTGTAGCCCTAATGCACTATTATTTGAAAACTAACAGCGTCAGATCATGGGGTTGGCTGAGGGTGAACGTGACTGAGAGAATAAAACTGAAAAAAAAATGCTAACTTTTCCAAGTACCATAAATTTACACTGGCTGTTACAGATTCAAATCAAATGTATATTTTTATTAGATAATAGTAATAAAAACAGCAGCTTACTACTCAAGATGGTAACTGGAGGACCCAGGAATCAAACCCATGGCCTCTTAATTAGTGCTGTACCCTAAGCCAGCTTCTTTTATTTCGGTTATATTCTTGAAAAAAAGCACACTTGTTTTGTTATACTTGTATCTTTTGTCAATGTGTTTATTTGATATTTGTACTTCGGTCTTCACACATTATACACTTCATGTCTACATTTTATCAATTATTAGTAAAACATTAAAGACATTTCTGTTTCAACTATGTGTTCAACAATTCCTGCATTGCATTTTCTTTCATCATACATTTATACAGATCTTTGTAGATAAGGAACACATATGTTATGTATTCCAAATGATGATATATTATTTACCCTATACAATTCCAGGCACCTCTGAAGCAGATAAACACACTTGAGCTCTGAGAATCTTCTTTGTGACTTGTGCTCCATCAAGATGTCTGGGGGACTGGGAGAATGGGATATGAGGCAGCTTGCTACTTGTGCTGATCGACACATTTGTAACACAAAAGATGCTATTGGAGAGGTGTGAAGGAATTTGAGGTGGCCTGGGATTACCTGCACAGTAGACTGCGGTCATGTAGGAATAATGCCACTGCCAAGCTTACCAGAGTCTGACTATGTAAAAACCAGATCATTATATAGAATCAATACACAGTTGAGTCTTTTCAATTGATACTGACATGTATGGCCAGTTGAATTGTGTAATTAAATCAGTCATTGTGATGAGAGCAGATCCCTTCAGCAGAAGTAACACTGAAGAAATATTCTAGTGACAGAAACTACACCTTTGCTTTTGGTTGGTAAAGGTGCAACATATCTTTACCAATAAATGTATAGTGTAGTAATCCTAAAGTGTGTTCTTGCATATCATTTTCACTCACATCCAAATGTCCATCACAGTGTTATTAAAAACATAACAGTTGTGTTTGAAAGTAGTAAGTTTAGATTCAGTCTGGACAATGCAAAGAAACTGTTTTAAATGTTAATAATGCTGTTAACATTTAATTATACAAGGCACAAATTTTGAATTGTAACATTCTTGGGCATAGGTCTGCTGTAGATGGCCACACAGCCTCTCTCTTATTTCTGAATAGTGCATGGAATGGTTGTCGCGATATTATTATTTCTGGATCAGCTGGTGAAATGATTGCCACTGTTTCTGAAACACTTTCTAATTTATGACTAATTAAACAGTAAACCCTTTCAAGCTGTACTGTAGTATAACATGGATCCCATCAGCTTTATGCTTAAAGTCTCAGGTACTCGGACTGAAAGTATTGTGGTCTACTCTGCTTTTTGAACTTTAAGAGATGTTATTGATGATTGGTTCTGGGGGCAGCTCTCTATGAACATCATGAGTGTGCACATGCAGTAAATGTGGATGGTCAAAGTCTGCCTTGAGTTAACAAGAAGCACATTGCATTTGAATTATTGAGCCGTGACTGAGGCTTATTCAAGTAAGACTTAAGCAGCTAAATGTGCATCATGGAAAAACCCACAACAAGTGGCGTGGACTAATGGCAGGCATATTTAAGGACATTTTTTATTAAAGAGAAATTTGACTGTCATGCGTGAATTGAATTGAATTTACACTTCCCGGTTGATAAGCATGTATGCTATCCATTATACTACCATGGCTGTCTTGAGCTGCTGTCTGAGCTGATTCAGTTCATAAGACTCTGGTATGTGAACAAAGAACAATAGATTAAAATGGCAGGTAATTGTTTAACTTTATTTGGTATTTGTGTTGAGTTCTTTCCTCATTTTCAGTCTATTTGGGTGCAAATGGAGTCCATTCTGTGATTTACCAAAATTTTGAAAGTTATAAATTATCCCAACAAAGACAGCACCAAGTTGTGGTCTAGTAGTTAGCATAGTTGCTCTTAAAGTAACAGTAATGGGTTCAGTTCTCAGCCATGATTTAAAAAATGGTTTCTGTTTATGAGATATTTGTTACTGATTATATTTTCATTGGGTGTGGCCATATTTTATCAGGAATTTCCTTTTGTTATTTGTAGACCAGGCGTGTGGTTTCAATATGAAAATATTATTTTCATCTTTTGGGCAAAAGGTAACTAAAGCATACATTTTTATCACTTGGAATTTAAATAGATTGGTCGTGATCCCAAACTATTATCAAACAATGTGGTCACAGTGTGTAGGTAGATCCTGGATGATGAAGATGTTGATACCATTGATCCTCGTGTAATACTCCATGCTATTGAGACTGTGCGGGAGACATAGCAAACCTTATTGCAACAGCACATATGGAAAAAAATCCAAATATTTTACATACTGTATATACACAATAATGAAATGTGGACAAATGAATTGTGACAGTAAATAGTGTCCACAATACCATACAAAATCAAGAACACAAAATGCATTAAGTCCATGTGGTCTAGCATAGCATAAAATGAAGACAGTGTAGTGGAAACAGAGCAGAGACAGACAGACACCACAGCCATTATATGCCTATCGTGTGGATTATGCCATATGCTTTCATCTATATCACAACAAATGTCCTTCTTGGCCAAAGAGCTTTGGAAGTAACATCTACAATGATGGATTCATCCTTGACAAGACTCATTTTCTCTTATGGGTTCTGATCAATGTGGCAGACGACCGGATGTCTGGAGAAGGGAAGGACCGGGAGAGGGGCAATATCTTCCCCGGGGCGCAAGAGGGAAGCCCCCCTGGATTACATCAGGGTCACAGATGGAGAGCTCGGAAGCTCAACCCTTTTGGAGTCCATGGCCACCGCCAGTGGGCGCCTGGACCATCTCAGAGCCCTGAAAGGCAACACTTCTACTGCACCAAGAAGTGCTGCCGGAAGAGGAACCGGCCACACCTGCAGTGTTTCCGGGTGTCCATGCAGCACTTCTGCCACACCAGGTAGTGCTGCAAGAAGATCATCAGGGAGCACCTAGAGTACATCCGGGTGTGTCATAAAAGGGGCTGCCTCACTCCATTCGGGGAGTTGGAGTCAGGTGTAAGAGGACGGAGCTTGCATGTGGAGGATTAGAGGCGGCAGAAGAGGGAAAAGAGGAAGGACTGAGCCATTGCGGTCCTTCAGGCCATATAGTTGCTTCAACAGATAACACGCGTCTTCCGGGAGACAGTGGAGAAGCTGGAGTAAAAGGCGATTGCTTCTCTGAAGGCTCTATGGGAGTAGATGGAGCAGTGTAGTGCTTGGATTCTCCGGCTGGAAGGACGCGGCAGTGCACGTAAGCAACACCTGTACTGTACATAAAATGAGAGGGCTGAGCGAAGGGACAGCAATATTGTATTGTTCCAGTTGTCAAGTAGCCACACCTCCTACAGTGGATGCAGCAATGAGTGCTGATTGTGCAGTGGGGGTGGAAATGGCAAGGGTGCATACAGGACACCAGCTGGTGAGAGCCGGTTGCCATAACACCCCGCTCCAAGAGCCGACGACAGCCTCACGCTGCTCTACAGGGGTGCAGATGGCACAGGGTCTCTTTTTTCCCATAGGGAGACCCAGACCGTCAGGGTGCCCCAGAATAGAAAGAGGAGGACCCGGAAATGGAGGAACGGGTCTCTTAATAAGGCACAGTGCGAGCCAGTGTGTCCAACTTCGTTAAAGGGCTGCTCTCTGTGGGTGTGGAGTGAAGCCCCGAACCTGACTAGAGATGAGGTGGAGCAGAGTTTCCTGTCTTGTTTCCATGTCCGGAGGGCATGGGACATGGAGGGAAGCGCTGGTGCTTTAACTGCAGGAACCGAAGTCACGGGTGGAGATGTTGTCTGTATGGTGCTACGGAGGAAGCCTGGGAGTGGCATCACGGCAGCACCTCCCCGCCCTTCTGTACACTTTCTTTTTCAGGGCGGAACCGTGACTGGAGGTGTGCCAGCGTCCCATCCTGTCAGAAGACAGACCTCGCGGGACAGGCCACTTTGCCCTACATGCTTCAGCTGGATGAGGGGCAGTGTGGCAGATGAATTTGCCCCACTGGGATGCCTGGAGAAGGGAAGGACTGGGAGAGGAGCAATATCTTCCCTGGGGGGCAAGAGGGAAGCCCCCCTGGATTACATCAGGGTCATGGATGTTGAGCTTGAAAGCTCAACCCTGTTAGGGTCCGTGGCCACCGCCAGAGGATGCCTGGACCATCTCAGAGCCCTGGATGGCGATACTTTCACCGCTTCAGGAAGTGCTGCCGGAAGAGGAATCGGCCACACCTTGAGTGCTTCCGGGTGTCTATGCGGCACTTCTGAAGATCATCAGGGAGCACCTGGAGCACATCTGGGTGTGTCATAAAAGGGGACACCTTACTCCACTCGGGGAGCCGGAATCGGTTGGAAGAGGACGGAGCTTGCGGGTGGAGGAGTAGAGGACTTGGGAAAAGAGGAAGGACTGAGCCTTTATTGTGGGTTGGTGCACTGTGTGTGTTGCAAGAAACTAAATTAAAAGCGTGTGTTTGGACATTGGGCTGTCTCAGTGTCTGTCTGTGTCTGGGCATCTTTCACATTATACACTTTCCATCACCAGCTGGAAAAAAATCTCTTTAGTTTTACTTAGAAAAGGGGAATATAGTTTGACTAAGGACTTCACCTGGACAAAACTGACAGTAATGTGATGATAATAGTTTTTGATTTCTTCAGCGCCTTCAATACCATCCAGCTATCCTTGTTAAGGAGTAAACTTAGAGATATGCTGGTAAATGAGTATATGGCGTCCTGGTTAATGAACTGTCTGTCCGGAAGATCGCAGTTTGTGAGACTCAATGACTGTGTTTATGATATGGATGTGAGCAACATTAGAACACCACAAGGAAGAGTCATGTCTCCTTTTCTATTTACCTCTGACTATAAATATAACATCAGGATATGTCAGCTGCAGAAATTCTTAGATGATTCTGCATTTATGGGATGTATTGATAAAAGGGATGAAATATAGTATAGAAGTCAAGTAGAGAAGTTTGTTTCTTGGTGAAAAGAGAATTGTTTGCATCTAAACATCAGCAAAACCAAGGAACTAGTTATTGACTTTCACCGTGCCAAAGAGCCTCTCCGCCCTGTCACTATTCAGGGAATAGATGTAGAGGTGGTCCACTCCTACAAGTTCTTGGGGGTCCACATTAATGGCAATTTGAACTGGTCTTGGAACACAGAGGAACTATATAAGAAAGGGTAGCGCAGGCTTTTTCTCCTTAGGAGGCTCCTTCACATCTTCTACATGTCTGAGATGGCCAGTGTGACAAAGACAGAGCGTATATGTGTAGACCAGAAAAGCAGAGTGCATGAGAGACAATGCCAGAAGAAAGCAACATGTTGTGATATTGCATTTACTGTTGAAATTCTGGAGTAAAAACCTTATTGCTTACTGTCTTATTAAGAAAAATGTAAAGCCACTTTGTTGGTAAAATATACATGTAGTATGCAGGAATTGAACCCAAGCTTCTAAATTACTAATCATGCTACTGTATTTTCCACTATACTATTAACAGGTTTGAGTTGTCAAAGTAACCGCTGAAGAAGTCAAAATCATGCAGAGGAGGATGAATTCGGTAATATGAATATTATTTTTGATCAACTGCTGTCTTCTTTAGGACATTTAAATAGAGCTGTAATATTTTCTAATATGTATTGTAATAGAACATGGATTCCATCAGCTTGACACTTAAAGTCAGGGGTGCTTAATCTGAACATAATGCACTCTCTGCCTGTTGAACTATAAGAGATGTTAGTGATGATTTGTTCTTGTGGATTCTCACAGTGAATACCAGGAGTGTACACATAAATGTGGAATGCTTAAGCTTTTATTGAGTTAATGAAAATCATTTTGTGTGTGTGGAACTGATTGAGCCTTCACTGGAAAACGAGGCAGATTCAAATGAGGCACAGAAAACCTGAAAAGGAGTTTTATGGAGCAATGGCAAACAAATAGATGTTTGTTTTTTTATTTTATGAATGGAATACTTACTGGTTATCCATGGGATTTGAACTCAGACTTGTTGATTGGTAGACTTACATGCTATCCAATACACTACCATTAAAACTAATTTCAGTGATACTGTACAGTTGATACTGTAAACCATACTGAATTATTTGAACAAGGTTCAAGAGGCTGAGGAGGAATGTAATTATAAAACATGACCTCATATGTGGATTGAATACTAAAACTCACTTTTACTCTATTTGGGAGGCAGGTGGAGTCCAGTCTATGACTTAGAAGAATGAGTAAGGTGTGATTTGTTTGCAAAACAATTACTGCTAAGCTGTGGTGTAGTGGTTAGCAAATCTGCCCTTAAACGAGAAGTTTTGGGTTCCAATCCTGGCCATGATGTATTCATTTAACTATAAGTGAGCTCTTAAACTGAGGGGCAAGGTAATTATAGAACTGTACCTCATACAGTATGTGGTCTGAGTTCTAAAACTTGGTTTGGGAGGCCTGTCTGTGATAATCAAGAATTATTAAAGTGTGATCCGTTCCCAAATAAATCAGCACCACTTGTGGTGTACTGGTTAGCATATTGGCTCTTGAACTAAAAATTCTGTGTTCTAATCATGCCCATAATGTAAACATGTTTTAAATGAAATATTTCTCTTTGCCTGTATTTTATGTGGGTAGTACCATATTTTCTCTGGCATAGTCTAATGTTACTTAGAGAGAAACTACGAGGTGTCAGCATGAAAACATCTTTGTACTTTGCTGGGCACTACGTAAATAAAGGAATACTTTTTACCATTTGGATTCTAAACAGATTTGAGTGCGATCCTGGGCTGTAAAAATTGTAAACTGTAAAAATGGAATGTGTCAAATGCTGTATCGTATGGTGTTTTTGTCAAAATAAAAATACACTGAGATAGATAGATAGATAGATAGATAGATAGATAGATAGATAGATAGATAGATAGATAGATACTTTACTAATCCCAAGGGGAAATTAACATGCTCCAGCAGCAGCATACTGATTAAAAAAAAAAATATTAAATTTAAGAGTGATAAAAATGCAGGTAAAAACAGACAATAAATTAACTTAAATTAACTTAACGTTTACCCCCCCGGGTGGAATTGAAGAGTCGCATAGTGTGGGGAATGAACGATCTCCTTAGTCTGTCAGTGGAGCAGGACAGTGACAGTAGTCTGTCACTGAAGCTGCTCCTCTGTCTGGAGATGATCCTGTTCAGTGGATGCAGTGGATTCTCCATGATTGACAGAAGCCTGCTCAGCTCCCGTCACTCTGTCACAGATGTCAAACTGTCCAGCTCCATGACTACAATAAAGCCTGCCTTCCTCACCAGTTTGTCTAGGCGTGAGGCATCCTTCTTCGTTATGCTGCCTCCCCAGCACACCACCTTGTAGAAGAGGGCACTCGCCACAACCATCTGATAGAACATATCTGTATCTGTTGGAGAAATTGTGAAAATTCAGTTGGGGTTGCCACACTCAGACAGATGGTGTAGTGGTTAGTGGTAGTTGTGTGTTAATAATTTCTGTGATGTCACCCTACGGGTTCCTGAGTCATGGAAGAGCAGTAAATTGAGGTAACCACACATATCAAATGCTTCTTCATGAGAGTACAAAAAGGATCATTTTATGCATTCCTCCAACATCACTAGTATGCAGTTAAACTCAAAAATATGGAAGAAAATAAAAATCTTTTCTTTTTCTGCAGAGATAAAATGTGCCACCTTGTTATGAAACCTGCAATTGTTTGTGTTGTGTGTGTGGTAATAAATAGTCAGTGCAAGTGCTTGGGTGACTAGTATTACTGTTTCTGATCACTAATGTTGATCAGAGAAAGTGTTTCTCAATGCAAATATGCCACGTTCGCCGGTGACCTTGTTTGCTGAGTGATTTCCTGAAAATACTCTAATGTGCCAGTGTGCTATCACAGAAGTTAAGCAGCCAGTGTTGCTATGTTGGATGGGACAGCCCCTCAAGTATCCTAATAGTTCACTAAATATATTGTTAATATAGTGTAAACATTGTACACTAAATCGAGTATCCTAATAGTACACTAAAATGACTTGAAAACTTGCAATAATTTGTAAACACTAAACTGCAATCGAAGAAAAATTGGAAATGGTCTATTTGTGTCTTAAAGGTTGAGTGTTTTATATGGATATATATGTGAGATACGTTGAATATGTATGCCTAGCCCTTTAATAGTATTACCCAGGGTGCCGTGCAGTTGATCAACCAGGAAGGAGTGAAGAGTCCACATGCTTCAGTGTTGTGCCTATTTGGTAGCAGCGGCATTGCCCATCATGGAAAACCAAAGTGTAGTTTTGAGTTTGACGGAGGTGAGTACCTGCTGTTAGATCATATTTTTTTCTGGTCATATTTTTGGCCACAATTATTGGTCCACAATAGATGGCAAACACTTCCCTAGACCTCAGGAACACCAAAAAGACTATTGCACCAGTGTAATCCACTCAAGTTTAATTTCTCTTTGCCTATTAAGTTCAGTGCATTTCACTCAATTCTGCAAAGTTCCCAAACATTTCCACAATTTCACCTTAATCAAGGCAAAACAATTCATTCATTCAGTTCATTCATCACTAGTGAATGCAAACAACACTTTGCTGATGCCAAAAAAACAGGATAAGCACAAGAACATTGTACTAAAAATGCAATATAAGATATAAACTAGAAGGACTTGGTTCCAAAACGAGCTCAGTAAAGAAACATCAGTCCGACTGACTCAGCTTTTCTGAGCTAATAATTTTCTTGAGACCTCCTTTTGAGGAACAATGACCACAATAATATCATACTTGTTATACCCACTATGTCTGGATGCCATGTCTGGTCAATGCCATCGGAGCCTGTAAGATAACGAGAGATCACTACCAGACAAAAAAATGTGAAAAACGAAGAACATAAATGTTTAAATTTTTCAAAAGTTGAACTCAATTGTTTTTAGAATCTAATTCTTTTCAAAGCACAGAAAAGTGTCACATAATTCAGTGTCTGACGTAAGGTGTCTATAAGTTTGATTTCTTAATCGAGGAAAAAAGTGGAAGTCCACCTTGGAGTTTCGAGAGTTGTGATATTCTTACATTAAATAGGGTGCTGAGGCTGCTCACCATGAATATCATGAGTGTGCACATACATGTTGAGGACTGCAGTTTACGTTGAGTGAGTGAGAAGCACATTACATTTCTGGAATGATCGAGCCATTACTGTAAAATGAGTCTTATTCAATTGAGACTTATGCAGTTAAGTGTGTATCATGGAAAACCACAGAAGAGTTTGATGTGGAGTAATGAAAGCTGTTAGTTTAGGAAAAAAAAATTGACTGTCATTGATGGGAATTGAACTTACATTCCCTGATTGACAGATGTGTATGTTATCCACTACACCACCATAACTGGCCTAGATTTCTCTCCCAGTTGATACTGTACATCAGACTGTGGTATTTGAACAAAGAACAGGAGATTGAGCTGGCAGCTTGTTTAACTTTACCTCAAAAAAAGTATTGAGTTCTTATCTCACTTTCAGTCAGTTTAGGAGCAAATGAGGCCATTCTTTGATTGACAAAATTAGAAAGGTGCAAACTATCCCAGCAAAACAGCACTAAGAAATGGTGTAGGAGGTTAGCACACCTGCCCTTAAAGCAATGGCACTGGGTTCAATTCCCAGTGATATGAAAACTTGTTTTGTTTATGAGGTATTTGTTATTGTCAATATTAGCAGTTGAATGTAGCCATATTCTATCAGGAATTGCCTATTGTTACTTGTGCAGCAGGTATGAGGTGTCAGAATGCAAATATCACTGTAATCTTTTGGGCACAAGGTAACTAAAGAATCAAATTTTGGTATGTGGGTTTTAAATAGACTGTTTGTGATCCTGGTCTATCACACCAGGACAGGTGGCATAGAGTGAAGACAGAGTTGAATCTCAATGCTTCTTGCAATCTCATCCCACAGGTTCAAGTCCAGGAGGATTCAGGTTTGGAGGGGTAAATAGAGACAACGGAAACACATCACAGTTGTGCTTAACAATTTAAAATGGGGGGGGGGGGGGGGCATTGAAGTTTTTTTGCACAACACATTGCACAGATTTCAATCTCTAAGTACAAATTTTTTTTTATGTTGATTGATTTTATTAAAATCAAATAACATTCCCTATAAACAAATCAAGTTTAAAAAAAATACATTCGAAACAAATCAACCCTCTCCCCTGAGAAAGAGGGACAGAAGAGTAAAACTTTAAGCTAGTAAATAGATGAATTAATTAATGGAGTAAAAAAAGAGGGGAGAGAATCTTCTTCCTCAATTTAAATGCTTGTTGTAAAATGTTATTGATTAGATCCTGACAGGTTTTGGAAACGTTTCGTATATATCCTCTAAGTGCGAAGTCCACAGTCCAGAGATGAGCATGTTCCTTGGAGTGTTGATGCTAAATTGTCCCTTCATGTGTGGCTGGTGCCCAAGAGTTGCTGGGATAGACTCCAGTTTCTCAGCATTTCTATTGTGGATAAGCAGGGTTAAGGACTGATTTCAGGAAACATTTGTAAATTAATGACTTACCTAAAGATTACATTCATGAGGTATGGATGGTGGCAGAACATGGGGTCATCCAACATCCAAGTTGTACCATAATACAACATGGATTCCAGCATCTTGACAATTCAAGTCACAGGTGTTTAGTCTGAACATATTGCACTTGTCCTCTGATTTTTGAACTATGAGAGATGTTAGTGATGATTTGTTCTTGTGGCTTATCAATGTGAATATCAGGAGTGTACACATAAATGTGGATTGGTGAAGCCTTTAATGAGGTAATAAAGAGCACATTTTGTGTGAGGAATTGACTAAGCCTTGACTGGAAAACAAAGCATAATCAAAATAGACACAGAAAACCTAAAAAGGAGGGTCATGGAATAATGACAAATATGGATGAGGTTTATGTTTTTTTATTTTGTTTAATTTAAGGCAAGGAAAAGTTGTTGGTCATCTGTGGAAATTGAACCCAGAGGTGTTGGTTCATAGATGTGTATCCTATCCACTATGCTACCGTTAAAACTGGTCAGCACCTATTTCTCAGGTGATACTGTACATTATACTGTATGATTAGAACAAAGAGCATTAGACCAAGATGGAAGGTAATAATGTCAAGTCAAGTCAAGTTGGGGAGCATGCATGTTGTTTGTCATCTGTGTGAATTGAACTCAGAGGTGTTGGTTCATAGATGTGTATCCTATCCTCTATGCTGTTGTAAGAGTCATTTTTCATTATTTTTTAAGAGCAGGTGGAGGTCACCATGTGATTGTCAACAAATACTGAAGTTTTATCTGTGCCAAAATTTCACCACCAATTTGTGGTGTAGTGGTTAGCATATCTGCCCTTAAATGAAAAAGTATGGGGTCAAATCCTGCCCACAAAGGATTTTTATTTCAAAATCTGTCATTGGTTGTTTTGTATGTTGGTAGGGTCATAGTTTCTCAGGCAATGACCTAAAGTTACTTGGGAAGCAGGTACAAGGTGGCAGTATGAAAAATGTCTATTTGTACTCACGAACTATGAGAGATGTAAGCTGACAGGCAGCGGCAAGCAATATTGACAGGTATATGGAAATAATTGTTGATCATTAAAGGAAAAAGTATAGGTAATAAATGGGAATTGAACTGTAGTGTATTGGTTGGGAGGCATGCATGCTAACCACTACACCACCAGTAAGCCTGGTCTAGAGTTCTTTCTCAGTTGATACTCTATATCAGACTTTATTATATGAACAAAGAGCAAGGGATAGAGTTGAAAAGAAATAATGGATCTGTGCCTCATATGTGGATTGAGTTCTAAATCTCATTTTTACTCTGTTTTGGAGGCAGGAGGAGGACATTGTTTGACTTAGAATAATTAGAAAGGTGTGTAATGTTTCCAAAGTAGCTGTGGGAGAAATAACAGAAAATTCAGTTGGGGTTGCCACACTATGACAGATGGTGTAGTGGTTAGTGGTAGTTGTGTGTTAATAACTTCTGTGATGTCACCCTACGGGTTCCTGAGACATGGAGGAGCAGTAAATTGAGGTAACCACACATATCAAATGCTTCTTCGTGAGAGTCCAAAAAGGATCATTTTATGCATTCCTCCAACATCATTAGACCCAGGTATGCTATGCAATTAAACATTTAAAGAGCATGGAAAAAAGAAGAATCTTTTTTTTCTGCATAAGTAAAATGTGCCACCTTGTTATGAAACCTGCAATATGTTTGCGTTGTCTGTATGGTAATAAATGGTCAGTGTAAGTGCTTGGGTGACTAGTATGACTGTTTGTGATTACCAGTGTTGATCGGACAAAATTGCCAAAGTGTTTCTCACAGCAAATATGCCATGTTCGCCAGTGACCTTGTTTGCAGAGTAATTTCCTGAAAATTCATTGTGCGGCCAGCTTAAACTCACTTTCATCTTCTAATATCCTTATTGTGATATAACAGAGCTTTAGCAGCCAATGATGATGTTGGATGGGATAGCCTCTTTAGTATGCTAATAATTGAGTAAATATAGGGTAAATATAGTGTCAAAATGGCACATTAATTTGAGAATCCTGAGTGTACACTAAAAATGACTGGAAAATCTGCAAAACTTATAACACAAAACATGCAATCACAAGGTAACTGGAAATGTGTCGGTGTATTTGCGTCTTAAAGGCTGTTTCTTTTTGTATGGACTTGTGTGTGAGCTGTGTTGAATATGTATCCCTAGCCCTTTAATAGCATTATACAGGATGCTGTTCAGTTGCTTAACCAGGAAGGAGTGAAGAGTCCACATGCTTTAGTGTTGTGCCTATTTGGTAGCAGCAGCAGTGAGCGAGCAAGTCTATAAGGGACAACCAAACAAACTGAATGTTTGAGAGGGGTGAGTACCTGCTAACAAATAACAAATTAGTGAATTCATTCTTCCTGCCCTCATGAACGTTTCCTCTTCTGAAGTTAAATTCTATCAATTTTATCTCTAGGGGTGCCTGGTGGCGCAGTAGTTGGCACTGCAGCCTTACAACTCGGGTCACATTTTTGGACACAATTGTTGGCTTAGAATAATTTGCAAACACTTTTGTAGACTTCGGAAACTCTTAAAAGACTATTGCACCTTCATAATCCACTCAAGTTCAGTTTCTTGCCCACTGACTTCAATGCATTTGACTGAATTCTGCAAAGTTCCCAAACATTTCCCCAATTTCACCGAACTTAAGAAAAAAACAATTTAGCCAGGTTTGCTCATCACTAGTGAGCACCAACAACACATTGCTGATGCCAAACAAACAGAATAAGTATAAACATATTGTACTAAAAATGCATTAGAAGAGATATATAAGCAGGATTTGGCTCCAAAAACAGCTTAGTAAAGAAACGTTAGTCTGAGTGAATCTGCCATTCTTAGGAGATTTTCAGGAGCTAATCATTTTCTTGAGACTCCTTTTGAGGAACAATGGGCACAATGATATCACACTTTTCATATCCCTATCTGGATGGCATGTCTGGTCATGGTCATTGGAGCCTGGAAGATAATGGGAGATCACCAGACAGACAGAAAAATGTGAAAAACAATGGTAATAAATGATCAAATTTTGTGAAAATTGAACTCAATTGTTTTTAGAACCAGATTATTTTCAAAGCAGAGAAAATGGAGGGATGGATGTTATGGTAATACAAGGTCCCACTCACATAGTAACTGTGATCTCTTAGCCGATGAACAGAGTAGACAGAAACTTCAGTTAACAGAAGTGAACAGGATGCATGGTGAAAATAAACCTATTGGGATTCCATGATTGGTTATGTTAGGGGAAATGCTCCTTAAATAAAGAATAGTCATGAGCCACTGTTAAAAATGTATTCAAAGATGAATGTTCTTGGTTTACTTTAAAAAATTGTGCCACTTTGTAGTCTTGTTTAGTGCAGCATGGCAGACTCACTTGTCTCAACAGAGCAGCCTCTTTTACAAGTTGGGTTCATTTATATTGCACAGCTATAAAGCATTTTCATTATACTAATCAAAGAACAGATAAATGGTATGGTCTTCAAACAGACCTGTCTCTTGAGTATTATCTCAAAGTTACAAATAGTTATACAGAATAAAACTCTGGTAAATATCTGGTTCATAGAATAAGACTTCTTATTTGTAAATTAGATCTATTTTGGAGCTTTGCCTGGGATGTTTGATAAGAGAGTGGGTGTTAGTTGTAGTGCTGTTAATCAGATGTGTCAGAAGTGCTGTGTAAGTAAGAACTTTTCTTTATACAATGTTTGTAGATTTGGTTTTTTATTTTTACCATCAGGCAGGTATTATTGTTTCTGCATCTACTTTTCTCTTCCTCCCTTTTTTGCTTCTAGTGAAAAAATGTCTTCACTCACAACCACAGCACCTGGCACCATCACTGGAGCTTTACAGTGAGTACTATCCTTTGATCTTTCTGTCTTCCTTGAGCTTCCGTGAAGTTTGTCCTTCCATTTCACACCTCCCTGTACATGCCAGTCATGATCCTGTCTCTTTATTCCTGTCAAAAGCACCACCCCCTTCTTAGTTTTCATTCCAAACAATTGGTTAGTGGTGCTATTTATGTGGCCTGTCCATCCCTTCATTTGCATGGATAGGCCCATTCTGAGCGCTGCACAAAGCATTTACATTAACACCATAATAATAAATATTAAAATAAAAATGACATTTGAGTTTAAGAGGTGGAATCTGAATGTTCACCCTTAGTGTTCATTGGTGAAATTTAGCAAAGCATTTTTCTAATGACTATGCAGCATTTTCCGGAGACCCTTTTCATTGATTATATTCCTGGAAATGCATCGTGTGGCCGGTTTAGGCAAACATTTTTTTCTAAGCGTTCTTGGTGTAATTGATGGCAGTTGTGTTATGAGGATACCTCGAAGATGGGCCATTAGTGAGAACAGATACCACTTGCTGTTGGTTTGGCAGTTATTGTACTGGAGAATTGTGTGGTGGTTCTAGTGGTAAAGATGGACAATTGCACACCTCAATATTGAAATGCTTTCAAGCTCATTATTATTTTTATAATAGTACATATAGCTTTGTTGTGTCACTAAATATGATCTATTTTGTAATTGTGGATTGGCCTGTAAAACTGAAGATCTCATTCCAAAATAGTGAAGTTTGGTCTGGTACAGGCAGAGATGACTTTCATACAGATGGTTCTGGTTCCATAAAATGCATAGCAAATCACATTGATGTTAAGAGCCCTGTAAGATTGTGTATGGTCTGCCCATTCCTTGAGGAACCTTAGACTGTCCTTAAGAAATATTGTTACAGTCATGGAAAATCCCAGAAGTGGCGTGGAGTAATTTTCTATTTACTAAAAGTTTGTCAGTCGTGGATGGGAATTGAACTTACAATTCCTGGTTGAAAGATGTGAATCCTACCCACTACACTACCATCCCTGGCCTGGGTTACTGTCTCAGTTGATCCTGTGGTATTTGAAAAAAGAACAAGAAGAGATTGAGGTGGATGCTAATTGTTGAACTTTACCTCATATTTGTGTTAAGTTGTTACTCAACTCTCTTTCAGTCTGTTTGAAGGCAGATGGAGGCTTTTCTGTGTTTGACAAAAAATAGAAATGTGTGAAATATCTGAACCCAAGCCAGCATTGAGATATGGTGTAGTGGGTGGAATACCTGCCCTTAAATTAATGGTAATGGGGTTGATTCCCAGCCATGATGTTAAAACTTGCTTTGTTTAAGACGTTTTCATGATTGTCTATATTATAAGTGAGTAAGGCCATGTTCTATCAGGAATTGCATATTGTTATTTGTGGAGCAGGTATGATGTTTCATCATATCATTGTAATTTTTTGGACACTAGATAACTAAAGACTACATTTGTATCATTTGGATTTTCAACAGAATCTCTGTGATCCTGGACTTTTATTAAAATGTGACATGAAAACTGTGACATGTACTGTGTGCTTGATGTGTGGTGTGCTTCTCTTCAAGTGACATTAAATATATTTAATAGATATGGAGAAATAGTGAAAAATCATGGTGTCTAGGTCAGGTGGTGTTGAGGGAAGTGACCGTTGATTCTCAGTGATTCATGCAATCTCATCCCACAGGTTCAAGTCCAGGAGGAGTCACTCCTTAAGGCCTGGAAGAGAAGAGGAGGGTAAGCAGAGACAAGAGACTCACTCCACAGTTCGGTTTGACAAGGAAATTTTTTTTTAATTAGGTTGTACCATCAGAGTGTATATACAGTAATCCCTCCTCGATCGCGGGGGTTGTGTTCCAGACCCCCCCGCGATAGGTGAAAATCCGCGAAGTAGAAACCATATGTTTGTATGGTTATTTTTATACAGTTTAAGCCCTTATAAACTCTCCCACACTGTTTATAAATATTCCCCGCAGCGTTATACAGCATAATCCCTTTGTATTCTCTTAGATATTAGGTAAGATTCATTGAAATTATGTATATAAACACACTGTTTATATACAGTAAAACCTAAATATTATTTTAAAGATATTGAGTGTCTCCGATATCACATATGTTACAGCCATTACGATAGACAGGTCACCAGCAATAAATACGTACAATGCAAGAAAAATAGTATACAGTAAATGTGTGTACAGTGACACTAAACATACGTACATGTACTAAGCACTGTAAGAAGAAAATTAATTATGGTTACTCACCAACAATGACACGATGACTTGTCCGATAACAATGAGTTTAATTTTACTGCACAACAAAGGAGAGCGTTACAGCCCTTGTAAAGGAGCCACTCCAGGTGATTGTGTAGCACTGCCGTTGTTGTTCTTCTGGCAGTCTTCAATCCAAATCCCTAAAGCAGATTCCATCCAGACTACTGCCTTATTACATCCACTTACAACTCGTTTTGCACCCTGGTTAAAAGGACACTGCGGCCGTAGATCTTATATTTCTTTCCTACTTTTTAAATAAAAAGAATCGTAGCCTTCAACAAATCCAAAACGTTTACCTTTTCGGCAATCGTTAACATCTTCTTCTTGCGCTTGGGCACGGCCCCTGAAGTAGTAGCAGATCGTTTTGGAGCCATAATGAAGGGCTTGACTATGCACAAAGATAAACACAAAAGAGCACAACTCTTTACACAGCGAAACACGTTGATGCTGAATGAGCGAGATGAGACTTCCTGGTTAACACTGCATTCAGCACGCAGGAACTCAACTGCGTGCTCTGATTGGTTAGCTTCTCAGTCATCCGCCAATAGCGTCCCTTGTATGAAATCAACTGGGCAAACCAACTGAGGAAGCATGTACAGGAAGTAAAAAGACACATTGTCCACAGAACCCGCGAAGCAGCGAAAAATCCGCGTTATATATTTAGTTATGCTTTCATATAAAATCCGCAATAGAGTGAAGCCGCGAAAGTCGAAGCGCGATATAGCGAGGGATTACTGTATATATATATATATCTATATATATATATATATATATCGGTGGCACAGTGGTAGCGCTGCTGCCTCGCAGTTAGGAGACCCGGGTTCGCTTCCCGGGTCCTCCCTGTGTGGAGTTTGCATGTTCTCCCAATGTCTGCGTGGGTTTCCTCCCACAGTCCAAAGACATGCAGGTTAGGTGGATTGGCAATTCTAAATTGGCCCTAGTGTGTGCTTGGTGTGTTTGTGTGTGTCCTGCGGTGGGTTGGCACCCTGCCTGGGATTGGTTCCTGCCTTGTGCCCTGTGTTGGCTGGGTTTGGCTCCAGCAGACCCCTGTGTTTGGATTCAGCGGGTTGGAAGATGGATAAATATATATATATATATTGTACCATCAGAGTATGCATATACTGTATGTATATATATATATATATATATATATATATATATGCATACTCTGATGGTACAACCAAATTAAAAAAAAAATTCCTTGTCCAACAGAACTGTGGAGTGAGTCTATATGTACGTATATGTATGTATATGTATATATATGGGACAAATCCACATAATGGATGAAGTAAACCTGCTTGTCAATGTAAGTTTTCATGGGACTAATTCTGGGGCCAAACAGGCACTAAACACTGCATAACTTTTAACTTAAAATGTGTTTCCTTTTTATGTAAACTGTACATATATTTTTTCTTTATTTCCTGGATATCTCTGCATGGCTGTTACTGTTTCCTAAACTGTTTGTTTGGATGTTGCAGAGGCAGGAGGAGGAGGAGGACAACAACAGGAAGAAGAAGAACAACAACAAGAAGTAAGAGTGGTAAGAGTGGTTGTCTGGAGGTGACCGGAGGAGGAGGAGATGGAGGAAGAAGAACAACAGAGATGTAAAAAAAGTCATTATGTTGCACATGCATTTTCTAAAATATGATTGGCCTGCAGCATTGAGACTATGTAAATATCTTTTAGTCTTTACTGCCACCTGCTGTCATGAAAGGCTTGTTCAACTGAATTTGTTGTTATTCTTTTTATTATGCAGATATCTTTACAGACTGAAGATTTTTTGCAGATGACCCCTTCCAGTTGGCTATAAGTCTGTCTGGGTTTGCCCTTGCTATTTTCAGAATGAAGCACACAAAACATGATGTTCTGGTGCAGTAACTCAGCTAAAAGTAGGACTTGATCCTAAAGAGTGGACAGCTGAAGTTAGGTAACAAACACCCTTGCGTGACTTTGGCTTATCCGGCTGTGATTGCTATGTAGGCCAAGCCCTGAGCGACAGCAGAGGTCTTCGATGCCGACTCTTGATGAGGTTCTGAGTGTTTGTAGGACCAAAGGAGACTGTCAGGTTAGTTTAGTAAATGAGGCCACTCTTTTCCCTGGAGTGCTAAACAAAGAAAGCTGTAATTTATAAAGCATGATGATGGGCCTCAGTTGTTTCACTTTTTTTTCTTTCTTACTCTCATTAAGTGTTTTTGCCTAGAGATTTCATCCTATACTGTATTGTATATTTCAGCAATGCTGGGCTGCTAAAAGTTGCTCAAAGACTCTCACTGTATGTCACTATCTAAAGATGATATCACATTACGTGACTTTTAGATGGATGGTATGTCAGACTTGATAGCTGAAGTTGCTGATCTCGTTGCTGGGTCACGTTGATTTACAATCACTGGGCATGTTAATTACTACGGATGCATGATGACTTACACATTTCCAAAGTTTCACAAGCTTGCCAATTTCTCTGTTAGCCAATAACGTGCTGCCTGATGGAGCCAGAGCCTAAAGGTATATGGTAAGTTCAGCCACAATATTTTTTTTCAGTTCTTTTGTGGTATGTAAAATCATGAGACATCAGCAAGATGAGATTCTCTTTTTTGTTTGTGAGGTTGAAAAACCTTATTCCTTGTTGCTGCATTATATGCATTGTACTTCCTGATGGGCATTCATTAGTTATCAGCTCTAATGCACCCAAAGCACATCCCTACGACTTGCTTTGTCAGGGCAAATCACAGACTGGCAGGTCAGAGTCACTGGGTATGTCTCATTACTCAACTTGTAGTCATAGTCATTTAAATTAAGTCTGTGATTAAAAATTGCTGGAAAAGTCATCTAAGGTGTCATAGTCTTAAGCTGCCATCACTGTTTATATAGATGGTGGTAATCCAATAGCTGGTAATCCATAGTCAAAATGGAGAAAGGTCTAATACAATAGTTGTTGGGTGCCACCTGTACTTATTATACAATTTATATGACAATGCGTTACACTGCAAACACTTCTGAAATTATTGTAAATACAGTATATTTATGTGTTGGTCATAATCATGCTTAATGAATGAAATAAGCAAATAAGCATAATTCATAAAAGTGCAAACAGGAATTAAATCTGTAGTAATATGAACCACAGTAAATTTAAATAGCTTCTTGATCCATGTTCTCACCTTCTCCTCATCATCAACTCTCTAACGGTTTCATCAGTCCGCATTCCTCATTTGCTCATTTCCAAGCTTTAGGGAGCTGTGAACAAGACATTTCGAAAGCAGGGTTGTTTCTTTTCATACAATGTTATGAATTAGAATTATTTCTTTAATAAGCTTTGTGTACTTTTATAGTTGTTTTGATTATTTTGATGCTTTTATTATTATCAGTTATTTGTTTATCAATATTCTGGTGATGTTACCATTGGGTATTTTGATTTTGATTGTGAGCATCACCATTTTATGTATTTTCAGATGGCTACAGATATTTTGATAACAATTCCACCCAGTTGGTAATGTGCGAGTTCCGATGATACATCACGTCGATGTCATTGCTGCTCTGTTATTTAAAATGCAGCTTACTAATCCTGACACCCTGTTAGGTATAAGTGTGTAATTTGAGTGTTATTGACTAGACTTGGCTAGACAGGCATTTTGCTTAGTATCCCAAAAAGCTTTTCATAAAGGCTAGTGGCTTCAATGAAGGACTGTCGCCTGTACAACCTACGCATGGCAAAGCCCACAGGAAAATTTTAAAGGGCAAGTAGGAATTTAAGCGTATTGTATTTATATAAGCCATTTGCTCCTTTATGCTGTTATGGTGGCTCATCATTATGCACCTGAGGGACCCCCACAGACCAGAAAGACATAATAACAATTTCAATCTCTCTCGTAATATTGAAAAGAAAAAATGAGATGATAGGATATCCAGCATTGCTCACCCACCTCTCACCATCAATGGCACTGTTGTTGTGAGGGTCAAAAATACCAACTTCTTGGGAGTCCACATCACAGATGACTTTGCTTGGTCCCTGAATTCTGCTTCCATAGCCAAGAGGTCTTGGCGGCATCTGTACGTTTTGCAGAGACTGAAAGAGTGAGCCCCCCACAAATCCTTACCATATTTTATGGGAGTATTATTGAAAGTCTGCTGTCTAGCTGCATCACTGTCTGGAGTGAGAACTGTAATATTTCAGAGTGCAACACACTACAGCAGATAGAGAGAGCAGCTGAGAAGGTTATTGGTGTACCTCTACACAGTGGGAATAAAGAACGGGAGGCTGATTACGTGTTTGTTTTTCTGTATCATCCTAATCAGATAGGCTTTAGTTTGTTAATATATGTGACATTCAACATTATTAGAAGGAGTGCAATAGATAGAATTGTGGGTAGAAGGTGGTAAAACAGAGGGGTTCTCACTCAGGGTTGGAGATGGATAGCAGGAAAGCAAGTTGTGCGGTAGCAGCATGCATGCATATGAGAAGATGTGTGGGCACAGCAGCATTCTTCAGGGACATAACTAGCCCTGCTGATAAGTTAAGTGGATTGAAATAGGGATGATGTACAGTCTCCACACACTCGGTGAATGGGCTAAAAATTCAAACCCAGGACTGTGGAGCTACAAGGTGGCAATGGTAACTACAATGCCAATACTACTTATGAAGCAGTACCCCTTTAGTGCCCTTGTAGGGAATGAGGTTTGGAGCATGCGCTGGTAGAACGTTGCCTCACCCAACATACGCCAAACCACCTGGATTGGGACCCGAGTGCAGTGGGTGACACCTCAGCACCACACTAGTTGGAATGGAGTGGAACAGTGTGAGTTTTTTTTATGCTGGCTGGAGTGCCAGTGCTGCCACTAACCCCCAAGTTTTTCCTGTAAATTGGCAGACCTGCTTGTACGGCTGGATGTAGATTAACGTCATACCCAGGATGAAGCAATTGCAGGTTAAGGACCTTGCTAAAGGGCCAAATGGAGTAGAGTCATGTCTGGTATCCTTGTCACGTAAAAATAATTACCATAATCATAATATTGAAATAGTTTTAAAAGACAATGTGACTGGGCTTAGATGATCAAGATGGTGCCTGTCCGTAAACAGAGACTATCTAACTGAATATTATGGTAATAATTTGCATTAGTTTTCATTAATATGCCTGTGTAAGCTTTTATAATAGATAAATAATGTCATCTTTAGATTAGGTATTGCAAAAAGATCTACATCTAATGATTAACAGATTTGCAACATACTTTTTGAAGGCACTATAGATGACAATAATTTGTTGAACTACTGCATGATTTCATCCAACATGTAACTGTATCTTATTTGCGGTGGCACCACTTTCTCGTGCCTTTCCAAGACATGCACCAATATGCTGCCCTCTGTCGGTTGTTTATCCTTACTGGCACTTGGAGAAGCTTTACCAAATCTTGGGTAGGTTGTTCTTTTCCAGATGTGCTGCCTTCACGTCATGCTCACCTTGACCCCCAAAAACATCATGCATACATATTTATTCAACAAATGAAATTAATTTGTACAGATTGATTTTTTGAACAGAATTAAAATTAGTGATCCATAATAAAAAAATGAAATAAAAACAGGCACGGTTTTATATTAGGTGACCTTTTAAACTAAATCTCATGTGCCAAAAGTATATCTTTACTGTCTAAGTTTGCCCACTGTATTGTCATTCTCCGAAATGTTTCCACCGATTCTATTTTAATCATTATGACTGGTATGCAAAACATCCATTTCCATTTTTATTGCACTCCTTCACTTTCTGGAACTACAAAAAAATTATCATGTATATATTTTTTTTGTGCACTAAATATAACATGTCCCACTTTTCACTGGCAAGCCAACAATACAAGATAAATGTTGATGAAGCGAAGAGTCCAGAGTTTAAGATACCACCTGAGAAATTAGGACAAACAGGAACAATGAAGCTTAACGCTTAACAGCAGCAATCCCAAGACAAGAGTCATTTATGCTGTTAGAGTCAATTATCACTGATGAGAAAGACATGTGGTAGGAATCTGCATGCCTCTCGGGAGATCACAACCACAGTAGTGAAAGTCATCCTATTCAAATAGTTATATTATTCTATAATTTAAACAGAGTAACTTGAACCTCCAGTTATTTTATTCTGAATATACTGAAAAAAATGAAAACAAAGATGAAAAATAAGGTACCTCTCCTTTGGCAAAGTCTCATTCATTCGTTAGTAACAAGAAATTACCTAATTTGGCAAGAGAATAGGAAGAACCAAATCTATTCAGGTTTAACTTGGATACACACTGGGGAAGTTTACAGACACTCGTTTTCATAAATTTGTGTTTAAGCAATGAAAGGATTAGAGAAGGAAATGCAAATCAAGTTAGAAATTAAGGAGATTAATATGAATGAATGCCAATATTTAAGAATAAGGGGAATGTGAAGGACCGTAATAACTGCAGGTGGATAAAATTGATGAGCCACAGCATGAAGTTATGGGAAATAGTAGTGGAAGCTAGGTTAAGAAGTGAGGTGATGATTATTGAGCAGCAGTATGATTTAATGCCAAGAAGGAGCACCACATATGCAATGTTTGCTCTGAGGATGTTGATTGAGATGTTTAGAGAAAACCAGACGGAGTTGCATTGCATTTTTATGGACCTGGAGAAAGCATATGATAGGGTGCCTCGAGAGGAGTTGTGGTATTGTATGAGGAAGTTGGGAGTGGCAGAGAAGTATGTAAGAGTTGTACAGGATATGTATGAGAGAAGTGTGACAGTGGTGAGGTCTGCGGTAGGAGTGACGAATGCATTCAAGTTAGAGGTGGGATTACATCAGGGATCTTCTCTGAGCCCTTTCTTATTTGCAATGGTGAAGGACAGGTTGACAGACAAGATTAGACAGGAGTCCCCGTGGACTACGATGTTTGCTGATGACATTGTGATCTATAGCGATAGTAGGGAGCAGGTTGAGGAGACCCTGGAGAGGTGGAGATGTGCTCTAGAGAGGAGAGGAATGAAGATCAGTAGGAACAAGACAGAATACATGTGTGTAAATGAGAGGGAGGTCAGTGGAATGGTGAGGATAAATTATAAATTAAATAAATTCTTTACATTTATATAGCGCTTTTCTCACTACTCAAAGCACTCAGCAATTGCATGTTAAGGGCCTTGCTCAAGGGCCCAACAGAGCAGAGTCCCTTCTGGCATTTATGGGATTTGATACCGGAAACCTTCTGATTGCCAGTGCAGATTCCTAGCCTCAGAGCCACCACTCCGCCTATGATGCAAGGAGTAGAGTTGGTGAAGGTGGATGAGTTTAAATACTTGGGATCAACAGTACAGAGTAATGGGGAATGTGGAAGGGAGGTGAAAAAGATAATGCAGGCAGGGTGGAATGGGTGGAGAAGAGTGCCAGGAGTAATTTGTGATAGACAGGTATCAGCAAGAGTGAAAGGGAAGGTCTACAGAACTGTAGTGAAACCAGGTATATTATATGGGCTAGAGATGGTGGCACTGACCAGAAAGCAGGAGACAGAGCTGGAGGTAGCAGAGTTAAAGATGTTAAGATTTGCATTGGGTGTGATGAGGATGGACAGGATTAGAAATGAGTACAATAGAGGGTCAGCTTAAGTTGGACGGTTTGGAGACAAAGTCAGAGAGACAAGATTGCATTGGGGTAGACATGTGCAGAGGAGAGATGCTGAGTACATTGGGAGAAGGATGTTAAGGATAGAGCTGCCATGTAAGAGGAAAAGAGGAAGGCCTAAGAGGAGGTTTATGGATGTGGTGAGAGAGGACCTGCAAGTGATGGGTGTAACAGAACAAGATGCAGAGGACAGAAAGATATGGAAGAAGATGATCAGCTGTGGTAACACCTAATGTGAGTAGCTAAAAGAAGAAGTAATGTGAATGCTCCTGTTTCTTGTCAGAACAGCTCTGATCCATTGATCAAAAACCCAGATTAAAACAAAACTGGACCTGATTTAGTCACAATGTTCATTACTCCTTTTTTACCCCTCTATAAATTAACCTTCTGAAGCTATTTAGGAAGCTGTCTTTCAAATGAAGATATGAAGTCATAGAAGCAACCAAGTTTATCCTATAACATACAATATAATTAGGAAATCTATAAATGAAGAAGTTTGTGTAATGTTTCAGTAAGTATCGTCTGATGTGAAATTAGCTTCAAATCCCCTCTTAATGAAATCAACGGTGGTATAAATAAAGTAAGTACTGAAATATCAAAATGATTCTGAGAATAAAAGCTTAGGGTAACTATTGCTTATCATGAATGCACAATTTAATTACTTTCTATATGCACTATATGGATATTCCTAGTGTATTTATTTCATTTAAATTGTTAATTATATTTAAATCATCAGAAGACAGATATATCAAGAGTTGTTTAATACAGAACTGGAATATTTAATTCAAACTTCACACAAATAATTCCAATAAGTCTAACAGACTTTATTAGGTTTAATACAACTTGAATCAAACTTATTAGAGTGAGAGATTCAAGTAAACAATGTAGAAATGGATTAGTAGAAATGTAGTCCCTTAGGAACAGCAAATTAGGTTTACCAATTGAGATTGTACATAATTCCTAATTAAAGCTATTTCCAGGAGATTCCCTCATAAATTAGCTCACGAGGAAAGAGTCATGCAGATGTGTAGCATTGTGGGTAAAGGTATCTTTTGTTTTGGTTGTTTGTTTAACACATATATGACAGCTGTCAAAGAAAATGGACATACAGAGTGTTTCACAAACTCTTGTCAGGTTTGTTGCAGGGAGAGAATTGATGGTGTGATGCAGTTGATAACTTCTTTTCCATTTCTGCCTTTACAGTGGAAGCTGATGCATCATAGGATGTTGTACTGCCACCATTTTTATTTAAGGCACACCACTACCAAAAGATAACATTCATATGGTAACCAGCTTCTAAAGAGGATGGACTTCCCAAAAAAGAAATGTTATCTTACCCCTATTCTTTTCCAAACACCAGTCTTACACCATTGTTACTTTAGTGATTGTAATAATATAATTATGATATTATGGCAATAACAGACACCAGGCTAAATAACAATCCTTGGGTTGAGTATAACAGAGAGGGATACACATTTTTAGTAAGTATAGATAAAACAGAAAAGAAGGACATTGCCATGCATCTAAAGTGGAATTTAAGTGCAAGTCTTCTTTGGTTGGATGATAAGCCCCATCATAGTGAGGATGTCTAGATTTGTCTGGAAAGCATTAAGGAGAGAGACCTTATTTTAGGAGTGTGCTATAGACCTCTCAATACAGACAATAATTTAAACATGCATCATTTTGAAAACCTTAACACTAGAATTACCAGAGCCTACGAGAAAACTCGTAAATCCGGCCCACCTTAAATCCGTTCGCACCTCTCCGTCAGCATCTTTTGTCCTGTAAATGTGCCAAACATTCACAAAGTTCTCCCAGTTCATGCCTTGTTTGATTATCTGGGAGTGAAGTGCTAAAGTTTTAGAGTGGAAATAATAGATCGTTATTTGGAACAAGTGCATTTCATGTGTGTTCCATTTCCACAGTAATCTGTGTAAACACATTGTTAAAACAGAAACTTTTTCATATTTTAGTAATAAATGTCACAAAATGTAGGCATAAACTATAGAATGTGTGAAGCCTGCAGTCCAAAGATCAAATATACACTTTCACAAAAGGTTCAAGGACAATACAACAGCTTCTGTGATGATTTGCTGACTTGTAATCAAGAGTCCCCGTTTTGATCCCCACTGCCTCCTATATTTGCCGTTTTCAGTAGTGAGCTGCTCTTATTTTTAATATTATACAGTACACACATATATTTGGTTTGCGTCTGTAACAGACCATGGACATTTATAGTACTGTACTTGTAAAAGTTACCTTTTTTTTTCACTTTTATTCTCTCAGTCACGATCACGATACATACAACCACCCTAGGGATCTGCTGCTGTTAGTTTTTATTTGAAACTGGGAATAACTGTAGATGTGAGTGGTGTTTTGAGGCAATGGAACTGGACATTCTCTGATCTGGAGGGATAAAAGCTGACACACAAACGCTGCTGAATCTGCCTTCTTCGTATCTCACCGTCACTTTTTTTATTTTTAGGAGTAATCAGTGACTGTTTTTAACACAGTATGTTAAAGCACCAATGAGGGCAAAGTCTGTTTGGATTTAGTATTTCATGATAACCAGGATAGAATTGAGGACATAGGGGTGATCGAACCTCTAGAGTCAAGTGACCGTAATATAATACAATTTTCAGTGTTTTGACAGAGAGTGAATACAAAGACTAAAATGGTTAAGTTTAACTTTGGTACGGCAAATTTTGAACAGATGTTGCAAAGTCTAAAAAGAGATAAAGTGGAATAAGCTTTTAAGTGTGAAGACAGTCAAGCAGCAGTGGAACAGGTTTAAAAAAATGCATAAAAGGTACATCCCAAAAATTGGAATTAGTAGGAAATAAAAAGAAACTCCACAGTGGGTAAGGAAATAAAAAAAAGCCTGGAAAAGAAAACCAGCTGTATAAGGTGTATAAGACTAATGTGCAAAGTGAATCATTATGCATATGAGAGCGAGTTTTACTGAACAGGCAACATGGATTCAGACGAGGGAGGCTGTGTTTTACTTTCATGTTAGAATTCTATGAGGAAGCACCAAAAGCATACAATCAGAGTGGTGCATATATTATCTATCTTGAATTTCAGGAAGTATTTAATGCGGTCTTACATGAGAGGTTGGGCATTAAACTAAAATAAGTGGCACTTCAGGGTGTAATGTGTAGATGGGTGCAGAATTGGCTAAAACACGGGAAGCAGGGGGATATGGTGCGAGTAACTTTATCAGTGGTGTCCCTCAGGGGTCAGGGCTAGGGCATCTGCTATTTTATATATATAAATGATTTGGATAGGAATATAAATAACAAGAAGAAGGCTAACAGAATGTTGGGTTTTATAACATAATGTGTAGACTGCAAGTCCAAGCTTTATAATGCACTGGTGAGGCCTCATCTGGAGTACTGTATACAGTTTTTTGTCTCCTAGGTACAAATGGTACATAGAAATGCTAGAAAATGCCCATAGAAGCGTGTTTAGACTGATTCCAGGGCTACAGGGAATTGGTTATGAGGAAAGATTAAAAGAGCTGAGCCTTATTAGTTTAAGAAAAAAGAGATTAAGAGGAGACATGATTGAAGTGTTCAAAATTATGAAGGGAATTTGTATAGTGGATTGAGACTGTTACTCAAAAATAAATTCAGCATGAACATGGGAACACAATTGTAAACTTGTTAAGGGTATATTTCACACAAATATTATTAAGTTTTTACATAGAAAGCCATAGACAGAGGGAATAAGCTACCAAGTTGAATGGTAGATAGTACAACTTTATGGACCTTCAAAACTTGACTTAATAAAATGGAAAATGTGCTATATAAATAAAATATATTATTATTATTACTATTTTGGAAGAATTAAGTGGATAGGACAGGCAAGCTTTGTTGGGGCTAAAGACCTTCTCTCCTCTAAATGTTTCTAATGTTTTACTTTTCTAAGCCTCCACCTTCTACTCACCAAACAAATATATTTTCTTGCCCTCAACCTAAAATTTAAAAAGAAAATATACACCCTACATACATTGGGAGGCAAACAATTGGACATACTGAATATCAGTGAAGAAAAGAAATGCACATACTGTAGAGATACAGATAAGGAAGGACTTAAAACAAAAATGATGATGAAATGCACCACTAACTTTGTAAGTTCAAGATCAGAGATTTGTCTGAATTTATCTGACATTGTGCTACCACCTAAGCTATACTGCATATAACTGATAAGCAGCTGGTATAACTCACTGACAAAAATATTAGTTTTTCTTTAAAAACTTGGGAAGCATATATATTTTGAAATGTCATTTAAAAATTCGCCTACCAGAGAAATGCTTCACTGATATGTTCAATGTGTCTGTTGCCTGATTTAGAGAAACTCAAGAATAGTTACTTGCATCCATGGCATTTGCAGGTGTTTCTGTAAAAACGTAAACCATATTATTAATTACACACAACAGGGTCCTATTGGGAGAGCAGAAACTCATTAGTATAATGTAAATGACATTGCCATCTTTAATAAGACTGGAAATAACTAACAAATACACACAATTACACATTTTGAAAAGAAAATAAAGTTGCAGTTGACAGATTCTTCTTCATGAGCTAGAGACATCTGTGGTTTGAACCTGGTGATGTTGCTGTCTGCAATGTTTAGATTTTTTTTTGGATTTAAGTTTATTGTCATTGTACAATATATACAGTGGCTTGCAAAAGTATTCGGCCCCCTTGAACTTTTCCACATTTTGTCACATTACAGCCACAAACATGAATCAATTTTATTGGAATTCCACGTGAAAGACCAATACAAAGAGGTGTACACGTGAGAAGTGGAACGAAAATCATACATGATTTCAAACATTTTTTACAAATAAATAACTGAAAAGTGGGCTGTGCGTACTTTGTAGAACCACCTTTTGCTGCAATTACAGCTGCCAGTCTTTTAGGGTATGTCTCTGCCAGCTTTGCACATCTAGAGACTGAAATCCTTGCACATTCTTCTTTGCAAAACAGCTCCAGCACAGTCAGATTAGATGGACAGCGTTTGTGAACAGCAATTTTCAGATCTTGCCACAGATTCTCGATTGGATTTAGAGCTGGACTTTGACTGGGCCATTCTAACACATGGATATGTTTTGTTTTAAACCATTCCATTGTTGCCCTGGCTTTATGTTTAGGGTCGTTGTCCTGCTGGAAGGTGAACCTCCGCCCCAGTCTCAAGTCTTTTGCAGACTCCAAGAGGTTTTCTTCCAAGATTGCCCTGTATTTGGCTCCATCCATCTTCCCATCAACTCTGACCAGCTTCCCTGTCCCTGCTGAAGAGAAGCACCCCCAGAGCATGATGCTGCCACCACCATATTTGACAGTGGGGATGGTGTGTTCAGAGTGATGTGCAGTGTTAGTTTTCCGCCACACATAGCGTTTTGCATTTTGGCCAAAAAGTTCCATTTTGGTCTCATCTAACCAGAGCACCTTCTTCCACATGTTTGCTGTGTCCCCCACATGGCTTGTGGCAAACTGCAAACTTCTTATGGTTTTCTGTTAACAATGGCTTTCTTCTTGCTACTCTTCCATAAAGGCCAACTTTGTGCAGTGCACGACTAATAGTTGTCCTATGGACAGATTCCCCCACCTGAGCTGTAGATCTCTGCAGCTCATCCAGAGTCACCATGGGCCTCTTGGCTGCATTTCTGATCAGCGCTCTCCTTGTTCAGCCTGTGAGTTTAGGTGGACGGCCTTGTCTTGGTAGGTTTACAGTTGTGCCATACTCCTTCCATTTCAGAATGATCGCTTGAACAGTGCTCCGTGGGATGTTCAAGGCTTTGGAAATCTTTTTGTAGCCTAAGCCTGCTTTAAATTTCTCAATAACTTTATCCCTGACCTGTCTGGTGTGTTCTTTGGACTTCATGGTGTTGTTGCTCCCAATATTCTCTTAGCCAACGTCTGAGGCCATCACAGAGCAGCTGTATTTGTACTGACATTAGATTACACACAGGTGCACTCTATTTAGTCATTAGCACTCATCAGGCAATGTCTATGGGCAACTGACTGCACTCAGACCAAAGGGGGCTGAATAATTACGCACACCCCACTTTGCAGTTATTTATTTGTAAAAAATGTTTGGAATCATGTATGATTTTCGTTCCACTTCTCAAGTGTACACCACTTTGTATTGGTCTTTCACGTGGAATTCCAATGAAATTGATTCATGTTTGTGGCTGTAATGTGACAAAATGTGGAAAAGTTCAAGGGGGCCGAATACTTTTGCAAGCCACTGTATAATGAAATGGTGTCTTGACCTGGAAAAGGCAGTTTCTAAATATGTATTGATGTCCAAATCATATTATGTAATATCATCTACTGTTGAATTCTGCTCTGTACTTGTAATATTTCTATTGCATTATTACACTGTATTGAGAATTACTTGGGTTCTGTTCTTTGTATTGTATTGTATTTACCCCGTTTTTTTTGACACCCACTGCATGTCCCAGCCTACCTAGAAAGGGGTCTCTCTTTGAACTGCCTTTCCCAAGGTTTCTTCCTTTTTTTTACCCTGTGAGGGTTTTTTTGGGAGTTTTTCCTTATCTTCTTAGAGAGTCAAGGCTGGGGGGCTGTCAATATGCAGGGCCTGTTAAAGCCCATTTCCGCATTTCTTGTGTGTTTTTGGGCTATACAAAAATAAATTGTCTTGTATTGTATTGTCTGTTCTTTTGTTTATTTATATTTACATGTAGTAGTTTAGATACAATAAAAATAGTAAAAACAATGTAGGTGTAACTATTTAACCTTAATTTTGCACAGTCCTTTAACTGGAACAAGGTTTTTTGAAAAAATAACAAATATCTAAATTGGTTTATATGCTTTTATTAACTTTTCATATAATGTTTTAATATTTATTATGGTGCAACTACAATGGCACAGTTATGTAGTTCTTAACACTATTATGTCATATATTCAGTGTTCCCATATACATCCAGTTCAGAGTAGAGTTTGAAAATTCTCTCATTGTCCCCTTGTGGGGTTTCTTTTCTCAGAAATTACCATTTTCTCTTGCCACTGAAAGACAAAGGATGAGTGGACACTTTGTTGGTGCATCCACTACATGTAATAGCAAGTTGAGAGCCAACATGCTCTCAAACCTAACCTAAATTGGCTAAGACTGAGTTAAGATACTAAAAGTGTGGAACAGGGAGCTGTACACCAAAGTGCCCCACGGTTACTACAAATGAGCTTGTGGCAGATATCTGCTCTGAAGAGGTCATTTCCTGTAACTCCACACATACCCAATTTAATGAAGATCTGTGGACTAGGAAGGACATTGCATCAAGATAAACTCATTGTCATGTTCCTGGAACAATTGCAAGATGGTCTTAAGTTTGTGGTATGGTGAATAACTCTACTGAAAAGTAATAGGATACACTATTGTAATGAAGGAATATAAAAATACTATTGATCAAAAACAATGATCAGATAGTGTGCAGCATTCATTTGAATTCAAATGACATTTTGTGAGTCAAAAGGAAAGTGAAAAAATCAAGTACAATTACATTACTTTCCCAATTTTATATGATGGAAAATTATGCTCCTGAAAAGGCACCCTCACATTCCTTCAGGGCCCTGATGTTCAGATATGTTCTATGATTAGAGATGTTACTCTAACCATGTCAAGAAAATATATCCTGAAGTATTACACTGTCTTTACTTTCTTATGTCATGGACTCCCTATATTATAGAGCTATGAATTTCTGGGCTTCTGGGATTTTTTCTGTATCCTTGTTCCTCTCTTACATTCACATTTACATTTATTTGCTTGGAAAATGCTTTTATCCAAAGTGACTTAGAAAAGAGGTTAATACAACTAAGTAACATTAGACTAGGGCCTATTTATTCAGCAAGTGTAGTAGGACAGGTAACAAAATGTTGATTGTCACAAGTGGAAAAGATGACTAATAAATATATAATCATGGATTACAATCAATACAGCAATTAAATATAGCCTAACAACAAATTAACCAACAATATAAAATATCACAGAGTAAAGTTTTTGTATTTCTCAATTCGACACATAGTCACAGAATATTTTGGTTTTCAATTGCTTCTTAAATACATGGAGGGAGTCAGCAGTTTGGATGAAGGTGGATAGCTTGTTGCACCAACTAGTAACTACACATGAAAAGAATCTAGATTGAGACACAGAGGTAGCATAACCAGATGCTGTTCCCTGGCAGACATTAGTGGGCTAGAAGTATAGGACTTCACTGGTGTCTCCATATACTCAGGTGCTGACCCACTGACTACTTGATAGACAAGCATCAGAGATTTGAGCTTAATGCGTACTATTATGGCGAGCCAATGTAGCAACCTGAAGAGTGCAGTGACATGCGCCAGTCTCTGCTGGTTAAAGTACAAGACGGGGCGCTACATTCTGGACCATCTGCAGCGGCTTGATAGCACATGTGGGTACTCCTGCCAGAAGGGAGTTGCAGTAGTCCAGACGCAACAAGACCAAAGCTTGTACCAGAAATTGTACTGCATACTCTGTAAAATAAGGTCTGATCTTGTAGATGAGCAGTACAAACCTGCAAGAATGAGAAATGGTAGAAATGTGGTCAGAAAAAGATAGCTGCTCATCAATCACCACCCAACGGTTGTGTACTGACTTGGCAGTGTGATATAATGGGTCCGCGGCTCAAAAGGAATGGCCAGTTTTTAAATAAATAATCGCGACACTCGCGGCTTAACGAGAGGGCATGATAGTGTGGTTAGAGCAGCTCCAGGGTGCGATGCAGGCATGGGCGTTTCCGCACTGAAGTGCACACACATGTGGGATTGCCCATTTCTGTAATTGATGCCGGGAGCTGTCAATCGCCACACCTGTGCTATGACCCCATTATAAATAGGAGAAGTGCGAGTGCGGAGGAGAGATCTAGAAAAAGAGAAGGACAGAGATTAAAGGTGGATAAGGAGAGCCAGTGTAAGTGAGTGAGAACAGGCTTGCTGGAGGTTGCAGGCAGCTGGAAGAAGAGCCCCTCAGTAAGAATTCGGGGCATAAAGAAGTGGTTGCTCCTGCTGAGCACTTAAGAGAAGCAGGAATGATCGGATGGTGGTTAGCTCGCCGCATAAATCCGCAGAACGCAGCAGGAGTCGTGGAGGCTTGGGAGAGTGAGCCCCAACGTGAGCGTCCTGGTTGCTGAGGAACCCAAGTCTCGGTCTTGAGAGAACCATATGGAGCCAAGGGTTGGAAAGCTGCCAGACCAGCAGGAGAATGTCAGCTGCAGGTTGGGCAACTCCCCTGTTGCAGGGCCCGGATGGGAGAAGCAAGGGAGCTACCAGCTAAAAGAAGAAAGTACCGGGTTTTTAAAGAAGGGACTGCTCCCAGCCAGTATTTTAACCTTGTTTTTAAATGGAATTATTTATTGGGATTTTAACCTCCACCTGTTGTCTTAATGGATTATTTATTTATTGACGTTTTGAGCATTGCACTTTATTTGGACATTGTTTCAGTTTTGTCTTATTGAATACAAGCACTTTTGCACTTTGCACCTCCTCTTGCTTCATATGGTGTCCTCAATGTCCAGCTCATCTGGTTACATTACTGACAGTGTTGGGTTGAGAGGCTCCCAGAAGAGTGTTGGGAGCATGGAGCAGAACCTGCATTGTCACAGGCAGGAGTTAGTGATAGTGAGCCAACCTGTACTGAGATGGGGAGTTGAACAGACAGGCTGGTTAGGGTCACAAGAAGCTCAGTTTTTGCCAGATTGAGCTCTAAATGGTGGTCCTTGATCCAGGTTGAAATATCAGTAAGGTATGCAGAGACTCTAATTGATACTGTATTGTCCTCTGGAGGGAACAACAAGTACAGCTGTGTATCATCTACATAGCACTTGTAAGAGAAACCATGGGATTGGATGATGGAGTCCAGAGAGGTGCTGTACAGAGAGAAAAGGAGAGAACCCAGAACTGATCATTGGGGTACACCTGTGCATATCTGGTGTGCTTTTGACAACTCTCCTCACCAAGACACACTGTAGGATCTGCCCGAGATGTAGGAATCAAACCAACTGAGAGCAGTCCCAGTGATTCCAAAGTCAGAGAGGGTAGCAAGAAGGATGTCATGGTTGATCGTGTCAAAGGCAGTGGAGAGATCTAGCAGAATCAGGACGTGAAATGTTAGTAGCTCTAGCAAGTCTTAGTTGGTTGACCACAGTCAGTTGAGCTATCTCAGTCGAGTGGTTTCTCTTGAATCCGGACTGGTTGTTATCAAGCAATCCATTCTGTACAAGGAAGGAAGAAATCTGGTTAGAAACAGAGCATTTAAGTGTTTTGAAAAGACAGGAAAGGAGAGATACAGGCCTGTAATTGTTAACTTTGAATGGATCAAATGTTGGTTTTTTGAGAAATTGGGTTATCACAGCATGTTTGAAAATGGTAGAAAATGTGCCCGAGCTCCTGAAGGAGATGCGAGGGGATAGGGTCCAGTGGACAGGTAGTGGGGTGATTGGCGAGGACGTTGGAAACATCAGTAGCGCAGAGAGGAGAGAATGTTGGGTGATGCTTGGAAGGAGGCATAATGGGTGGCAGCGAGGATATGAACTGACTGCTGATAACAGCCACCCTATCCTGAAAAAGGTGGCAAAGTCATAAGCAGACAAGGAGGTTAGGGGAGGAGGTGGAGGACGGCTAAGAAAGGAAGTGAAAGTGGAGAATACAGAGAATGTGTTGGTGATGCTGTTAATTCTAGTCTGATAGAACCTAACTGTAGCATTGGTGCTGGCAGAAGAAAAGGACGCAAGAAAGAATTGATACTTAGCGAGGTCTGCCTGAGCCTTTCACATCTTCCATTTCCTTTTGGCTGTACTGAGCTCGGTCCATTGATTGCAGAATGCTTCAGAAAGCCAGGGACAGTGCATGCAGGCCTGAAAGAGAGAAGACAAACACTGTCAAGACAGGAGGACAGAGCTGAGCATAGGGTGACCGTGGCAGTGTTTGTGTCGAGTGAGGAGAACTGGTCAGGAGGAGGGAGTGCAGAGGAGACTATGGAAGGGAAATGGCTGGGAGAGAGGGATTAATTAGCCAGAATGTAATTAATCAAACCAGGTATTTTTCTCAGTTCTCCATTGTTTATTTTCTGTGTTTTTTTAGTTGAAAGTAGCAGCACTTATTTATATATTTATTTGTTTATTTTTGCTAATAGCAGTGGGGTTCATTGGTTTTCAGCTGTCATAACCAATTTCTCATTGAAATACTACAAACTGTGTCTAATATGCATCTTCCATAGTTATACTACTGTATATTTACATTTTAGTCAAATTACTTTTTCTCTTTATAAGTTGTGTCAAATCACGGCCTAATCATCAATAGTCTGTTTTGACTGTATGTTTTTAGGTGGTGGTCCATTTGTTATGCATCTGTTAACTGTAGTATGTAAGAAAATCCCATGAGGGTGTAATGACAAATGCTGTTTAGTGACAGGCTCAGAGACTAAAAAGGGACCAGAAGATGAGATGAAATCATAAAGAAGGCCAGGTTTGTTACTGAGGAATCAATATTATAATGTTGAAGCCAAATTACTAACCAAGTATCAAACCAGAGCAAAAGAATCAAGACCTACTTAGATAATTATCGAAGAAAGAATGCAAAGTGTTTTTTAAGTATCCTCAGTCTAGGATAAATAGAAAGTGAATGGTACTGATTTTTATACCATCGCAGTGGTAATGATAGGCATTGTACACTGCAGGTCATCCTACATAGCAAAGTTATAACAACATTCCTACAAAATGGCAACATTGATATACAGTGGTGTGAAAAACTATTTGCCCCCTTCCTGATTTCTTATTCTTTTGCATGTTTGTCACACAAAATGTTTCTGATCATCAAACACATGTAACCATTAGTCAAATATAACACAAGTAAACACAAAATGCAGTTTTTAAATAATGGTTTTTATTATTTAGGGAGAAAAAAAAATCCAAACCTACATGGCCCTGTGTGAAAAAGTAATTGCCCTCTTGTTAAAAAATAACCTAACTGTGGTGTATCACACCTGAGTTCAATTTCCGTAGTCACCCCAGGCCTGATTACTGCCACACCTGTTTCAATCAAGAAATCACTTAAATAGGAGCTGCCTGACACAGAGAAGTAGATCAAAAGCACCTCAAAAGCTAGACATCATGCCAAGATCCAAAGAAATTCAGGAACAAATGAGAACAGAAGTAATTGAGATCTATCAGTCTGGTAAAGGTTATAAAGCCATTTCTAAAGCTTTGGGACTCCAGCGAACCACAGTGAGAGCCATTATCCACAAATGGCAAAAACATGGAACAGTGGTGAACCTTCCCAAGAGTGGCCGGCCAACCAAAATTACCCCAAGAGCGCAGAGACGACTCATCCGAGTCACAAAAGACCCCAGGACAATGTCTAAAGAACCTCAGGCCTCACTTGCCTCAATTAAGGTCAGTGTTCACGACTCCACCATAAGAAAGAGACTGGGCAAAAACGGCCTGCATGGCAGATTTCCAAGACGCAAACCACTGTTAAGCAAAAAGAACATTAGGGCTCGTCTCAATTTTGCTAAGAAACATCTCAATGATTGCCAAGACTTTTGGGAAAATACCTTGTGGACTGATGAGACAAAAGTTGAACTTTTTGGAAGGCAAATGTCCTGTTACATCTGACGTAAAAGGAACACAGCATTTCAGAAAAAGAACATCATACCAACAGTAAAATATGGTGGTGGTAGTGTGATGGTCTGGGGTTTTTTTGCTGCTTCAGGACCTGGAAGGCTTGCTGTGATAGATGGAACCATGAATTCTACTGTCTACCAAAAAATCCTGAAGGAGAATGTCCGGCCATCTGTTCGTCAACTCAAGCTGAAGCGATCTTGGGTGCTGCAATAGGACAATGACCCAAAACACACCAGCAAATCCACATCTGAATGGCTCAAGAAAAACAAAATGAAGACTTTGGAGTGGCCTAGTCAAAGTCCTTACCTGAATCCAATTGAGATGCTATGGCATGACCTTAAAAAGGCGGTTCATGCTAGAAAACCCTCAAATAAAGCTGAATTACAACAATTCTGCAAAGATGAGTGGGCCAAAATTCCTCCAGAGCGCTGTAAAAGACTCATTGCAAGTTATCGCAAACGCTTGATTGCAGTTATTGCTGCTAAGGGTGGCCCAACCAGTTATTAGGTTTAGGGGGCAATTACTTTTTCACACAGGGCCATGTAGGTTTGGATTTTTTTTTTTCCCTAAATAATAAAAACCATCATTTAAAAACTGCATTTTGTGTTTA
>JANRMT010062790.1:20567436-20609278 GCA_026402145.1 Polypterus bichir lapradei | reverse complement strand
TCCCTAAATAATAAAAACCATCATTTAAAAACTGCATTTTGTGTTTACTTGTGTTATATTTGACTAATGGTTAAATGTGTTTGATGATCAGAAACATTTTGTGTGACAAACATGCAAAAGAATAAGAAATCAGGAAGTGGGCAAATAGTTTTTCACACCACTGTAAATTTAACATGCCATCATAAATTAATGTAAAATACGATTTAAAACTTGAAAACTACTATGCATAATTGAAAACCACTTAGATCTTTAGGTTCATTGATTTGCCCACTGGAAAATGATGTCTAGGTCCTTTTAGATATTTTTGGACAGATAGGCAAAGAACAATGATGCCATCCATTAAGATAAAGCAAATCTTCCCAATGAGTCCCTGGAGGACATTCTATCATCTTTTGAAATGATGCTCCCACGTTTCTTAAGGCCAAAGGGCATCAGAACTGAAAAAGTCCTTTCAGGATGATCACAGCTGTCTACCTCCCCATCCTCAACTACCAATAACTAACTTCAGATCCAAGGAGTGGAATAATGTTGTTCCATGTAGAGACTTTAGGACATCATGGATGAATGGCATGGAGTAGACTTTGTGATAGGTCTTCTTGTTTAGCTCCCTATAACTGATGCAGAATTGGCAGGACACATAGGACTTTTGTAGGAGCACTGCAGAACTAGCCCATAATGAGCTGGAAAACTCAGTTACCCTTCCATTAATATGTGGTTGACTTCCACCTTGATTACCCTTCTTTTCAGAGGTGACACTCTATAGTCTATGTGGCAAACAGGTAGTTGGCTGACCATGTGGATGTGATGACACACAACATCACTTCAATCTAGTTTGTCTATCCACACTGAGGACCACCTCTGACACAAAGGCTGAACAAGTTGTGTCTGTTCAAAATTAGCCTGTACTGGGCTGGACTTGTCAGCCACTAGCACAATGTAGTAATGAAACTTAGGCCAAAGCAGATAATTTTGAGCCTTCCTCCCAAACAATGACTATGTCTCTCAGCTATTTGTACTGTCATTAATGACCTAATAATAATGGCATTGACAGGTGGCAGTCTTCCAATAAAAACACCCCAATCTCCCTGTGCATCCTGTGAAAACAGAATTTCATGGGAACTTTGCCCTTTGCCCAATGAACCTTTCCATTTTACTTTTGTACTTTCCCTAAGTTGCTCATGAGATACTATATTTCATTAGGGTGAAAGTGCTTCTGGTATATATGATGGTCTTGCCTATGACACCTTGCACTTGTATGGGCACCGTTAAGAAAGATAAGGTGGCTTGTGCCAAGGAGACATTGGTGCAGTATTCTGGTGAGGATTATTCTTGAGGTTTGGGAAAGGGAAACTCCAAAAGTGTAGCACCTCTGTGGGGTCCACTAACCCTGATGGCCACTCAGTCTTTCTCTTCTCAGGACTCCAACTTCACCACCTTATTCCTGATTTCTCAAACGCCCTCATAGTGGCTACCATCTGAGAGTCACATGCATCAAGGACATGTTGCAATATTTCCTTGTTCGACATGTCAGAGCACCACTCAAGGCATAATGCCTTAAATTTTCACACAAAGTCCTGGAGACCCTGCAATTGTTTTTGCACAAAGGTCCAGAGCTTTTCTTTTAACAGCACCTAGTAATTGTAAGGAGGAAATGCATCCAAAGAGGCAGCCTGAAACTCTTCCGTTTTTATACTTGTGCCACTCGGCAAACCACCATTAAATTAAATACACCAGCCTACCTATTTAAATAGCCTTATCCGCTTAATTAATGTTATTTATCAATTATATGAGGGAGTAGCTAAACTTAATAAAGTGTCTACTCTGGTGTAAAGGTTGACAATAGAGTCTAAATGAATGTGTATGTCCCTTGATGTGATCTTCCAGGAGTAGTATCCAATGTTTTTAGCATTGCTCCCACTGCTGCCTGTCATGTGGATCAGCTGGTTGAACACACATGCCATTGTTTGCATTGTAATGCTTACTTTATTTTGTAATGTGATTTTTATTGACTGGACACCATTCATTGTGCTCCAGAATCCAAACATTACACAACTTTGTAAGTTTGTGCATTACACTGGCATAGCTAATTGACAAAGTGCACATGGCCCTCTAAAAACCATGGCGTGTCCAACAGGGAATATTAGCTCCAAGTCTGATGTTTGGTAATGCACCGTGGAAAGGTAGTTCTGCTTATAGCACTGCATCAAAGCCACAATGCTGACAAAATACCAACAACAACACTAAAACAATCATACCACCAATGATAATTTTATACTTTGCTTGTATTAGTTATTTTTTTCAGTGTCACATCCACAGTACACTCTGTTGGCCACATTGAATATTAAAAGCATGAATGCTGTTGCAGTGGTCACGTTACTCAATTGCAACCTCTCTAAGTCTGGGATTGTAGGGTCCCCAATGCAAGGAGTGGTAACACTTTTTTAGAACTTCAATGTAATACTGTATTAATACATCAAACCATTCAGTCATTGTGTTTACATGTACACATATAATTGGGTCAAGGAGAATAACTTGGTTTAGGTAGAAACCTAATTGAAGTTCACCTTTGGCAAAATGCTTCAACATCATTAAACTGCACAAATAAGAGTAAAACATCATCATCAGCCTCTGTGAATCTGAAAATAAGAATGACACCTGTGGTCATTTTCTTGTGTTTTATGAATATGTCTAGTCAATTTGATGCTTTATCTATAGGTTTTTGTTACTGGACTGCTTGGCTGTGTGATTGATCCCTGCAAAGGACCTGGCATGTGTGCTTCTTGTCCTACTCCCAGTGCTGCTACAATAATAATAATACAGGTAAGGTAATTAGACTTCTTAACGGAAATTACTTTTAATGTGTTACCCTACCATTCTCGACATTGTGTTGCAGAATTTAGCACTGTTCATTCAGCTCATCAATACAAATGTATTAATTTCTGACATATTGAGACAAATTATTTTAGCAGAAGAAGGAATAATGCAATGATCTGAATATTTGCCTGTGCAAATTTGTATTGTGGACGCTTCTAACTGTGGCTACTGAAAGTGTCTGCAAAGCAAATACATGCACAGACAACAACATTGTTAACAGTAACCCAGTTATGGGTGTACATGGCCACATAATCAGATTTTTTGCAGAGAAATCTACCTTTGTTAATCAGGTTTCTCAGAGGCCCATAACCCAATTTCTCTAATTGAAATAAGGGTTTACATGGCATCTTAGAAATCATGTTTCTGTGAATAACTGGGTAATTGAAGTGCATGTAAACATATTAAGTTTTTAACTGGGCTCTTTGCCCTCACAGACTTCCACAAGCTAAAAATCTTTGGGACCAAAGAACTTTCTTAGTGTTTCCCAGTGCAGAAGCAAGAAATTCTTTAACACAGACCGACACACCATAATGATGAACAATGGGCAGAAATTAAATATACGTTCATGTCCATAGGTATTTGGACAGTGACATAATTTTCATAATTTTGGCTCTGTACACCACCACAATGGATCTGAAATGAATCAATCATTATATGATTGAAGCATAGATTTCCAGCTTTAATTTAAGGAGTTTACTAGAAATATTGCATATGCCGTTTAAGAATGATAGCCATTTCTGCATAGCAGAAAACATTTTTAACAGCCTAGTTCTGCCCAGTTCTGGAACAATTTTCTTTGGACAAAGGAAACTAAGATCAATATATGTATCAGAACGTTGGAAACAGAAAATTATGGAAAAGAGAAGAAACAACTCATGATCCGATCAATACCATGTCATCTGTAAGACAAGGAGGAGACACGGAGGAAGCAGTTTTATGGCATGTTCATGCATGGCAGCAAATAGAAGTCAGTCAGCAGTGTTTATTGATGATATGACTGCTGGCTGAAGTAGCAGGATGATTTCTTAAGTATATAGGTTTATGCTGTCTGCTCAGATTCGGCCAAATGCTGTAAAGCTGATAGGACAAAGCTTCACAGTACAGATGGACAATGAGCCAAACATACAGTGACAGCAAACCAAGTGCTTTTCAGTGCAAAGTAGTGGAATATTCTTCAATGGAGAAGTCAATCAATTGATTTGAAACCAATTGGACATGCATTTCACTTGCTGAAGACAAAACTGATGGCAGAAAGACCAACAAACAAGAAGCAGCTGAAGACAGCTGCAGTAAGGGCCTGGCAAAGCATCACTAAAGTAGAAACCCAGCACTTGGAGAAGACCATGGATTCCAGACTTTAGGCAGTCACTGACCGTAAAAGATTTTCAATTAAATATTGAAAATGATCATTATATTTATGATTATGTAAGTTTGTCCAAATATTTTGAGCCTCTGGAAATGGGGTGGGGGTCAGCTATGCAGAAAAATGGCTGTCATTCCTAGATGTCTCATACAATATTTTTGGTAAACCCATTAAATTAAAGTTGATATTTTACACGTTAATCACATAATGATTGCTTTATGCTTTGTGGTGTACAGAGACAAACTTATAAAAATTGTGTCACTGTCCAAATACATATAGACTTAACTGTATATGGGGCAAAAAGAATAATATTTCATAAGTAGGTTATATGAGTGCACAGGGCACAGTGACGTATTAATTGAGCTTTATGGCTTTCTACATAGGGTAAGATCATTAGTTTTTCTTATCTCATCTAAAGTTGCCAGATTATATCTTTTGCCTTTTATTTTTGGTGGATTTTAACACAGGTAATCCATTTGAGTTAATGTGTTTTGCCATCTCTGAACAATTTAATGATCTGGTGAATGTAGGAATGATTCATTCATTCATTCATTCATTCTCTGAAGGGGAAGGAGCCTGAGCTAGTGCGCGAGGTTGAGAGGTTCCGGCTAGATATAGTCGGACTCACCTCGACGCACAGCTTGGACTCTGGAACCAATCTCCTTGAGAGGGGCTGGACTCTCTACCACTCTGGAGTTGCCTCCGGTGAGAGGCGCCGAGCAGGTGTGGGCATACTTACTGCCCCCCGACTTGGAGCCTGTGCGTTGGGGTTTACCCTGGTGGACGAGAGGGTGGCCTCCCTCCGCCTTCGGGTGGGGGGAAGGGTCCTGACTGATGTTTGTGCATATGCGCCGAACAGCAGTTTGGAGTATCCACCCTTTTTGGAGTCTCTAGAGGTGGTGCTAGAGGGCATACCTTCTGGGGATTCCCTCGTTTTGCTGGGAGACTTCAATGACCACGTGGGCAATGACAGTGAGACCTGGAAGGGCGTGATTGGGAGGAATGGCCCCCCCGATCTGAACCCGAGCGGTGTTCTGTTATTGGACTTCTGTGCTCGCCACGGATTGTCCATAACGAACACCATGTTCAAGCATAAGGGTGTTCATATGTGCACTTGGCACCAGGACACCCTAGGCCTCAGTTCAATGATCGACTTTGTGGTTGTGTCGTCGGACTTGCGGCCATATGTCTTGGACACTCGGGTGAAGAGAGGGGCGGAGCTGTCAACTGATCACCACCTGGTGGTGAGTTGGCTTCGATGGTGGGGGAAGATGCCGGTCAGACCTGGTAGGCCCAAACGTGTTGTGAGGGTCTGCTGGGAACGGCTGGCAGAGTCCCCTGTCAGAAGTAGCTTCAACTCCCACCTTCGGCAGAACTTCGACCGCATCCCGAGGGAGGTGGGGGACATTGAGTCCGAATGGGCCATGTTCCGTGCCTCTATTGTTGAGGCGGCTGACCGGAGCTGTGGCCGTAAGGTGGTCGGTGCCTGTCGCGGCGGCAATCCCCAAACCCGTTGGTGGACACCGGCGGTGAGGGATGCCGTCAAGCTGAAGAAGGAGTCCTATAGGACCTTTTTGTCCTGTGGGTCTCTGGAGGCAGCTGATAGGTACCGACAGGCCAAGCGGAATGCGGCTTCGGTTGTTGCTGAGGCAAAAACTCGAGCATGGGAGGAGTTTGGAGAGGCCATGGAGAACGACTTTCGGACGGCTTCGAGGAGATTCTGGTCCACCGTCCGGCGTCTCAGGAAGGGGAAGCAGTACAGTGTCAACACCGTATATGGTGGGGATGGTGCGCTGCTGACCTCGACTCGGGACGTTGTGGGTCGGTGGGGGGAGTACTTCGAAGACCTCCTCAATCCCACTAACATGCCTTCCAATGAGGAAGCAGAGCCTGGGGACTCTGAGGTGGGCTCTCCCATCTCTGGGACTGAAGTCACCGAGGTGGTCAAAAAACTCCTTGGTGGCAGGGCCCCGGGGGTGGATGAGATACGCCCGGAGTTCCTTAAGGCTCTGGATGTTGTAGGACTGTCTTGGTTGACACGTCTCTGCAACATCGCATGGACATCGGGGACAGTGCCTCTGGATTGGCAGACTGGGGTGGTGGTCCCCCTCTTTAAAAAGGGGGACCGGAGGGTGTGTTCCAACTATAGAGGGATCACACTCCTCAGCCTCCCTGGAAAAGTCTATTCGGGGGTTCTGGAGAGGAGGGTCCGTCGGATAGTCGAACCTCGGATTCAGGAGGAACAGTGTGGTTTTCGTCCTGGTCGCGGAACAGTGGACCAGCTCTACACCCTTAGCAGAGTCCTGGAGGGTGCATGGGAGTTTGCCCAACCAGTCTACATGTGCTTTGTGGACTTGGAAAAGGCGTTCGACCGTGTCCCTCGGGGAGTCCTGTGGGGGGTGCTCCGGGAGTATGGGGTACTGGACCCCCTGATAAGAGCTGTTCAGTCCCTGTACAACCGGTGTCAGAGCTTGGTCCGCATTGCCGGCAGTAAGTCGAGCCCGTTTCCAGTGAGAGTTGGACTCCGCCAGGGCTGCCCTTTGTCACCGATTCTGTTCATAACTTTTATGGACAGAATTTCTAGGCGCAGCCAGGGTGTTGAAGGGGTCCGGTTTGGTGGACTCAGGATTGGGTCACTGCTTTTTGCAGATGATGTTGTCCTGTTTGCTTCATCAGGCCGTGATCTTCAGCTCTCTCTGGAGCGGTTCGCAGCTGAGTGTGAAGCGGCTGGGATGAGAATCAGCACCTCCAAATCCGAGACCATGGTCCTCAGCCGGAAAAGGGTGGAGTGCCCTCTCAGGGTTGGGGGCGAGATCCTGCCCCAAGTGGAGGAGTTTAAGTATCTCGGGGTCTTGTTCACGAGTGAGGGAAGAATGGATCGTGAGATCGACAGGCGGATCGGTGCGGCATCCGCAGTGATGCGGGCTCTGCATCGGTCTGTCGTGGTGAAAAAAGAGCTGAGCCGTAAGGCAAGGCTCTCAATTTACCAGTCGATCTACGTTCCTACCCTCACCTATGGTCATGAGCTATGGGTAGTGACCGAAAGAACGAGATCGCGAATACAAGCGGCTGAAATGAGTTTCCTCCGCAGGGTGTCTGGGCTTTCCCTTAAAGATAGGGTGAGGAGCTCAGTCATCCGGGAGGGGCTCAGAGTAGAGCCGCTGCTCCACCGCATCGAAAGGAGTCAGATGAGGTGGCTCGGGCATCTGATCAGGATGCCTCCTGGACGCCTCCCTGGTGAGGTGTTCCGGGCACGTCCAACCGGGAGGAGGCCCCGGGGAAGACCCAGGACACGCTGGAGGGACTATGTCTCCCGGCTGGCCTGGGAACGCCTTGGGATTCTACCGGAAGAGCTGGAAGAAGTGGCCGGGGAGAGGGAAGTCTGGGCTTCTCTCCTTAAGCTGCTACCCCCGCGACCCGACCTCGGATAAGCGGAAGAGGATGGATGGATGGATGGATGGATGAATGTAAGAGACATTCAGGCTGATGGTGCAGGTTTAGGTAAGAGAAACACTCTTTCAAGCTCAGCATGGTGCTTTTGTGGTTACCCACCCTATTCTAGCCTAGGTGATATGGCCTGCCAGGTCTTTTAAACACAATATGCTGTTTTGTTTTTTTGCGTCCCTGTTGCTGTTATTGTTTTTTTGGCCACTTACGTGCATGTTTATGTTTTTATTTTTACATACCTACTGGTTATGAAGTTGAATTAACAGGATAATCTCCAGCTCCTTAATGACCCTGAAGTAGAAAAGATTGTTAAAATATTGATGGACATTATGCAATTTATTTCAAGTTCACAGACATAAGTATATGCTTTTAATGCTTTCTTCCATATATTTATTTGTGGAAATAAATGCTTTTGAGTTGACTTCCTCTATAACTGCCCTCGACCTTCAGTAGAAGCTCTGAATGTCAACATGTGACAAGTTGACAGGCATTAATGATGTTTTCCTTTAATCCTTTCCTCTTTGAGGTGGTTTGTTACAACAAAACCTCTATATTACTGTTCCCTGAAGAAGCTATTTTTAACCACCTCATGCATTTCCTACGCATATTTCTTCATAGGTCTAATTTTTACATTTGTAGGCATAGTTGTAGAAGCACTTTTTGCCGTTTTTTGCTATTATTGCCTTATCCAATGATTCAGTTCTGAAATTTATTTTTTTAACATCAACAGCATGCATTTTAGAAATCTCCCAGTGCCTTGTTTATCTACAGATTCAGTGAAATTTGGCGCTGTGTTGCCGCAAGCAAATTAGAAGACATTTAATGAGAGAGAAAGCATGGCTAACAAATTGCCTCATTACAGCAAATGTCTCATTTACCAAAATGCACTTAAATGCACTTGATGCCACACTCTGTGCAAGACACTGTGAAACTACAAAGCAAGCAGGATTGGCCTTGACCTGGTAGGATGAAGCAGAAGTCTTTGCATAATGTATTCTTTAAGCCACCCTCCAGTAAATGGTATGCAACATAATGAGTCCTGTGATTGCATTTACAGCAAAGTCTCTCAAGCACAAATTTCTTCAATCTATCAGTGTATGCTGAAGGATGGGATTTGGAGATGGGTTACAAGAGGTTACAGAGAACGAAGGCTCACTCAAGTGCACATGTCTCTCTACTCTAGTTGAAAGTATTTTTTAAAAGTTTGATGTGTATTTCAAAGGCACTGAGAATATCAGCAGCAGACTTTGCAAAATCCCCCATTAATAATAGGTTAGGGAGAAACTTTTTATCCTTCACAACAGTTCTGGCACTTTAATTTTAATTTTAAACAGAAATATAGTATTCATTCTGATCTGGAATCACCTCATTTCTGTTCATTTCATCTCTTATCTGAAACAGAGAGTCACCATTATCTAAAATAGATCAATGAGAAAGGCCCACAGAAGAGACTAATAGGGACAGGTGGCAAACACAAAGAGATGACTCTAGAAGGATGAACCCTGAAGAAACAAAATTTAAGAGGTAAAAAGCACAAGAGGAAAGAGTGAAAAAGATAGTAAACACATATTGAGTTTGTGGTGGTCAGAAAATGAGTAATATAGTATTTTCAAAACCCTCTTACTCCAGATCTGGGCTATTGGCGCTGTAGCAGCATTAAGTACAAGGCATTGATACATTCACACAAGCACACCCACCTAACCTCAGACTTGCAGAATTCCTATTTAACCTAACATGCATGTCTTTAGAATATGGAAGGTACACTCGACTACCCAGTGAAAAACATAATTTAGTGATTAAGCTGTGCAAATGCACAGTTGGCTGCCAATGTTGCTTTGCATAAAGCTACATTATTAAGAAGGTTGAGGACATTTGTGGTAGACCGGCATATGGTGCCTTGCAACATGAGATGGACTCAGGGGTGAGCTGATGATACAAGGCATATGCTTATGGGACTGAGAATAGCCAACCTACACACTGAGCTTCATTAATGGCAAAGCACTGGTAAAGGAAGGATGGGCCACTAAGACACACTGTTGTTGAAAGGATAAACTTTCTAAGAAATGATGGACATTTGTACATGAACTAACCAATCAGTCTGTTGATTGATGTGATTAAATATTTTGTAACCTATTGAATCACATAAAACAAGTACATTTTAGTATAATCACAAACCATTTGTGGAGAGCAAAAGAGAGACAGAGAGAGAGAGAGAAGCGGCACTAACAAGATAACACATATCAACCTCCAAGCAAGCCACAAGCAAAGGTCAAAGCAGAGAGAAGTGAAATTGGCTTGTGTCCTGATGCTGAGTGCCAGTGTGTCCCTTGGCTGTTGTATGTGTTTTTGTAAACTATCCTTACATATTTAACTGTTGTTAGATTTGCTAGATATTATGAGAACTGTGATGTGTAATTAAGCTGAACAAGTTTAACAAGGCCATAGTTGAATCAGAGGATATAAGGGCTCTTGTTTGTCATTACTTCATCTTGGGTACTGTGAGAGGTACCCAAAACACACACAGTCATCCAGAGTAAGGAGAGGTCTGACCGTGTGTGTGTTTACAGGATAAGGTTGTGGACCCTGTAGTTTGTGAGGGCAGCATGGTGGCACAGTGGTATCGCAGTTGCTTCACAGTAAGGAGAAGAAACCAGGGTTGGGTCCCAGGTTCTCCCTGTGTGGAATTTGCATGTTCTCCTTGTATCTGGATTGTGGGAGGAAACTGGAGCACCCAAAGGAAACCCATAAAAAGACATACAGGTTAGGTGAACTGGCGATTCTCAAATGGCGCTAGTGTTTGTTTGGTTTGTGTGTGTGTTTGTGTGTGTGTTTGCCCTGCAATGGACAAGGACCCTGTCCAGGGTTTGTTTCTGCCTTGAGCCTTATGTTATCTAAGACAAGGTCCAGCCCCCACCACCCCTGTGTCCCTGGTCTGGATTTAGAAAATGACATGAGATGTCTTGGGTTTCTAGAGGAGGGACTCTCAGATAAGGTACTATGCTTGGAAAGTGGGCTAGAAGCTATTAGGGCGACTGCGAGAGAGCACTACTCCTGTAGCTCATATTTAACACAAAATTGAAACCATGACACATATAAAGCATTTATAAACCCCTGGTGCAAATTTTTGAAAATCACTGCACCACTGGGGAAATTCCTTAAGGACTGGAAGCTAGCAGATATCATCTCAATATGTAAACAGTGTCATTGAGCTGATCTAAAGTAACTCTAGGCCAGTAAGCTTAACACTCATTGTGGATAACTTAATGAAAGAAATCATTGAGGAAACGATTACACATTACAAGGCAAGAACATGTGTGTTAGCAAATCGTCAGCATGGGATCAGACCTGGGAGATCATGTTTCACTAATGTATTGGAATTCTATGAGGATGCAACAAACACATATGATCAGAGAAATGCATATTTTACTTATTCTGAATGCTTCTTATACATTTCTAAAGATTCCAGTTATAAAATAAAAGAATTGGGAATTAAGGGTTCAATGTGTAGGTGGGCTCAAATTTCAAGAACAAAGGGTATTGGTGAGAGGAACACTTCCAGAATTAGGTGATGTTAAGAATGGTATCCTTCAGGGATCAGAGCTTGGGTCATTGTTTTTTTTTTTAAAATACTGCATAGAAATAACCTGGATAGAAATATATATAACAAGCTGGTTAAGTTGATACTACACTTGGTGGAAAGGCAGACAATGGAAAACATAATCATTGCAGAGAATTTGACTGCATACAGTCATCAGCAGATTTGTTGCAGATCAAATTCAATGTAAATACATTTAAAGCATTACATATATTGAAGCGTTACATTATTAAAGATATTATATTTGAATATTCAATTAAAGGTTTGAAACTTGAAAGTCCATAATTGAACAATTAAAGAATTTGAACCTATTCAGCTTAAGCAGAAAGTAAGAGATGACATTATTGAATTGTTTAAAATTATGAATGGAATTAGTTCAGTGGATTCCACCCATTACTTTACAAATAATTATTTACAAGAGCATGTGGACGCAGTGGAAACTTAAAGTTAAATCAAAGTTTGCATGTTTTTCATCACACAAAGAACCATAGATATATGCAATACAGTAATCCCTCCTCGATTGCGGGGGTTGCGTTCCAGAACCCCCCGCGAAAGGTGAAAATCCGCAAAGTAAAAACCATATGTTCATATGGTTAATTTTACTGCACAACAAAGGAGAGCGTTACAGCTCTTCTAAAGGAGCATCTTCAGGCGACTCTGTAGCACCGCCGTTGTTCTTCTTCTGGCAGTCTTCAATCCAAATCCCTAAAGCAGATTCCATCTGGACTACTGCCTTATTATATCCACGTATAACTCGTTTTGCTCCCTGGTTAAAGGACACTGCGGCCGTAGATCTTATATTCTTTTCCTCCTTTTTAAATAAAAAGAATCATGGACTCATTAATGCCGTAATGGCATCCTGCAGCGGTGTAGCTGTTCCCTTCCTTCAACATATTCAAAACTTTTACTTTTTCGGCAATCGTTAGCATCTTCCGTTGGCGCTTGGGCACGGCCCCTGGAGCAGTAGCAGGAGCAGATTGTTTTGGAGCCATAACGAAGGGCTTGACTACGCACAAAGATAAACACAAAAGAGCACAAAAGTTAACTGTTTACACAGCGAAACACGTTGATGCTGAATGAGCGAGACGAGACTTCCTGGTTAACGCAGCGGAATCAAATTCGGCACTCCATCGCTGAGCCAATCAGCACACAGGAACTTGACTGCGTGCTCTGATTGGGTAGCTTCTCAGCCATCCGCCATTAGTGTCCCTTGTATGAAATCAAATGGGCAAACCTACTGAGGAAGCATGTACCAGAAGTAAAAAGACGCATTGTCTGCAGAAACCTACGAAGCAGCGAAAAATCCGTGTTATATATTTAGATATGCTTACATATAAAATCTGCGATAGAGTGAAGCCGCGAAAGTCGAAGCGCAATATAGCGAAGGATTACTGTACATTAAAAGTGGTATGGTAGGGAGTTAGACTTTAGAGACATTCAGAAGTCAGCTTGATGTAATTTTAGAGATATTAGATGAAAAGGTTTGACAATTGTTGTACTGCTGTATTTCATTTATTCCCAAAACTGGGCTGGGTATTGGTTATAAGGAAGTGGAAAACTAGATACTAGATAATCAAACTTCTCTTTTGACTTAGACTGATCACTGAAAAGGTATGTTCCTAAAAAATCTTCACCTATCCTTTTCTTTTATATCAAGTTTTTCCTCTTCTGGTGTTTGACTGTCTTTGCTGCCTGCCAGTGATGCCAATGATCTGTTTTCCAACTCCTTAACTCAGTGGACTCACTGATGTATGACAGACATTAATTCTTTGCCCTAGGCTGTAAATCCAAACAAAAAATATCACTTCTGCAGAAAATATACACTATATGATTATCTTTGTGTACTGTTTTCACTGCAACTTTTTCACTATTATTTTGATTATATTACTTAGTGACATAACTATAGGGGATCTCCCATCCCAAATTTGATATCTTACTGGTTCTTTTCTTGTATCTGAACAAAAACCCAAAGTCTGAGTTCCAGTCACACTCTTCAAATAATGTCAAAATTTGCAATGAGTTTTGGGAGATATGTCAATCAATGTCACCAAAGATGAAATTGGCTGGCTGGCATTGCAGCACTTTGAGGTTGATTTACCAATGTCATGGCCAGATGCTGTCCAGATGTTTCATCAGTGAAACTATTTTGTCATTTTGACTTTGCCATCCAAAAATCAAAAATTAGAGATGATCATAATTTACTGCAATGTTCTATTAATGGGAACCTTTATTACTCCGTCTGTTTAAGTCCCCATTGACAGTGTACAAATTTTCTTTATAGCTATAGACCCATTACCAAATGCCTAATGTGCAAATGAGCACCTACAAAGATTCAGACTGCTTCTTAATTACACTCCCCATTAGTTTATTACACTTGATATTAGTTTTTAAAAGGCATTGGAAAGGTTACAGCAAATACCGCATAGGACACAAACCATTTCTGTAAATGAGAATCAAATAAGGAAAATCAGTCACAACTCAGCCTCTGAATAGTAGAATAAGATACCTGAATGAAAAATAACTAAATCTGTCAACTCCAGATGCTGGGGACTAAAAATCTATACTGCTAGAAGAGCTGTCTGTCTCACTCTGAAATTGAATTTACACAGATATGTTGCTCTTTTAGTTGTTTAAAAGGTTTGAATTTGTGCATTGAATAGGTGCTTTAATAATGCTTACCATGCTGGTAGACAGAACGACTTAACTGGCTGGTGTTTACCAAAAAAGGCATAATAGAAAACAAAAGTGGATGTTTCATAGATTGGTAGAGTAGAGCATTATTAATACAAGACAGGATGTCTGAATAGCATGGTGTTGTTATAGCATGGTGGTGCAGGGGTTAGGCCTGCTGCTTCACAGCTCCAGAAGAACTGGTTCAAACCCCAGGTTAGGCACTCACTGTGTAGGGTCTGCATGTTCTCATTGAGTGTACAGGAGGCTTCTAAATCTCAAAGATACTGTATGCTGTGTTAAGCTATCTGACACCTCTATATTGGCTCCATACGGGACACTATGAGTGTGTGCGTGACTGTGTCATAAAGTGTGCAGCATCCATAATTATGCCTGATGCTACAGAGACAGGCTGCAGATCCTTTGACCCTGCAGATTTAAAAATCAACGGACAGATTTGCTTAAAAATGATTTATTTATGTATATTGGAATGTTTTGAAATAAAATGAGAAGCTTAGGAAGGATATTCATCTTAACAGCGTTAATTCTTCAAGCTAGAGTGAGATGAAGGTATGACTATCTATGCAAGTCTTGCTTAATTTTTTCCATACAGACGGTCGAAATTTTGCTGATAAAGAGCTTTATATTTACTTGTGATATTTACCTGCCTACCTTCCCTGGTGGCAGTCAAGTTAGATTTGTGGACATTAAGTCTCAGAACATCATTCCTCATACAGATCTCTTTGTGGTTTAGAAAGGAAAAGGAAGGGTGTATTTTTATGTCATGAGACTGTGTGGCCCTTTCTCATTTTAAGAAAAGGTAGAGACTCCTCTTTAAGATTATGTTATGAAAAAGAAATGACTATGTGGACATTAAAAATTGATGTAGCATCAAAGTAGTCTGCCACAAACAGTTTTTCAGACTTGGGTGTAAAAAACTAATCAACAATATGTGATTGAATCTCACTTTGTCACATTAGCAAATGAGCTACATTGGTGTAGTGAACACCATAAGTCTAAAAGGTGCACACTTCTTTGAATAAGAAATCAAGAAATAGCCAGGAGATGAAAAGGGTTTTCGGGAACAGGCTAAAGTCATAGTGGGTGGGGAAAAGTCAAAAATCAAGAAAAAAAAAAGGTTTAGGTCCAAAACTAATAAGAAAAAGGTCCCTAACTGACAGAGTTGAAGGCTCAATCCTTCTTAATGATTTACAGAGTGGTTTTGAATTATAGTATTATTTATTTTAGTATTATTATAAATTTTGGCAGTTCAATAGCCACTGCTCTCTGGTTTTGTTTTGGACTGGAGAGCATCCATTTATTTAATAGTTGACGTGACTAGCACAAGTTATGGGCTTGTGATGTCACCATGCCACCACTTAAATGTGACAGTGCAGTACAAATTTTATGTTAGGATTGAGATAAAAACATCTCAAACCTGTGATCACGTTTACTGTATTTTCATTTTAGACAATTTGGGTTTTTGAACTTTTGCAAATGGATTTCATTCTGCTTTTTACCTTTTCTTTTGGATTTGATTGCTCTGCCCCCTTCAATTTATGTTTTTGACTCCTGACTGTTACCTGGCTACTATTTTGTCCATCCCATTCATCACCTGATTCATTTTCAAGCCAGCCTTCTTAGGACAACACCTAATTTTTATTCAGCAGAAGCTTATGTCATACTGGAACCAAGACTTGTTCCGTTTTTGAATCCATCCATCCATTTTTTAACCTGCTCATCCAGTTCAGAGCCACAGGAAATTAAGTCTCTCCCAGCAGCATTAGGATCAAGGGATAAAGACATGTAAACCCGTTTACAGTAGTGGACACTCAGTCAGACACATACACCCACACTTTCTGATATTTGGTCAATTTAGAGACCCCAGCCTGTCACTACATGTGTTCTTTGGTAATCATGTCATACATACCTAGCTGGGCATGGTGTACGTTTTACAGAAAAAAGGGTGTTTTTTTAACTCAGTGGCAAATTGATCAAATTCAGTTCTAATTCTTATCAATATGTTAAAGTTTTATGCAGTGATAACAAAATAAGCTGCTTCGCTGTACATCACAGAGTAATTAAGGGCAAAACGTATTGACAAACAATAAAATGAAAACAAAAAGGAAAATAACTATTTCAACACTCCTCTTAGATACTGTAGTCTATAAAAAAATGGCATAACTTTTCCAAATCATGTAGAGACATAAATTTCACATTGTATGCATAAACAACTCGGAAAACTGAGGATGGAAAAGAGAGTTAAACTAAAAGGCATTGATATAAAAGAGAGTTTCTGCTGAGTACAACAGCGCTCAAAACGAATCCATGAGCTGCAGTGGACCTCAAGACAATGTTTAAATTCCCTGGCTTAAGTAACTTTAAACTGCCCACTACCTGGTCATGGTGTAATCTATCTATCTATCTATCTGTCTGTCTAGTGTTTGCCTGGGTTTTATTGCAGGTCTTCTAGTTTTCTTCCCACATCTCACTAATTAAATAAAGATAAATGTCAGAGCTATGTAGAACTTACAAGAGCTTAATTCACTCCCCAACGAAATATAGTCAATAGTGTTGATCAGCTAAATTTACCTAAGCATTTTTCACATCAAGTTTGTTGGAATCACCAGTGAAAATTCGCCATGTGGCCAGCTTAGATAAACTTTTTTTTTCTCAGTGCCCCATGATGCTTTGTTAGGTCAGTGTGACATCACAGAGCTGTAGCAGGCAATACTGGATGGTACAGCCAGCCCTCCCCTGAGTATATGACACTGATCCTAGTAGTGGTCAGTATGCTAGATCAACCTCTATACCTGATTAAATTCTTTTAGCATGGGTTTAATAAGAACTGTTTTACTGATGTATTACAAATTTGTGGAAAACTTGAGAGATTAGCAGTGTTTACTACTCGATTGCAGACAGAGGAAAAGTGATGCCACCTTGAAATTGAGAAATTAAATCCGGTGTCCAGCACCCATGAACCAGTAATGGAGTCCTGAGCAGGAGAAGATGGGTCATAGATGACTCGCAGGCATCGGGAATCAAAGCTCTGGGACTTGAGTCGCCGCTGTTTAACAGCAAGTCCGGCTGTTTTCCCACGATGGCGGCGGATGCGTTTGCGTCTCTGAGGGGCATTCAACTCACTGATACAGGTGAACACCGGCGTCCAGGTGAAGAAGTCAGGAGGTGAATAAAACAAAGGTGGGGGTTCACAAAAAATCCAATCAGGAGATGTACAGTGGCTTGCAAAAGTATTCGGCCCCCTTGAACTTTTCCACATTTTGTCACATTACAGCCACAAACATGAATCAATTTTATTGGAATTCCACGTGAAAGACCAATACAAAGTGGTGTACACTTGAGAAGTGGAACGAAAATCATACATGATTCCAAACATTTTTTACAAATAAATAACTGCAAAGTGGGGTGTGCGTAATTATTCAGCCCCCTTTGGTCTGAGTGCAGTCAGTTGCCCATAGACATTGCCTGATGAGTGCTAATGACTAAATAGAGTGCACCTGTGTGTAATCTAATGTCAGTACAAATACAGCTGCTCTGTGACGGCCTCAGAGGTTGTCTAAGAGAATATTGGGAGCAACAACACCATGAAGTCCAAAGAACACACCAGACAGGTCAGGGATAAAGTTATTGAGAAATTTAAAGCAGGCTTAGGCTACAAAAAGATTTCCAAAGCCTTGAACATCCCACGGAGCACTGTTCAAGCGATCATTCTGAAATGGAAGGAGTATGGCACAACTGTAAACCTACCAAGACAAGGCCGTCCACCTAAACTCACAGGCTGAACAAGGAGAGCGCTGATCAGAAATGCAGCCAAGAGGCCCATGGTGACTCTGGATGAGCTGCAGAGATCTACAGCTCAGGTGGGGGAATCTGTCCATAGGACAACTATTAGTCGTGCACTGCACAAAGTTGGCCTTTATGGAAGAGTGGCAAGAAGAAAGCCATTGTTAACAGAAAACCATAAGAAGTCCCGTTTGCAGTTTGCCACAAGCCATGTGGGGGACACAGCAAACATGTGGAAGAAGGTGCTCTGGTCAGATGAGACCAAAATGGAACTTTTTGGCCAAAATGCAAAACGCTATGTGTGGCGGAAAACTAACACTGCACATCACTCTGAACACACCATCCACACTGTCAAATATGGTGGTGGCAGCATCATGCTCTGGGGGTGCTTCTCCAGCAGGGACAGGGAAGCTGGTCAGAGTTGATGGGAAGATGGATGGAGCCAAATACAGGGCAATCTTGGAAGAAAACCTCTTGGAGTCTGCAAAAGACTTGAGACTGGGGCGGAGGTTCACCTTCCAGCAGGACAACGACCCTAAACATAAAGCCAGGGCAACAATGGAATGGTTTAAAACAAAACATATCCATGTGTTAGAATGGCCCAGTCAAAGTCCAGATCTAAATCCAATCGAGAATCTGTGGCAAGATCTGAAAACTGCTGTTCACAAACGCTGTCCATCTAATCTGACTGAGCTGGAGCTGTTTTGCAAAGAAGAATGGGCAAGGATTTCAGTCTCTAGATGTGCAAAGCTGGTAGAGACATACCCTAAAAGACTGGCAGCTGTAATTGCAGCAAAAGGTGGTTCTACAAAGTACGCACAGCCCACTTTTCAGTTATTTATTTGTAAAAAATGTTTGGAATCATGTATGATTTTCGTTCCACTTCTCAAGTGTACACCACTTTGTATTGGTCTTTCACGTGGAATTCCAATGAAATTGATTCATGTTTGTGGCTGTAATGTGACAAAATGTGGAAAAGTTCAAGGGGGCCGAATACTTTTGCAAGCCACTGTAAATTGAGAGGAAAACAAGCCAGAAAATATGTTTAGTAAAGACTCACAATCATAGGACAGTGACCGTTGGGATAAACTAAAACATAAAAACAAAGTTAAAACAGAGTAGAGAGACGAGCAGATGGCCAGCCACACCAGTTGGCGCCATCTTTCAGGTAAATCTTAAAGTTAATGTCTTTCTGCATGGACATTTTTAGTGAACTGTGTGTGGTAGGTGAGCCTACTCCTTCAATAGTATTACCAAGAATGCTGTGCTGTTGACACAAACAGGAAAGAGTGAAGAATCCACGTGCATGTCGTGCATTTGGTGGCAGCAGCAGTGAACAAACAAAAGCATCAGGGGTAAAAAAACAAAGTGTACTTTTTATTTTGAGTGAGGTGAATACCTACTATCAAATCTGAGGGGGTAAGCCTAAGTGAATTCCTTCTTTCTGTCTGCCACCATCTGTAAGAAATATTACTGTTTTGATATTTAATTCTATTAATATTATCTCAGGGAGGTATGGTAGTGCAATGGTTAACATGGCTGTCTCACAGCTCAGGTCACTAATTGGCCACAATAATCAGTCCAGCATAGCTGGCAAACACCTAAAAGGAACACTTAAAACACAATTGCAAGCTTATTCAAACTGCTAAAAGCTGGTATAGTTTCCCCATTGACTTCAAAGTACTTCACCGAGTTTGGTGATATACTTGAACATTTTGGCTATTTTGCTGAACTTATGCAAAGCAATTCAGCAGGGTTTGCTCTTCACTAGTAGTCAATGTGGGCAGCTGTCTGCTTTAACAAGTATTTTAACCAAAGTGGTAATGTTGTGTTCAAAAAGGACATAATTAAAAAGCTGAAAGACCAAGATATAAAGAGGAGACCAAACCAAACAGATTGTTAAAGAACAGACTGGTGGCCAAAAAGCCTATAAAAGTAACAAAATCCAGAAAGAAAAAATGAGTTAAAACATTTTTAGTAAAAAACAAAAGTAACACTAAATAAAAGGTAATAAAATGGTTAACAAAATGACACAGTAATAAATAAAAGAACAGTAAAGAATTACAATAAGAAAGACCCTGTAATTGAGATAATGGGCAAAGCAGAAATGAGTTAAAAAATATTGTAGTTTTGAAAAACTGAGTAAAAGAAGAAAAAAAACAACAGTATATGCCAAAATGCAAAAGGAAAATAACATTCCAAAGCCCAGTCACTGATGGGGAAAGTGTATCAAAATAATGAAGTTGTTAAATCTCAAAAAGATTAGAAGAGCTGAAAGTGCAGGTCTGTTTATTATTAGTATTCACAAATTGGTAACCAAAAAAGCATGTGAATACACGTCAAGATGCTGCATGCCCACCACATAACGACAGCAACCATCATAATGCATGGGCAGCCCTCAATCTCTGGAAACAATTGCAGCAAACAAAGCAACACAAAAAAAAAAGAAAAGAAGTCATAAAGCTCACAGGAACAACACCTAATGAGCCTATTTACAAGAATGGTGGAGCCGAAAGATCTTAACTGTCATATACGTATAAATTCAACCCTTCATGCATTTTTGCATTTTGATTTAAAATCCCCTTACTATTCTTTTTTTGGCATGACACATTTTAACTATCTCATAGAATGACAAGCATTTTGTCTTGGTTACTCTTTGCTTTTATATACTAACCTAGATTCGCTATTACTAACCACAGTTTTACTATATACACAGCATTGAGGTGGTGATTTGTGAGTACTGCAATAAATGGATCAGTATATCCTTTACTGAATTGGAAGACATCAGTTCCCTACTTACATTAAGTCGGGTTAAAACAGGATATGAAACTCACAAGTGGAATAAAAGGAAACAAATATTCCAATATAAGTCATTCTGCTGGGCTCATCAATCCATCCATCCATCACATAAAACGTTTTTGATTAATTTTATAATTACATACCATTCCAGTATAATATAAAATTGTACCATGTACAGTACATTGTCTGAGGATTTTGCAGGAGAAATTCAGTCCTTAAAACAGGACTGCAGCAAAATCAATATATCATTTTGAAGTGTTTTGTGTTTAATGAAAGTGACAATGGATCAGGAAAATAATGGGGTCCTAGGGAATACCACAGTACAGGGAAATCTCATAATATTTGATGGACACGGGCAAAAAACAGAAATAAAATAAACAGAAATAAAAAGCTGTGTGATGGATGGGCAGAAACTCTTGATTAGATTGTAAATAAAAAACTCCATGTTCATTTTCAGCCAATCATGTTATTATGTCACAATGTCTCAATGTTTAATTAAAGCAGAATCAATAACTCTTACCCAAAGAGAATGTTACATACACAGTAAGCCTTTTGTGCACGCTGTAAACATCAGAGGTGTCACTTTTTTAAGTAAAAAAATAAGACAAAGCATAAAGTTATAAATAATACAATATAACGGGGAAATAACTAAAGGTTTTGACAGCTGTGGTGTTAAATTTCAATTCTGAGTAAAAGTTACAAAACACTTCTTCATATAGGACTCTGTAGATACATGTGAGAAGTTACCTCTTAGTCCATGCAGTGTCAGACCCACTTAATCTGCAGATTTGTTTTTTGCTTTTTTCTGTCCTCACAGCCATATGACCTCATCTTCAAACTCGATTTATTCTTTTGGTTTCTCTGATTTCCTGTTTACAGACTTAGTGTGTTTTTTTGACTACAGTATGTCTTATTTCTTGGTCCTTCACATGAAAACTGTTTTTCATCTTTTTAAAACAGTAAAAACAGGTATTTATTCCTGTTGGACTAGTAGAGTAGCTTAATCACTTTCTCACCAGAAAAAAAAAACATCATTGATATTGTCTTGTCATCTTTTTAATTCTTTAGCTACTTAAAATGTACTTTTATCATTATTACATTTTTAATATTTCCCTTAGTGTTCCTTGCCAAAGGTGTCTCCGAATTTTGTCCTGTTGCTATGTCATCATGTCATTTCCAGGCACGTACTTTGCTCAGAACATCTTATGACATTATGGTGGCCATATAATTTAGGGTGAAGCCTTAGACATATCATCTGATCTTGGTTTATAAATAAAGAGAATACTTCTTTGTAAAAGAAAATGTTTTTTAGACAGTTTATGTTAGGACAATTTTAGGTTTAGATTTTCTGTCTTTGTAGTAACTTTGAGTTTGGCTTTTGCTGTTTTGATGAATATCTTTGACTCTACAGTGAAACAAACCACACTCCCATTTGACTCTGTTTTTTGCCTTATCAATACACCTTGATTTCAGTTTTATGGAGTGCTCTAATTGAGCACAACAAGTCATATACAAGTTTCGCTACCCACCTATCTGTCCATATCTCCCTCTTCCTCCTTCCAGTTGTGTCTGGTTGAGCCATTGCCCAGACTATACTCCTGACTCTACACTCAGCAAGCTTATGAGACTGAGGTGATTTTAAAATTTCACCCAGAATCACTTCCATCATCAGGAAATTGCTTTGCAAAATGGACACCCCAACAGAGTTTAATTCAATTCAATTCAGTTTATTTTTGTATGCCACTCTTCGCTGATTGCAGGCACAGAGCATTATGACAAATTCCATCTACCATCCACTGGTTTCCTTACACTACTGACTCATTAATCCCCTTGTGAAGGCTAGCACTCAAACTGCTCCACACCTAAAAGCGCCGCTCCATCTCTGTTCTGCCAGTCATTTCCCTTTGACATCATCCCTGCTGGTGTACCCATTTCTTTTGAGCACCTTGCTGGGCCCTTCCCCTGCCTTGTGTCAACATTGCCTTTCTATCATTATCTTGTCAACCAGGCCATCCACCACACAGCATTCATCAAAACTAGAAAAATGAACTGCCTGATTCACATTTAATACATTCCAATCAGGAAAGCAGGAGAAGTTCACATAATGTATACAATGTTGTTTGGGTGAGGCATATTTGACTGATTCTGCCATCAGAACAGCACAGATTGAACAATTCAACAAATCCGTTGATGTTCAGATTAAAAAAGTATCACCTACTGCAACACGTCACGACAAGATAGTTCTGATTACTGTTAGTGTCTTCCTTTGTCTTTTCATTTCATTACAGTTTATAATTATATATCACTCCTAACAGGAAATAGCTGCAGAGAGTCTGGTAAGGTCATCTGTTTTTACTTGGTGTTAATGGTAACTAATTGATTAAATCAATTTCTCAATTGGTCATTTTAAATTATGATTTTCAAAACAAAATGCTCACTAAGAATGAGATGAAAAGTTTTACTAAGAGCAAAAAAAATGAAGAGCAGAACATCTGATAAAACTTGAAATGGTATGATTTTCAAATCTATGTATTCAGCATTCTTCATTTGCTTGGAGAGAAGTTACAGTATGAGCGAATGACGGAAGTTTAAATATTTAAAAAATCTAAAGATGAAAAAGGTTTTCAGTTTCAAACTGTATCTAAATTATTTATATCTGATCATGACTTAAGATTTGGGATTAATGTAACGGCACAGATACTCCACTCTCAGTTGTCATAGGAACGTTCCAGCGAAACACTTTCCACAAAAATGAAAGACTCATTCCTTTGATTTTCCTTTTATAGGAGAGCTTGTCTTTGTTTTCCTCTGCAATCATGATAAAGGAAACAAGGGGAAAAGGACAGGCTTGCTCAAATCATTTCAGCATGAATGAAAAAAGCAGAAGGCACCACTGTCAAATAAACTCATAAAAATGTATAACAATATTCTTGTGAAAACATTGATTGGCTGAGAAAAGCATAAAAACTGTAATGTAGCTTTTTGACCAGACACCGTTTGTTTAAAGACATAATGGTGCACTGTAAGAAACATTAAGATTATATGCTTCATTTTTTAGTTTATTTAGGTAATTAATTATTTGACAACAGAGCTTTGTGCAATTGATATATCCATCAACTCTTGAAATTACTCATTTGTAATCTTAAGGGGTTTCATGCGTATTCTTAGTAAAAGTAGTCTAGTTAGCTAATATATTTTCTTTATAACATAAAAAATTATAACAAATGTCTATTTTGTCATTTGCTAGTAACGTTATACATAGTGTAAAGATCCAGAGCCAAAATTATTCTCCAACACGAAATTTATTCCCAATTTCAGATAAAGTATGAACACCTGATGATGTTCTAAACTGACCTTTCTGCTTTTACTTTTTCTACATTTTCCTTGTTTGATAGTAGTGATGATATCACTGGTTTTGCTAACTGATCATGACATTTTTTTTCAGTAGAATAACTTAAATTTAATTGTCCAATCCCTCACTTTCAGATTCTAATTCAAGATCACAGGTTGGAAGAGAATCCAGTCTATGGTAGAATATACTCTAACACACTCACACCCATTCACACTAGGGTACTTTTAAACCCAAGATTAAATGAAAACATGTATTTTGGTGACAATATCCTCATGCAGTCATGTCAACAGTTTGTGGGTGGGAGTTAACTTATCACTGCACCACCATGCCACAGACATGGCTTAAAGGATAAGTTTGGTATTGTTCAAGTCAAAATTATTTCTTCACACTCACGGTGCATATTAGTTTGCCACATGAAATTGTGTTCTAAAGTGAAGTATAGGGTGGTCCAGATCTAATTATGCAAATCCGATCGTCTGGATGACTTTGATTTATTCAGAGACGATTCCAGTTTGGCGCGAAGGCGATTCTTCATGTTGTCAGTTCGCACACTTCTCGATGGTCTGGGATTTTTCGGGTGATTTTCTATGTAGTAAACTTAATAAGTTATAGCATAATGAAAATTGCATAATTAGATCTGGACCACCCTATATATTTATACATTTTAAAAAATAACTATGAAGGAGCTAATGGCTACTGACTAAATTTTGCACACAATTTCATGTGGCAAACTAATATATACAAACGACTGTAAAGAAGTAACTTTGTCTTGAGAAATACCAAACTTATTCTTTAACAAATGTCACTGACATGGCTTTCAGATGGATAGATTCACATTATTCTATTTCTCCTCATACTTTATACTCCACAATCCTGGAATACATTTAGTGTGTCTTCTCTAAACATTTTCCACACTGTGTTCAGATGAGGCCTCATTGCTACCTTAAACAATTTAAACCTCTTGTGTCTTGAAACTCCACACGGTATGCTGTATAACTCAAACTCCCATTAGTGTTTCTAATTGCTTCTATACCCTGGGTTGTTATTAATAATGATAAAACCACTAGGACTGTTTCTTAAAAGGGGTACTTTCTACCTTCACAATGTAAGTTGCAGATTACTAGATCTGTTATGACTTGTTTAATTATTTATCTAAATTTGGAATCATCAATTATTGGGCCATAGCCAAATCGAACTAACACAAAAGTTTTCTGTGGCCCCAAGCCAATCAGGGTTCTGTGGAAGGGTGAAAAGGGGGCATCTCACCCCTCAAATGAATGGTTAATTTGTGATGCATCGATTCAGTGCAGTATAAGCTCTCATCCCTCTAATTCAGACTGGTTCTGTTCTGTATTTCTATGACTGAATAAAAAACAGGTTTCATATTTTTGAAACTGCTTTTTGAGATAATTTCTCAATGTTTGTGTATCAGTGTTTACTGGTGATTTTATATTTGTTTTGAGTCTGTATTTTTTGTTCAGTGAGTGAACTGAGCCATAATCTCACATTAGTTATGGATACTCTACACATAGTGTGTTTATTTTGCATTAACATTTATAAAGACTGTTTCAGCTCTCATCTGAGAGGAAATATGCAGATGAGCATCTGCAGGGGGAGCCATGCCATGTGTGCTGCAACATCTTAAAAGGAACCGTGCTGAAGAGTATGGTAGGTTGGCCTGAAAAAGAATGAGAAGATGGATAACATGGTGAGGGGAGCTCACGTAGACAGTAATTTTCTGAGAAGGTTTATATCAAGCATCTCCGGAGGTCGAATGTGGGACTTAATTTAGTTACTCATCAGAAAAGGCCTAAATAATGGATTTTCTAATTGCTATTAACCATTCCTTGTGCCTGTGTCTCAGTCTTTCTTCCACCACACCTTGACTTGTTCCAAAACAATGAATTTGTTAAGGAAAGAGAATAACAGCTGGGATGCACACTGCTAATTCCCATTATAATTGTTAACAGTCATGTCACCTCCTAATTTCCTTTGACCTAAACAGAAAAAGGTTCTTCTTTTTCAATCCTTCTTTTATTATATTGTAATAAATTACACACTGTGATGGGGGAAAATCTCCACTCATAAATTTAATTAATGTGACATATTAAAGAAAGAGTTAAGATACATTAATCACAAACAACACTTACAGTAAAACCCCACCCTTACCCAGTGCAGAGAGCTGTCTGATACCAAAAAACTCACTTTATTATAAATCCTTTTAATTAAAAATATAGGCTGTAGCCAAGTAGACTTATTTTAGAATAACACTGATACATTCTTGGCTAATTGTGAAAAAACTCTGGACAGTTCTACTCAAAGAAAAGTTTTTTTTTCTAGTTTCAGATAATATAACATGCTACTGTCCTGTACAATTATGGGGAATGCATTATGATTCTTCCAGTTAAGCAAAATTAGTCTGTGTTCTAATAACGTAGTATTGAAAATCCCAATGGGCAAATGTACAAGTAGGAGAGCAGGCTTAATACATTTTAATATCTGGGCTTCATTCAAAGACCTAGTGCCATAAATGGAAACAAATAAAGTGTGACAATACACAATACAATCTGGGTCATGATGTAGTTCCGTAAGAAGATATAGATCAGTCACATATCTAATATGTGTGTGCTGGTGCACAGGTGGAGCTTGTCTTGGCAGGAACTCAAAGATTTGTGGTTTGGCTTCCTCCTTGCTCTTCTTCTTTCTGATCCACTCATTTGTTTGATCTTATATTGATTGTTTATAAGGCAACTTTGCCATTATGTGGAGTTCAAAAAACTGAAATCCATAACTTTAAAAACAAAAGCGGTAGATAACAGCATGCTTGTAAAACAGCTTATAAAATTATATGTGCATTATAGCAGCAGTTCTGAATTATACATTTGATTTAAACTGGTTCTTATCTTTTAACAACAACAACATGCACAATTAAAAAATGTCCCACAGCAGGATGCTTAAAACTTTAGACTTACAGCAGGGCTTTTTACACTTTCTGCATAAACTAATTACTAAACTATTCAGGTAATTATTAAGCAAATACAAAAGAATAATCAGAAAATGTACTTTTTCCAGCAGTCAAGTAAAATTATAAGCTGTTTTAACTTAGAAAAGGAATAAGGTGTCTTTGTAAAAAGTACTGTACAGTTTTTTAAGTTATAAGAAATAGTCTGCTCCATCCAGAAAAGTTCTGCTCTTTCCACCAACAGATGCCACGAACAACAAAACATGTATTAAAATACATAACGTTCACTTTATTCAATAGTAAACAGATCAACTTATCTGATATTCCCTTTGCCAAAATTTGAGTTTGGCCAAATTTATCCAGTTCTGCCAAGAAGACATCTAGCCATTCATTCATCCTTTTCATTAACATATGTATTCCACACAGCCTAGCCTATTTTCTGAGCGCCAAATTTTTATGTTCTTTTAACCAATAGCATTACTTACTGCATTGTTTCCCAGCCTCGGTCCTGGGGTCCCACTGTGGCTGCAGGTTTTTGTTCCAACCAGATTCCTAATCAGTGACAACACCTGATAACACTGATCTCATTTAATTAGCTGGGATTATTTTTCTTTTATTCTACATTCAGAAAAGCACAGTAGCATGTTTTTTACATTTATGAGACATTTAGAAATATTTCTGCTTTTGATGTAGATTTAAATGCTTAACTCTCTTTTATTGATTTTATTATATTTTGCCCTTTGTCTGTGCAGTTTTTCCTCTTCATTGTATCTTATTAATGACAATTAAAAATGAGCAGAGCAGACACGCTGGCAAACAACACTGAATAATCAAAGGCTGCAACTACTTTAGCATCAGACCCACTAATTAGTGAATAATGGATTAATTAAACAATTAGAACACCTAGAAAAGTAGAAGGAAAATCAAGATGAAAATATTGTTAAAAAGAAAAAAATACATTATTCCCATATAACTGCTTGGTACATTTGAATATATATGCAGTATGTATATATTTTTTTACCAAGCTTAGTTTTCTAATTTCTATATTGTTCCCAAAACACAGAACTAGAGAAATAACTCATCACTTAATTAGCCCAAGAGTCCAATTAAAAATAGAAGCTGGTTGGAACAAAAACCTGCTGCCACAGTGTACCCCTAAGGACCTACACAGTTAGTCCCTAAGGACTAACTGTATATACTGACGTATAAATTGGGTCTTGAAACATAAAATCAGACCCGTACGCCCGTTCAAAAATGAGACACTTAATTTTTTTTTTTTTACATCTTCTTGCTTCTTCCATCAGTTTCTAAGATGTATTGAATTTTGTTGCAGCAGCATAGTTACCAATTTCTTTCGCTACTTCAATGACGTTTACTTTAAAACCAGCTTCATACAGTATTTCATTCTGATTGAACGCTTCATCGTAGGTAAGGGATGCTCTAATGATAAAGGTGTACGAGGGTGTGAGATACATAAAACACAAATTAGTGCAAAAATTGCTTTGGAATGGTTCGGGTATTACCATGTCGTCACGCAGGCCCAATAGAGAGAGAGAGAGAGGTTAGGAGCACGTGCTGGTACAGCACATTGCTGCACCCACATAGAAAAAAAAGGCATTGTGCTCCGCGGTTACTCTCTCAGGTGGGTGTTAGTATATCATAATCCCTTGTACCAATAGCATGTATTTTCCGCATTCGACTTATATGACGGGCGGCACGGTGGCGCAGTGGTGGTGCTGCTGCCTCGCAGTTACGAGACCCAGGTTCGCTGTGGAGTTTGCATGTTCTCCCTGTGTCTGCGTGGGTTTCCTCCGGGCACTCCGGTTTCCTTCCACAGTCCAAAGACATGCCGGTTAGGTGGATTGGCGATTCTAAATTGGCCCTAGTGTGTGCTTGGTGTGTTGGTGTGTTTATGTGTGTCCTGCGGTAGGTTGGCACCCTGCCCAGGATTGGTTCCTGCCCTGTGTTGGCTGGGATTGACTCCAGCAGACCCCCGTGACCCTGTGTTCGGATTCAGCGGGTTGGAAAATGGATGGATGGATGGACTTATATGAACAACATTATAAAATGCCAGAAATTATACTGTAAAATCAAGTCCCGATTTATCCGCAGGAGAACTTATCCTTGAGTATATATGGTAATGCCACCCAATTACTCATCTTACACTGTCTGATTTACATAATCTTAGCCTGAGCCAATATTGTTTCATGTGACTTTGAAAATTTTTCAATAAAGCTTAAAGACCACAGTACTTTAGAATTAATTTCATGAATTTATGTTAACTCTACATAATTCTTCACTGTGTTTGTATATTTATTTATTTATTATTTTATTTACAGTATTTACCACCACCTGATCAAGGCACATGCAGCCACCTGTGGTGCTGGAATGAAGGCGGGTGCCCCAGCTGTCCACAAGGCCAACTTCATTGAATCCTATCATCTGATGCCTAGAAAGCAAATGGAATTAATTAAGAACATTTATGTTAGGTAGAATGCCCTGTGAGGCCTGGGTGGCCTTTTTGACCTTGGAACTCATGCAGATTTTGTTTTTCTTTCAACCTTAACTGGACTTATTTTTTGTTTTTCTCTCCTCCCAGCCATCTGACCTTATCACTGGACATATTTTTAGAGACTGACATTACTACATCTACTCTTCTGCTTGTTATGTATCTGTTTTGTAAGACTGTATACTGTAGATTTATTTGGTTTTTTTTTTTACTTATTCTTTAATATTATTGCCTAATCTTATTTTTTGTTATCTTGTAACTTTCTCTTTGACATCTTTTAAAGTACTTTGAACTATATTGCTTTTATGAAAATGTGCTATATAAATAAATGTTACTTATTTTCTTATCTACCTATTTATGTATTTAAAGAGTTTCTGTGAAAAGTCAAATTTCACCCTAGGGACAAATAAAGTTCTGTCTATCTATCAATACATCTATGTATCAATTTGGCACAGCATGACGGTATACTGGTCACCACTACTGTCTTGCAGCTTAATGGATTTAAGTTCACTTTCCAGCATCCTTAGTGTCTTTGTGGACATGTTGGTGTTCTCTGTGTACTTCAGTTTCCTTTCATATATTTCAAGGATGTGCTGATTGTGACATTTTGCAACTCCAAATTTGCTCTAAAAAGAGTGTGTTTGTGTGAATTAATTTGCCCCATGATGCGTGTGACTCCTGCAGGATTAGGTTTCTTCACTCTGTAACCCTGAAAAGGCAAGTTTAGGAAGTGGATGACTGGTCAGATATGACAAATAAAATTTGAGCTTCAATGTGAATTACTATGTAGATTAAACAGCAATATTCTCATTTACAGCTTTAATTTAAAAATACTCTATTTCATCATTGTTTAATTTACATGTTAAATAAACTATAACAATGTAGAGCTCACAGATTCATTATAATTAGCTAGACAATTGCTGAGTCATATATATGTAAATACACAAAGCATTTTAATGCAAAGAATAATTCAGTTATTAAAAGTTTGTGCTTATGGCTAAATAAGAATGAGACTTTGCACACTTTACTCTCTCAGTAGTTGTAAAACGTTCTGTATTATCAGAGCCTGACATGGTGTCATTTCTCTTTATTACACATACTACAATAATTCAGAAATCCAGCTTTTTGAAATTTGTTTTAATAGAGTCAGTAGGGAAGGAAACTGCTGTTGTAGCATCTGGGGTAAGTCCCAGACTGGAGAGGGCAAAGGTTACATTAAAATATAAAATTCTGGATCTCAGATAGTTAGTATTTATTTTAACGTTACCCTTTTTCTAGACTATCTAAAGTCAGTCTGTGTTCATCTTTATTGCATTTTGTTTAATTCTTCAAACTGAAGATAAATCAAGTTCTAACCATGTGGTAAATTGAAAAATATTTCATAAAATGCAGAGTTGATTTTTTTTATGAACCCATATGGTCAGCCTGGAGATTAAGGGCCCAGTTTCAGTAATAATGCATGGCAGTAATGACCCCAAGAAATAGTTTAAACTATTTTTTCTTTTTCCCCATTCTTGTGATTTTTTTTATGTATGTTTTAGAATATAATAATAGATTGCTGAATCACAGAAATATTTTATCTACAAAAAAATCAGATAAATGCATTATTGTGTAACTAACACCGTGTGTGCAAATAATATGTAGAATTAAATTTTGTACTTTACCAAACAGCACCCTTGGAGAACTTGCGTCATATATTTATAGTTCTGTTTGTAAATAAATGTTTTAAAACGTGAGTGAAATTTACTCTGAAATGTCTTCCATTTATGACTCCCATCCTCACTGAAGAACTGATTTTTGAAGTCGCAGGTGGCATCCGTCTTAAAAAATGTTTTCAAAGTTCTAAACATCATGTCATGTCTCTGTTTCTCAGCGTAATCACAGTTCATTTAAAATGTACAGACTAAACTGTTTCAATGTGTGTATTTCCTCATAGTTAATGCATAACTTGCCACTTTTTATAACTTTCTCCAGTGTCTCGTATTTTTTTTTTTAAATAATGAAGGATGAAATTACACTCAGTATACCACACGAGGCCATGCAAGTACATTATATACTGTAGCAGCCTTGACATGTACTCCATATCCAGTGCTATATAACACAACATCCTATTGGCCTATTTAGTCACTTTCATTCACTAACTGGTTGCAGATAGTAATAGGTCCACTAACACTCATATCTATTTTCCTGTCTGCATAGTCTTAAGTGTACTGTATGATCCTTCAGCTCTGCCTAAACCAAGTAAGTCTTGTATCTGTCAACTTCTTACACAGATCTGACCTATTGTAGCTGACCAGAAGAAGATCATTAAGCCCCTGTCTGATTCCATGCATCTGTCTATCCACATCTGCACTAACGGGAACTCCAGTATGAAAGGGCTACAGGCATATCCTCATCTGGTCTGATAACCAGTTGGAGATACTGCAGTTTTGCTTAGTGCTTTAGCTACAGTTTCCTGTTTTACCCACCACCTTCTTCAGCTTCATCTTCATTAAATGATGCATTCCCTTTGAGACCCCAATCCTTTTTATGTCATTCTGATCTGATTTTTTTGCAATAGGCAGATTGTACTTTATTTATGTCTTAGGGGAATTCCACTCACTACAACAGTAACAAGTTATATAAATAAATAATATAAAGAAATTTTTGTCCAATGCCAATATATCTGCCAAGTATAAATAGGTAAAAGAAAGTCAATAAATGAGAAAGCAATATGATTTAAAGCAATAATGGAATGAACTGGTGACTAAAGGTGCTCCAGGATGTGGTGAAGAGGATGGACTTCATGGTAACACTTTAGTTTAGGTACTGCAAACGTTTATCTAATACTCATTTACTCTTATGTAACAAGATCTTACCAAAGGAATCTTCTTATCTTAATTACACTTACAAAGGCGCAGTAAATAGTTTATTCATCTCTGTGCTGTGTGGCATATTAAAAGTCTTTGATACGCTGGTAAAATGACCTGTGACTATCCATAATACTGAATTATGCAATGTTACAAGAAAAATGTTTAATTGAAGCTAACTCTCACCATTCCAAAGTGGCTTTTTAAGTAAGCCATGTTTCTCAGAGATGAATAACCACTTTAATGAGGTTTCTAAGTGTTACTAACACCAATAGGAGACTTTGTTAAGGTCTTGCTACATAAGAGTAAATGGGTAACAGGTGCATTTTTGCAGTACCTAAACTAATGTGTTAACCAACTTCACCATTCATCACGGTCTGATTTTGATATCATTATTGCCTTTCACCTTCAACATCATCTTGTTGTTTGATATAGCTATAATTTCATTTCATTTCATTTTCTAGAGGTTAACCTACCTATGAATTGTATGCATGTTCTTTAAGAGAGATTTCAGTGACTCTATTAACTGACTTGTTTTTCTATTTTTATATAATATGCAATTCATTAAAAAGAACAGCAGCCCCAATTTCCAGAAAAAAAAACCTTTACACTCAACTCAGTATTTCCTGTGTCTAAAACTTTTTTGCACCTTTCATCTCTGCTCTTTGGTGTTTTTTATCCTTGCTCCTTTCATCCTGTTTTACAGTCTTTTCCACAAAGTTCCACAGAAAAAAAGTTTGCGCAGGCCTTAAAAATCCAAGGTGATATTGACAGAATTCCTGGGTTATTTATATTTCATTTGTCCTGAGGCAGAAAGTTAAAATATAATGTTTTCAAGGCAACAAGAAGGACATTGGGTTTTCTTTTCTGTTTGGCAGCTGATTAAATTTTTATCCAAAATTATGCTTCTTTGATTTATGTAGTCATTTCTCCTGGACTTTTAGTAGTGTGACAGGGCCATTGGCATTCATTTTCTTGGGCATATTGCCTGTCAAGCCATATTTGTAAGTGCCATCTACTACCACCCGAATGAGTATTTGATAATGACAGTTAGAATGGCCTCGATCAAGAGGTAAAACACATGTCTAACATTATTAATTGTGCCTCAATTATTTTCATGTTAGGTTCCATTTAGTCTTATAGGATGGAATTAGAACTGGCACTTTACATTTTTTATTCCCTGCTTATAAACTTAATGACAATATGTTAGCTCAAGAAGAAGTGAAGATATAAACTTTTTTTTTTCAAAACAATATGAAAATAATTACCCTTTTATTTCCATTAGACCACTTCTAGTCCAGTTAATTCTCTTCCTTTAGGCTCTTCTCCTTCTCTGTTGTTCCTCACTCCACAATGGAATTCTTTCAGCAATAAAATAATTGACTGTCTATCCACATATCCAAACATTTTGCTTACCCTTTTAATTTAATTTAGGGGTTTTAAGTGCTTCAGCCTTATTAGGATGGTTTATCCCAGGATGGTTTGAAATATTCTCAGATGTAAAATGTATTATTATTAGACATTGTACTAGCAGTAGCAGTATGACTTTCTTAAATTCACTTAATCATTTTCACGATCATAGAGGCCAGAGAATATTCTGTCAGCTTTGGCTGTAAGGCAAAAAGAAATTCTGGACATCTTGCTGGCTCAATTGCAGGGCCCATGTATTCACCCATGGCAAATTTTGATTCATTAGTTACACAAAATGCAAATATTTGGTATCTGAGAATAACATCAGAGTACATGGAGAAAAAGCAATGCAGAATTAGAGAAAACATGCAGATTCAACACAGAGACTGGGTGCAGGATTTAACGCCATTATAGTAGTTAGAACATCTGTGCCATGGTGCAGCCCTATTAATTTTAATTAGAACATTGGAACATTTAGATGAGAACAGTCAATTCATCCCAACAAAGCTTGCCAATCCTGTTCACTTAATTCTTCTAAAATAACATTGAGTTTTGAAAATCCCTGAAGTCCTATCGTCTACCACACTACTTGGTAACTTATTCTAAATGTCTATTGTTCTCTGTGAGAAGAAAAACTTCCTAATGTTTGTGCAAAATGTATCCTTAACAAGTTCTTAACTGTGCCCCTGTGTTCTTGTTGAATTTGTTTCAAAGTAACAGTCTAGATCCAAATCATTAACATATATTAAAATAGCTGGGGCCCTAGCACTGACCCCTGAGGGACACCACTTTTAACATGACTCAATTCCAATAAAGTTCCTCACATCATAACCCTCTGCTTCCTGTGTTTAAACCGATTCTGCACAAGTCCCACCTCTTTTAGTTTGATTCCCAACCTCTTATGTGGTACGTTATAAAATGACTTTTGAAAATCAAGATAAATCATAACATGCACCTGAAGGTATCCTTTTGTTGCTTCTTTACAGACCTCCAGCATTTTAGTAAAAGATAACCTCCCTCTTCTGAACCTAAGCCAACTGTTCAGTTAAACTCCTGTTCTTGCCATGTGTTGCACCATCTTCCCTTAATAATGAGTTCATCAAGAAAACGGGGATACAGTTGGAAACTTGTTAAAGGGGAAATTTCACACAAACATTAGGAAGTTATTCTTTACACAAAGAACGATAGACACTTGGAATAAGCTACCAAGTAGTGTGGTCAACAGTAAGACATTAGGGACTTTCAAAACTCGACTTGATGTTTTCTTGGAAGAAATAAGTGGATAGGCCTGGTGAGCTTTGTTGGGCTGAATGGCCTGTTCTCATCTAGAGTGTTCTAATGTTCTAATAAACCCTTCCATTAATTTACCTGTGATGCATGTTAAGCTTACTGGCCTATAGTTGCTTAAATCTGCCCAAATCACCCTTTTTATATAACAGGATAATATCTGTCAATTTCCAGTCCTTTAGAATTTTCCTAATTTGCAGTGTCTTTGTAAAAATGTGCATCAAGGGTTTATATACGTATTCACTAACCTCCTTAAGCATTTTATACATCTTATCAGGACCTGGTTATTTGTATGATTTCAGCCTATTGAAGCAAAACAGTACTTCTCCCTCTACATTTTCCAAATCACTCAGTTCCTCCTTAGTAGTCCATTTTAACAATGGGAGATTATCCACTTCAGAAAAGTTTAGAGCATCTGCTATTTCACTGATAATTTTAATTTCCATTTACTATTCTTGATGCACTTGACTTCATCCTTGACTGTTTTTTTTAACTACTAAAATGGTGAAAGAATCTCTTTGGGTCATATTTTGCCTTATCTGCAATGTTCATCTCTTTCTTCTGTCTTCCCTAATATCCTTCTTGATGGTTGCCTTCATGATCACATTCACCCTATGATTCACACTGGAGTTACTAGCCTTGCACATTATACAAATGTTTATTCCTTTGCAGGTTCTTTTTCAACTCCATATTAACCCACTTTAGAGTTTTATTAAATTTTCCACAGTACTAGGGTGTTTTACCATGTTAGCCATTATGGATGTAAAGCAAAGTCAAGCAAAATGACACCTTTTATTGGCTAACTAAAAAGATTACACTATGCAAGCTTTTGAGGCAAATCAGGCCTCTTCTTTAGACAAGATTTTGCCTGAAGAAGGGGCCTGAGTTGCCTCGGAAGCTTGCATATTGTAATCTTTCTAGTTAACCAATAAAAGGTGTCATTTTGCTTGACTTCTCTTTTAGTTTCCTACTAAAGTCAAATTTTGAGTTGTACCTGTCCTGCATTTTATGTAAAACATTTTTAAACCTGTCTCACTGCTCCCCAGCTGTCTCCACACTTAAAAGCTTATCTAAGTTGATCCCTTTTAGGCTTTGGTGAATCTATTCAAAATTTGTCCTACCAAAGTTAAACTTAACAGTTTTAATCTTTACAACACTACTCTTTCAAACTACTTTTAATTGTATATTGTTCTGGTCACTTGACCCTGGCAGTTAAATCACCTCTACACTGTCAATTTTATCCTGGTTATTACAAAATACTAAATCTAGACAGGCTTCCCTTTGCTTTGATGTTTTAACACACTTTAACATAGCACCTTTGTAGATAGAACACCATTCCATGTCTGAGAAGATACATTCATAAGTGACACTGCAGCATCTTTGATTGGCTTGTTGATTGTGCGTATGAAATTAAAATGCTAAATTATTTCTCCTCTACTTATTGTCATGATGTAAAATTCTAAGTTTTTTTCATAATATTTCTCCTGTGACTCCAACGACTTATTAGGGTGTATCCCATGCAGGGAACATACTTCTCAGATGTGCAAACCACCTGAACCAGCTCCTCTCACACTGAACAAGTGGTACAGTATTTTTGCCTCAAGGCCATCCCAGGCTACTGAGCCCTCAAATTATGACAAACAATAAGCCAAGAAACATTTTGGAAGAACTCTTGAAACCATGTTCTTATCTATTCAAGTTCTGAATAAACTCTGCACATTCTCATGAGCAAGATCGGGAAATACTTAACCCCCCCCCAACACTCCAGTACTGTCAGCCATTTCCACAATAGTAGAACATTGCAACCCCTCTTTCTTTTCTAGGAGTGAAGGGTGACCACCATATTTTGTATTTTATCTTCATGGGCACAACCTCTATTAGATTTAGATTAGGACAGAAAGTTAATGTCTTCTGCAAACACATCATCTTCATTTTTTTCCATTATTCCAGCCTGAAAGAAGAAGAAAGATTATGTTAGCTTCCTGTGCAAGAGAAGCCAATTTTCAAATTTGAACAATACAGATTATACTTTATTTGTCCAGAAGGGGAAAATTAAAATTTCACAGAAGCTCCAAAAGTAAATAAAATAAATATGATACTAACAAAAATATACTGTAAAAATATACAATAAATAATATTTAAACAATGTCTAGATCTTTAAAAATCTTAAGTCAAGGTCTCATCCACCTAAGCAACTCATCCATCTTAGTGATTTATGACTACTTATGTGACATCAAAAACAGAATTACCAAAGCGTTATTAGAGGGTACTAACAATGCCTCCTATGAGAAAAAGTTGATGTGTTGTATTCATTAATCAGAATGCAGTTTTTCAACCTTCAACAATCTGCCAAGTCAAAGTTGTTTTCCTGTTACTGTTTACAAAATCCAGAGAAATGTCTTACCCAGACCGGACTAGTCTTAATACACCACATCTTTAGAAAACAGGTGGAGACCTGTTTTGACAAGCTAGTGTTAAGAAGATCCAGGAAATCACAGAAGGACCCAGAGATGGACAAGACAAAAACTGTTATTAAGTACAAGCTAAAGTCAACGCCAGACGTAACTAAACACTCAGTAACCCAAACCCAATGTGTATTCCTAAATCATATTCAAAACCAGAACACTCCTTTCTTAAGCTATAAATCACAATCCACTTATCTAAACACTACAAAAGTTTCTGCTTGTTATGCAAGATCTTCAAAAACTAGGCAGTACGTGACACTGATTTCTACATCGTCATAATGGTGATGTTACACGTTGTGAATTCCAACTGTCCCAAACTAGTAATGAGGCCAGCAATGGTGTATTCAAAACTAGACCCACAATGACAGTGTCTGTAATAAAATCAAAATGGCAGGAGAGCATGATGTGATTTTTTAAAGATCTGTAGAACTGCCTTGTTTCCATAATACAGCCAAATATACATTTTCCTTATGTATCAAGAAAATAAAAACAGAATGGAAGAAAAGAAGGGAATCCATAAAACTAAACAAATACAAAAAAACAGGGAAAGGAGAGGAATGTTCAAACTCAGACTTATTTGGTCTGATAATCAAACTAATTTCATTGTGCCCCACTAATGTTCTTTGGAGGCAGTATTCAGTGTATTGGTCTTTTTGTGTTATGTCAGTGTGTAAGTAAACAAATGTACAAATATTATAATAAAAAAAAATATTAAGGCATTTTACAGTGTTTTGGGGTTGGCATATCTGACATCCTATCATATGCATTAAATATTACAGTTAATATTAATGAAACCTAGAGCTGAAAGACTGGTGGCAGAATTACCATTACCATTCTTCATACAGTAATATTTTGTTGCTAGAAATCTTTTTTTTTTGTTATTCATTTATATATGTCTTTCCCAAATTAACACACTGAGTAATCCTTACTCCAATAAACTTACAAACATTCAAATGTCTGTGACATACATAGAATATTAACATTTTTTTTTTGTCTTGTCAGGCTATGAACATTGATATAGGTCATCCCTGTAGAACAGACGGCCAGTCTTAAAAATAATATCTGCATGCTGCAAGCCCCTAGGCCCACTGCGGCATTAGACAGCATCCCAGAAATATTAGATTACGTAAGGCAGGTACTGGAATGCAAAATTAATTATGCCCCTTATTTCTATAGGGTATGCATTTATTTTTTAATTATTAAATGCAGATGTAGCATTCAACAAAATATCCTTGCATGATCCCTTTCACTTTAAATAATTAAACAGCAGTTTGTTGTGCTGCAATAGTTGTGATCTTGTCATTCTACAAAATAAAGCTTCAGTTATTTTCTTTTGCCTTAATGACTTTTAGAAATTTTAGCAAAGTGAATCAAAGTGCTTGTTTCAAGGTTCTGATCATGGTGTGTTGGCAAGGAAGCTTTAGCAAAGTCACTATTAATTTCACCAGTCACTCCTCTTTTATCACGTAAACAATTCTGAGATTTGAGAAGATCACCACCTTTCAAAAGTTTTCCACCAGGTCTGACTACCCACCATACTCCAGCTTGACAGTGTCTCTGTAATGTGATAAATGACAATAAAACACCAGACAAAAAGTAAAGAGAGAGAAAAGGAAAGGAATGAAAACAAGAAAGATTATGGCACACTTCTATTATTTCCAATTTATCCTTAAGCTCATGAAAATGAATCAAGTTTGATTTTTAATACTCCCATAATTTTGAGCAAGAAACTAATCATGTTGACAGTTTTGCATTCAAATTTTATGGTGGACATCTCTAGGTCTATCAGAATTTTCAAATATGTGATTAAGTAGTAAGGTTTTAATACTTTGGGACATTTAATATATCCCATTAGTAATGTCCCACGTAAATGGTAGCATTTTTAGCAGTATCATTTCCTAGGTAAAAGGGTAACGAGAATGCTGGTGACATCTAGTGAAAAAAGGAATATTGACGCAGAGAAATTAGGAAAGGGAATAACCAACAGCAAGCCCAAAGAAACAATAACATGTCTAGACCATATCTAAGAAGACAGCAGTCACTTTCCAATAGAGCACTGCTTTGCTCACAGTTCTACCTCTTACCTGCTGCACTGCTAAAATGCAGTAACGTTTCTCATTGCTTCTTACCAATCTATCTAATTAGCTTCTCTTAACCATCACAACTACTCCCAACTCACAAACATGTTTTTGCCTTCTAAAGATAAATTTCTTTAAAATTGGTATGGAAAAGTCCATACAGTTCTTCTGTGTAAGTTTGTCTTTAGCAATACCGCTGGAAATCACTCAACAGAAAATTTTACAATATAATACAATCAATTTTATGGTACAATAATATACAGGGTGGGCCATTTATATGGATACACCTTAATAAAATGGGAATGGTTGGTGATATTAACTTCCTGTTTGTGGCACATTAGTATATGTGAGGGGGAAAACTTTTCAAGATGGGTGGTGACCATGGTGGCCATTTTGAAGTCGGCCATTTTGGATCCAACTTTTGTTTTTTCAATAGGAAGAGGGTCATGTGACACATCAAACTTATTGGGAATTTCACAAGAAAAACAATGGTGTGCTTGGTTTTAACATAACTTTATTCTTTCATGAGTTATTTACAAGTTTCTGACCACTTATAAAATGTGTTCAATGTGCTGCCATTGTGTTGGATTGTCAATGCAACCCTCTTCTCCCACTCTTCACACACTGATAGCAACACCGCAGGAGAAATGCTAGCACAGGCTTCCAGTATCCGTAGTTTCAGGTGCTGCACATCTCGTATCTTCACAGCATAGACAATTGCCTTCAGATGACCCCAAAGATAAAAGTCTAAGGGGGTCAGATCGGGAGACCTTGGGGGCCATTCAACTGGCCCACGACAACCAATCCACTTTCCAGGAAACTGTTCATCTAGGAATGCTCGGACCTGACACCCATAATGTGGTGGTGCACCATCTTGCTGGAAAAATTCAGGGAACGTGCCAGCTTCAGTGCATGAAGAGGGAAACACATCATCATGTAGCAATTTCGCATATCCAGTGGCCTTGAGGTTTCCATTGATGAAGAATGGCCCCACTATCTTTGTACCCCATATACCACACCATACCATCAATTTTTTTGTTCCAACAGTCTTGGAGGGATCTATCCAGTGTGGGTTAGTGTCAGAACAATAGCGGTGGTTTTGTTTGTTAACACAAACACAATGGACAGCACATTGAACACATTTTATATAACTCATGAAAGAATAAAGTTACGTTAAAACCAAGCACACCATTGTTTTTCTTTTGAAATTCCCAATAAGTTTGATGTGTCACATGACCCTCTTCCTATTGAAAAAACAAAAGTTGGATCCAAAATGGCCAACTTCAAAATGGCCACCATGGTCACCACCCATCTTGAAAAGTTTTCCCCCTCACATATACTAATGTGCCACAAACAGGAAGTTAATATCACCAACCATTCCCATTTTATTAAGGTGTATCCATATGAATGGCCCACCCTGTATAACCAAGTACATTGACATATATATATTAAGCACACAAATAAATGTAGAATAAAAGGAACTGAATTGAATGAAGTAAATAACTGAAATAATATTTAATTTGAAACTGAACATTATCGGTCAAATGAAGTAAACAAGCTGCATAGATAGACAGATTGGTATAGTGGTGTCCTTTTGTTTCTGTCCATGTTGTCTTTAACAGATCTAGTGTGGTGTCAGTGTTTGTGTGTGCTCATTTCTTACTCTTCATCATCAAGTGTGTGTTCTGGTAGGGCAAACAAGCTGTCAGCTATCTTCACTTATAAATTGCTTTGAGTGCATGTATGCATGTGTGCGCATGTGTACATACACGGTTGTGTGGGCCTATGTGTGTGTACATGTATGCTTAAATAAATTTCGTATCTCAAAAATTAATTTTTCAAATCAATAGGCCTGATGCTATGACTAAACGGAGCAAACTATACTAGTTATTGTTAGACATAGGTCAAACCATTTTTGAAGGATACAGAAATAAGTACTGGACCAAACTGGACTAAAAACAATAGGTATGGAGCTTCTAACAAGACAAACACGATGTAGCTTGTTTGAAAAAGACAGGTACATTTTTTTCTGACATTATTGTTGTTCATGGATTTCCACAGACACCCTGCTAAAAGCAAATTAACTCAACATTTTGAACATCACAGCATCAGAATATGAACGTAACTGTAGAGCAAAGTTTTGACTCCATCACCAAATTTCCATTTGCATGGAAGTAAAAATGTGTGCCCCTTCAACTCATCTTCAATCAAGTCATCTTGAATAAAGCCATAGCCTAAATAAAAAAATAATCATAATAAAATCAATGTGTAAAAAGTACTGATCCCTTGGAAGTTTTTGCATTTTATTGTTATACAATGTTGAATCCTAGAAGATAGATAGATAGATAGATAGATAGATAGATAGATAGATAGATAGA
>JANRMT010062790.1:20520156-20567426 GCA_026402145.1 Polypterus bichir lapradei | reverse complement strand
AGATAGATAGATAGATAGATAGATAGATAGATAGATAGATAGATAGATAGATAGATTTAATTTAATTACTCAAAACTGTCAGACCCAACAGGGTGACTGCCCTCTCGTGTTCTGGGGGAGATACTGCTTCTCTCCCTGTCCTTCCAGTCTCCGGGCGTGCTGGCTAGGCAAGGTTCCCAGCTGACTGTTACACTGTTTTATTTGCTATTAGGTTTAGTTACAGTTATTATTGTTTCTATAATTAATAATGAATAATTATCACATCATAACTAGGGAAGTTGTTATTGCTGCTGGTGTTAAACTTTAAGAGCTATTGAATTATCAGTTGGGCGGCACAGTGGCGCAGTGGTAGCGCTGCTGCCTTACAGTAAGGAGACCTGGGTTTGGTTCCCGGGTCCTCCCTGTGTGGAGTTTGCATGGTCTCCCCATGTGTGCGTGGGATTCCTCCAGATGCTCCGGTTTCCTCCCACAGTCTAAAGACATGCAGGTTAGGTGCATTGGCAATCCTAAATTGTCCTTCGTGTGTGTGTGTGTGTGTGTGTGCATGTCCTGCGGTGGGTTGGTGCCCTGCCTGGAATCTGTTCCTGCCTTGCACCCTGTGTTGGCTGGGATTGGCTCCAGCGGACCCCCGTGACCCTGTGTTAGGATATAGCAGGTTGAAAAATGACTGACTGACTTTATTGTCAGTTTTACTTTTGCTGTTACTTCTGTTATGGCTAATATAATTATCATTGTCACTGTTGTCATTGTAAGCTGTTAGCACTTGTATCCCTAGATTTATGGGACAATTTTCATCCACAGATCATAAAGCTACTCAACAGCCTTGCATACAGATAACTGCATTAGTGTTTTTGTACATTTTGCCTGATGTTACTTTTATAATGTTTGATGCTTTATTCATTGTGTGTTGTTACAAATGTACTACTGTTACAAATCTTTGGGAGACATAAAGTAATATTTTCATTTTAATATACACTGTGAAGAAAGCTGAGACAGGAAAAGGTGAAGCAAAACAAAAAAAAAATGAAGAAACTGAAATAGATTTTTCCATGTGCAGTCTCCAAATGGTTGCTCCTACAGCCTAGTGTGGCCCTAGCAGATGCTTCCAATAATGACATCCAATAATGAATGATGACTTAAAGTTGTCTTGTTTCTTATTTGGGGTTGAGACTGGAAGGGGTGGGACTTCCAGGAAGGTCTGTGGCTCCTCCTCCATTCTGGAGCAGGAAGAGAAAGACACCTTAATCTGCCTCTGATTCACCTCTTAAGTGGAGCCTCTAACACTCTCCTGTGGAGCACATGTGCAACAACATATATTGCAATTAAACAGAATTTTTACCTGTTATTGATTTTGTTGTATTGTTACTGTAACAACTTTATTGGTATTTTACTGTTACTCCAATTACTAATGACAGTCTTATTCTTAATATGACATTAATAATTTGACTACAGTTGAGTGATTCATTTAAAACATGAATTATTTCTTTGCTGTAGTTACTTTTACTTAAACACTTATTTCTTGCATCATTAAAATCACTTTTGGTGTAATTTTATTTTTATATCTGCAGAAGGCCCAGAGAAATTATGTTTCAGATACTTTATGATTAATGTGTCCTTCCATATGTACTCATTGTTCCTGAGCCTTTAAAAGTGACAATGAAATGTTAACTGTCCTTCTGCTTGCCTTGCATGCTTCTCTCTCTTTGATACCTCATTGTTTGTCACAAGATTTGCTGTCAGTGACATGGATAAGTAATTGCATTATAAATTAAAAGTCACTTTGTAAAAAGTTAATTGTTATTCTTTATCAGAAGTGTGCCAGCATGCTTTTAGCATCTCATAGTAGAGCAGAAGTAAATAAATTGATATACCTCTGTGAAACATTATTTATACTCCATCCATCCATTATCACATTTTCTCAAAACAAAGTAACTGTCGATTGCAGATTATTAAGAATAATTACATCTGCACATAAAACAAAGGCAGAGGGATGTCTTGGCTTTAGGTGGTTGCTACACTGCCTAAGTAAACATTGCTGAGTTTCTGTAAGAAATATAAAGTTTGTAAGCATGTAAGTAAATAATCTCACTTTAACTGCTGAGTGTTCTGTGCAGAGAGGCATGAAATATGTACTTGCCTAGCCTGATTTGGTCACAATCCTTCTTCTTAATATTCTATCCTTGCTTTTTATTTCAAGGACATACTGTAAGATGCACTGCCTTGTCTTGCTGGAAATGTTATACTGCATAGGTACAATAATTTAGACACTAAACAATTGTTTTTTGAGGGAGAGCTGTATTTTTGCAAGCATATACTTTCAAAAAAATATGGCCGTGAGTGAATCTGCCAGATGCAGCTGCCGGCCAGTACATGTTCATCTAAAGAATGAGTTATTTATTTGATGCACATGTACAGCTCAGAAGTGTTGGAAAGTGCACTGTGTCTGGGATAAGAGGTGAATGTTACACATTCTGAAGGTGAAAGAAAGTGCCAGAATACAACTACAGATTCATCTTTCTTTTTCGCTTCAATGTATTTCTGCCTTGGTCTTCAGAGATCATCTTCCTGTGAATAAGAGTGTTTTTTTTTAAATGATATTTTTAGCTACATATATCCTAGGGCATTCATACTCTAAATATAAAACAGAAATTTTAAGTTATTTGCATTTGAGTTTGCCTTCATTTAGGTTTCTATGCCATAAGCCATGATCAGAACCAAAATAGGTATGAATGAATTAAATGTAGTTGAATATATTAAATATACAGCTTCTTGTAATTCATTAGAGCAGAGATATCACAACCATTGTTTTTTGTTTTTAAGCAATCAGTGAGAGGCTGAATCACTGACTATACAGTTACTTCATCAAGATGTATTGTAGCATTGCTGCCAGGCACTGGTAGACCAGCCAGCCAACCATATGCTAATAAGCAATTGGGTGATCGTGGAAATTTAGTGTTTATTATATTTAAATTCATGTAAATAGCAATTAATGATTTTCATCCTTTTTTAAAGGTTTGCTACTCTTGCCCAGTGTTACTCTTACCCTATCTGGGCACCCTGTTCACTTCTGTATCAGTCATATCATTTTTTTGTAAACTCCTGCCCTCTGCTGTCAGAATATTTGTGACTGTGAGTTATTTTAGACAGAAAGCAAGTGGGGTTTGTAAATAATGCACGTGACTTTCTTGTCTCACTCTGCATTGTCTTCTGGATTATGGAAGTACTCCAGAATTTTGGAAATGTCGTCTTTTTCAGAGACATCTATTTAGAGCTGATGTCTATCACAGCAGCAGAAGACATGGAGAAACCAAACCCCGATAGAATGCCAGACCAGCACAACATATAGTGCCATATAAAGCTGAGTTTAAAAGAAAAAAATGTGCAATTTGAGAATCGAGGCACAAAATAGCAAAAATGTTGTAGATTTAAATTTCCCACCAAACTCAATGATGTTATAATATGATGGTAATCAAAACACAAGAATGTGGTGAAGCCAAATAATGAAATTATTTTTTGTACAATTGTAACACATGGAAGACAACAAGGCATAATCATTAATAAACTCCAGGTCTTTGTCAATAAATGTGTGGGAAAAATGCAGTGTGGTCATTTGAGGGAATGACAGGCTTGACAGAAAATACATTGTGGGACACCAACCTGGCCATCCCCATTTACTTAAAGGACAAAACAAAAGCAAGCACCTGAAGATGTAAAAATGAAGCAAAACAGGTGCCATCAAAATACCATGGCTTGACAAAATCTAGGCATTTCTTCGTATGTGCTCTAGTCACTGGGTTGAGAAGTGACCTCTCCTTCCAGGCAGTTGTGCTTTTATGGCCAGGGGTACATTTATTGGGTTTCCCCAAACTGAGGAGGAAAAGGAAGACAAGACAGTTAGCAGCAGTGCCCCCTCTCAGTCTGGGGTGGAACCACATGCTTGGGAGGAACTCTAAGGGTGATCGTCTGATGCATGTGCGTGACAGCTGGGGAAAACAAAAAAACTAATGAAGAGATGTAGAAACTCACAAATTAAAGAGAATAAATCAACATCCAGAAATAGAATTGAATTGGTCATGTCCTGACAAGGAAGGCAGACAATATTGTCAGGAGGTAACTGGAATGAAACCCACAAAATAACCACAGATTAGGGTGTCCAAAGTCAACCTAAAGAAGATTCATACTAAAAGCCAAACAAGCCTGTCAGTTGTGGGCAGAAATCAAATACCTTATCCCAAACAGAGTCTGATGGAAATTTTGGAGCCCAGTGCAACAATTAGAAGTCTAAGACAGAGCTGTAATAACTGCTTGCTTACTTGAGGTGTATGTGATAACAAATTTTTCGGTTTTGTTCATTTTTAAGTAGACTCAGAATTGTATTCACACCCTGTAGTGAACTTGTGGTAAGGTTTGCAAGGTCAGAATTTTCACTAAGGTAGGTTGGAAGCTTATAGGTTGTATAGGTGAAAAAGAACACAGAGATCACTCTGTAATCCAGGAAGGAGGAACTAGGATAGATTTGCCTTAACACACCATGGGCACCAACCTTAAAGAGTGCATTAAAACATCATTAGGTCAGATGACCTCTAGCCAGCAGCCAGAAGCAGTGACTTCTGCCTGATGAAAATGCAGAATGAGTCCTTGAAATAGTAGCCAACGGGAATGCTGACAGATGACATTACCTCTTTTATGATGAACAAGACAGTAACCAGGATTCATCAGAGTTCATCAGATAAGGCAGTAGCCACTGACTTTGAAACAGCAGTTAAAAGTGGTGACTCAAAAAGAAAGAGTAGCATTGTACAGCCTAAGTAATATGGTCAAGAAAAAGTTTATGGCATGTGGTAGGACAAAAGAAGGAAACAGGAAGTAAGCTGCCTTTATCTCATTTATGCTCACTCAACACCTGCTTTGGTAGCAGGTCTTTGGACTTACTCCAAAAACTATGACTTCCTTGTTTGAGAGTCTCCTTGGGGACAGCCTGAAGAAAAGAATTAGTAAGCAAGTAAGTAAAATTTATTTATAATGCACCTATCACAGACAAAAGTCACAAAGCGCTGAACATTAAAACAGAGAATAAAATTAAATATCAAAGCAACATACAAAACAAGGATAATATATAAGACACCCACAGATGGCAGCACTACCCAAATGCCTGTCTAAACAGATGTGTTTTAAGTCAACACTTAAATAATTCAATAGAATCTGCTGATCTCAATGTCAGTGGAAGACTGTTCCATAACCTAGGAGCAATGGCCTGTAAGATGCGATCCCCCCATGCCTTTGGTGCTCTAACTGAGCAGGTATCAGAGCAGGACTTGAGGTGTAATGCTGAAGGAGGTTTCTGATATATTGAAGAGTTTGAACATGTACAGCTTTGTAAGTAACTACCAGAATTTTGAACTGGATCCCAAATCCCACTGGGATCCAGTGAACAAAGTGTAAAACTGGGGAGATGTGGGTCCATTTGTGTAAACGTGTTAAAAGCCTGGCAGCTGCATTTTCAACAGTCTGAAGGTTGATAAACCGACTTTACTCAGACAGATGAAGAGGGAATTGCAATAATCCAGATGTGATTAGATGAAAGAATGGATAAGCATTTTCATCTCAGCTCTGGTAACAACAGATCTGAACTTGGATATGTTTCTTAAATAAAAAAAAACAACAATGATTAAAGACACCTGCCATGTGCTTCAAAACAAAGAGACTGATCAAATGTGACACCTAACATATGTAAGGATAATTGAGAAGAAGTGGAGATGATAGAAAGTTTCTGAGTAACTGCCAGGTGCAGATCAGAGAGGGCAAAGATTAAAATCTCAGTTTTTTGGCATTTAACTTTATGTAGTTGGCTAGCAGCCAATTATTGACCTCCTTCAGACAGTTGATCAAAGAAGTCAACTTGTGTAGTTGTTTCAACTTAAAAGAACAATAAAGCTGAATATTGTGGCGTTAAAAATGGTACAAGATACCATTAAGAGAATTGATCATTTGAGCTAGAGGAAGCTTATACAAAGAAAACAAGGACTGATCTTAGGGGAAGTCTAAGAAGCAGAATTAGAAGTGTACTCTCCCACAGAGATGGAGAAACTTCTGTCACATAAATATGAGGTAAACCAAACAAAAGCTGAACCAGTAAAACCTACAGAGAGATTTAACCTTACTAAATGGGTCTTATGATCAACCATGTCAAAGGCTGATCTACGATCAAGCAGTACTAACATGGAACACTCGCCTGCATCTACGGCCATCAATAAATTGTTGGACACTTTAAGCAGAACTGTTTCTGTGGAGTGAGGCTTTTGAAAGCCTGTCTGGAAGGGATCCAAAATCTTATATTTCTCAAGGAAAACAACCAGTTTGCTCAGCAACCTTTGTAATGTTTTGAGAAAAATGTGAGTTTAGAAATGGGCTTGTAACTTAGTTCTTTTTCAACAAAGGATGAATAACACCATATTTAAAATAGCTAGGGACATAGTTATATTGCAGAGCTGTTAATTACTGATGCCAGGCTGGGCCTAATAGAGTCAAGAACTTTTAAAAACAAATAAGTTGGTAAAATATGTAAAGTGCTGGAAGATGGTTTAATTTTCCTAATCAGAGCCACTAATTCATCAAGAGACACAGAATTAAAACAGTTAAATACAAGAAGCATGGCGGACCGGCTCTTGAAGAAGCCAAAAGTAGGTCTACCATCTGTGTCTTTACTAATAAATATTTAAGAAAGTCATTACAATCACTCTTTGAAGAGACCAAAATATTAGATGGGACTGGAGAAACAATGCTGGATATTGTATCAAACAGAACCTTGGGGTTGCGCTTGTTTTACATATCAAATTAGCAAAATAGGGAAGCCTGGTTGCTCTCAGTATGTTGTTATAGACAGAAAGAAGATATTTTAAATGGAGGTGAAGCACCTCCAAATTAATGGTCTTCCATAATCACTCAACCTGCCAGCAACTACGCCTAAAACTACGGATATTATCATCCATCCAAGGTGTGGTATTAACAGCAGCCCTGTGTCTCAATTTTAGAGAGTCAACCTTATTTAGTTTATCAGTGTAATGAACATTATAAGTGGATGTGGAATTTCAACAATACTGTTTGCTGTGGCCATTAACCTACTGATCATGTGAGACAAAGTGAAGTCCAGAGGCCAAATGTGCATGCATGTTGTATGATAGCATTCATTCATGGTCTTGTGGTGGCTACAACTTAAGTATTAAACAGCAGATGAATTTTATAGGAAACAGATGTTGTTTACATTCTAAATTGTTCTATACTGATGATCACAAATGTTAAAACCATTTGAAACTATAGAAAGGTTTGAGAAAATTCATCAGCAGTCTGTGTGATCTCTTTGATCATAATGATCATTCATTCATTTGATGTGCAATGAAAAAGAAATAAGCAAATCCAGATTATCTGACTGCAAGACTCATTTAAAGAAGTAAATTCATATGGTCAAGTGAGCCATCCTCGACCTTGCTCTTAACAAATCCATGAGAATGATGCCCATCAAAAAAATTGTTTCCAAAAAAGAGAAGGGTTTTGGAGGCTTTGTTATGCTTTATATAAGTATTTTCCACTGAATCCCTTGCGATGTTGCTCAAAGGTAGCCTAACTTCTTAATAATGCAATTAATTGTTAAGCTGGGTTTTCCTTTATTTTTCCTAGTAATAATAAAATCATCAAAATAATTTGTCTATACAACCTCCCTGTGTCTTGTTTGTTTCCCCTCTTCACATCCCCAACAAGTGTCAGTGGTGTTATTTGGTAATGACAAATATTCCCTTTGTGAGTCTGAGTCAATGAGAGGAACCATTTGATGGAATGGTTCCCTGTCTAAGGTTGGTTCCTGGCTTGGAATTGATGCTGCCAGGATTGGATTCAACGGGTCTGAATTGGTTTGAGAATTGTATGTTATGTAATACTTGCACAACAAGCTGTAACATATCTTGCCTTCAGCTTGAGAGCAAACCTAGCCATCGTTTTAACCAGGAGAAGAATTAACTTCAGCCATGTGTTTGTCTGATAAATACAATTACTGAGATGAAAACCTACAACCACAGGAGCACTTAAGGAGTTGGACTGAAAAGCTCTGAGGTAAAATTAATGATGTTCTTGAACAGATATTGGAACATTAGATACACCGCTCCAATATGGTAACTCTCATGAAGAATAGCACCTGGCACTAAATTGTGAAATATTTACATTATGAGCTTCCTGAAAACGAGTTCTAAATCTTCACTGAGTAACACTTGCTGGTATACTAAAAGTCACATGATAATACTGGGGTCAAATCTAGCTAATAATAATGTATATATATATATATATATATATATATATATATATATATATATATATGTGTGTGTGTATATATCCATCCATTTACCAACCCGCTGAATCCGAACACAGGGTCACAGGGGTCTGCTGGAGCCAATCCCAGCCAACACAGGGCACAAGGCAGGAACCAATCCCGGGCAGGGTGCCAACCCACCTCAGGACACATACAAACACATCCACACACCAAGCACACACTAGGGCCAATTTAGAATCGCCAGTCCACCTAACCTGCATGTCTTTGGACCGTGGTAGGAAACCCACGCAGACACGGGGAGAACATGCAAACTCCACGCAGGGAGAACCCGGGAAGCGAACCCGGGTGTCCTAACTGCAAGGCAGCAGCGCTACCACTGCGCCACCGTGCCGCCCATATATATATATTGTCACGCATGCACGAGTAGGGGGCCGTGGACGGACCTTAATACATTCGGGAAGACATACGCCAGCAGGGAGTGGCGGGGTACTAACCTTTCTCCTTTTGTTTCTTACAGAAGAAAAGACGCACCGCCGCCATGAGACTCCCTCCTACAAACTTCCCGCACTACGCTACTTCCGCCCTTCCTCCGTCCACTACTCATGACGTCATCAATCCCATCTTGCACCACGGCTCCTTCCCAGCATTCCTCCACTTCCGGCCCCTCCTCCATAAATGTCCGCCGACGCCATCTTTGGGTGTCATGCACTGGGAATTTCAATTTTTATGTACATTGACCTGATAAAAGTGGATAATACTGCAATATATGGGGCCGGAAACCCCAAACCTTTATGTTGTTTATTGATCTCTCTTTTACAGTGGCGTAGTCGGCAGGATATTCAGTCTGAAGTAATGTCCGAAGGACAGGACCTGAACTCCGTACTGCAAGGGATGAACGCGCAGATCCAGTCCCTGCAGCAAGCGCAAGCCACGACCAACCGGGAGTTAGAGGAGACGAAGGCCCGGTTGGCCGCGGCACAGACGGTAAGACTCGATCCACCTCGACCGACGCCTCCACCTCTTGTGCCCTTGTCGGAAGCGGACGACGTCGAGTCGTATCTGGGCATCTTTGAAAGGACGGCCACTTGGAACCAGTGACAGCGGTCCGAGTGGGCGTTCATACTGGCACCCTACCTGAAGGGACCCGCGCAGCGGGCTTATTACGACCTCCCCAAGGAGGAGGCTGCGGATTATGACCTCCTAAAAACGGAGATCCTGGCACGCTACGGCATCACGCCGGGCCAGTAGGCGAGTGAATGGAGGAACTGGCAGTTCGATCCTGACAAGCCGGCCCGAGCACAGGCCTTCGACTTCTGGGGCAAGATGGGGCGCTGGTTACGACCAGAGGGTCCCCAAGCCCGGAAGGTGGTAGAACAGGTGGCTTGTGAGGGCCTGGTTAACGCTATGCCCAGTTTCCTCGCCCAGCAGGTACGGCGCCATCCTTACAAGGACATGCAGGATCTCCTGGAAGTCCTCGAGCGTCAGCTCGCGGTCCTCCGAGCCGGGGGGTTGGAAAGGCAAGCTCGCGGGAACCAACAGTGGCGTGTCGCTACCCCCGAGCCCACTCGACGCGCTGCAGAAGCACCGCCTAAACCCAAAGAAAAGCCGGCCTCCCCGTGCTGTTACAAGTGTGGTGAGATCGGCCGCCGGGGAGGGCATGAGCCGGGGAAGTCTTCCTGTCACCAGCCCACGAGACCCTCTGCATAGTCTGGATCACCAGTTTTGATCCATGCCTGCGTCTTTCAAAAGAGAATAATGGAATGATGATTCCCTGAGGTTTGCCCGGAATGCTATCGTTTTCCCCGGCAGCTCACAAGCTGACGATTCCATGCCATGCGAGCCCTTTTTTGTATTGGAAAATGATCTGTTGTATCGAGTTGCGACCCACGAGGGTGAGGTGCGGAAGTTGCTGCTAGTACCGCGTAACTTCCGGCGGGAGATATGTGAACTAGCTCACGCTCACCTCTTAGGAGCCCACCTCGGGGCCGAGAAAACGTTGGAGAGGATAAAGCTCCGGTTTTACTGGCCCAGGATCAATGAGGAGGTCAGGCGTTTCTGCCAATCCTGTCTGGAGTGTCAGATTCGCCAGATACCCAGGAGGGACCGCGCTCCTCTCGTTCCCATCCCACTCATCGATATTCCCTTTGACAGAATAGGGGTGGATTTAGTAGGACCCCTGGAACCCTCAAATCGTGGCCATAAATATATATTGGTCATGGTTGACTACGCAACCCGATACCCTGAGGCGGTTCCCTTGCGCTCCACTAACACAAAGAACATCGCATGGGAATTAGTCAACCTGTTTTCTAGAGTGGGTATACCCAGAGAAGTCCTCACGGACCAAGGTACACCCTTTACCTCGGATACGTTCAGGGAGGTTGCCAGGTTACTCCGTATTAAGCACCTGAAGACGTCTGTCTATCACCCACAAACAGACGGGTTGGTAGAGCGTTTTAACCAGACGCAAGGTAGTCAACGTGGACAGTAGAAACTGGGACCAGCTCCTACCACTCGTGCTGTTTGCCTACTGGGAAGTACCCCAGGCCTCTACGGGTTTCTCCCCTTTTGAGTTGTTTTATGGATGGCAACCCCGAGGACCTTTAGATATAATAAAAGAAGGATGGGAGGCCGAGGCCCTACCCTCCACCAATATATTGGAGTATGTGGCGCAACTGCGCGACAGGCTCAACAAAATCAGGCCACTCCTAAAAGACCACGTGACTCGTGCGCAGGCAGCGCAAGCCGGTGTTACAACTGTAACTCGGTTCTCCGGGAGTTCCACCCGGGGGATCGAGTGATGGTACTCGTTCCTACCTCCCATTCTAAACTATTGGCTCATTGGCAAGGACCCTACGAGGTTAAAGAAAGAAAGGGGCTCGTCGAATATTTGGTTAAACAACCAAATCGTCGGCCGAGCGAGAGGATCTACCATGTCAATTTATTAAAACCTTGGAAGGACAGGGAGGAGTCTCCCGACACTCGTAGATCCCTCTCCCTATTCGCGGGCACAGCTGCCCTTAACCTCGGTGACGAGCTGACGCCCCTACAGCGGCAGGAATTAACCCACGCAATCCTGGCCGTTCCTGAAGTAGTGAGCGAGTCGCCAGGCTGGACTTCACTGATTGAGCACGACATAGTCACGGCACCCGGAGTTATCATCCGGGAGAGGCCCTATAGACTCCCGGAGGCAAAACGCGCCGAGGTGGAACTTGAGGTGCAACGGATGTTGGACATGGATATTGTTGAAGAGGGCCATAGTCCCTGGTCCAGTCCTATTGTCCTCGTTTCTAAGCCTGACGGCTCTTGGAGATTCTGTAATGACTTCAGACGTCTAAACCATGTCTCCAAGTTCGATGCCTACCCGATGTCCCGGATAGATGACCTTCTTAAACGCCTGGGTACGGCTCGATATTTGACTACCCTTGACATGACAAAAGGGTACTGGCAAATTCCCTTAACGGCATCTGCCAAGGAGAAAACCACCTTCAGTACCCCTAGTGGACATTGGCAATACAAGGTCCTCCCATTTGGACTGCACGGGGCCCCAGCGACCTTTCAGCGTCTGGTGGATAGAGTGCTAAAGCCCCACCAGTCCTATAATGCCGCCTACCTGGATGACGTTGTCATCTATTCCGGCACCTGGAAGGAGCATCTATTGCAGGTCTCCTCTGTCCTCGCGACACTGGTAAAGGCTGGCCTCCGCATAAACCCCCGTAAATGCTTCTTTGGTCTAAAGTAGGCCAAGTATTTAGGCTACCTAGTGGGACGAGGACAGGTGGAGTCACAATGTTCCAAAATCAAAGACATCCTGGAATGGCCCCGTCCGAATACCAAGAGACAGGTGCAGGCTTTCTTGGGGTTAGCGGGGTACTACCGCCGGTTCGTGCCCCGTTTCTCTAAAAGGGAAGCACCTTTGACCGATTTAACAAAAAAGGTGCTCCTTTATACGTGGTATGGAACGACAAGGCGGAACGTGCATTCAGTGACTTAAAAAAGGCCCTAACATCTGCACCAGTATTGAGAACCCCTGATTTTGGCCTTCCTTTTCTTCTCCAGACCGATGCTTCGGACACAGGCCTAGGCGCCGTGCTGAGCCAAAGTATCGATGGTGTTGAGCACCCCGTGATATACCTAAGCCGGAAACTGTTGGACCGGGAGACCAGGTACGCGGCAGTGGAGAGGGAAGCCTTGGTCATTAAGTGGGCGGTGACACATCTACGGTACTACCTGTTGGGTCGCGAATTCACTCTAGTGACTGATCACGCTGCTCTTCAGTGGATGTCACTACACAAAGAGTCGAATCCCCGAGTCACCAGGTGGTTTCTGGATTTGCAGCCATACAAGTTCACCGTCACTTATCGTCGTGGCAACCTTCAGGCCAATGCCGATGCCCTCTCTCGTATTCACGACCTCTCGGTTAGGTCCGCCCCACCTGACGGTTCTGGGCTGAAGGGGGGGTCGTGTCACGCACGCGCGAGTAGGGGGCCACGGACGGACCTTAATACGTTTGGGAAGACATACGCCAGCAAGGAGTGGCGGGGTACTAACCTTTCTCCTTTTGTTTCTTACAGAAGAAAAGACGCACCGCCGCCATGAGACTCCCTCCTACAAACTTCCCGCACTACGCTACTTCCGCCCTTCCTCCGTCCACTACTCATGACGTCATCAATCCCATCTTGCACCATGGCTCCTTCCCAGCATTCCTCCACTTCCGGCCCCTCCTCCATAAATGTCCGCCAACGCCATCTTTGGGTGTCATGCACTGGGAATTTCAATTTTTTTTCAATGATAAAAGTGGATGATACTGCAATATACGGGGCCGGAAACCCCAAACCTTTATGTTGTTTATTGATCTCTCTTTTACAATATATATATACACACACAAAATCCAACATCTGTCTGTCTGTCTGTATGCATGTCTGTCCACTTTCCATGAGAGAACTACTTAGTAGGTTTAGAACTGGTTTTTTTTTTTTATAATTTGCTTGAACATTCCAGTTGATTTCAAGACTGTTCTTATCACGCTAATTATCATAGTTCACTTGCGTGATTCCGAGAGAGTGGCTGCAGGCTGAAAGGAGGGGGATGGGGCTCTACTCACTGATGTGCCAGCCTCCGTTTAAGTCAGTCTACCTCTCGCCACGTGTTGGAGAATACCTTGCCTCCGCTTAGCTAGGAATACCTGTTTGTTCAACAGACATCATCATCTACAGATTGTTAAGGAGTAACGTTTGACGTTTTTGAGAGAGAGTACTGAGCTACACGTGTTTTAGTGGGTAGCTCCTGATTGCCAGAGATATCACGGCCACGTGCTTTTCTCCTCACACGGGGGACGCTCTCCCATTAAAGCTGAACATGATCAGATACAGTGCCAACGTTTAATGTGGGAGCGTACCTATCTTCTGCTTGGCCAGAATTACATTTTTTTTTATTGATTTTAAAAGTTTGTCCTGTTTTACTACTACATGGCCCGTAGCTGCAGTGGACAGCTAGTTAGAAATTAAATAAATCAGGCTTAACGTTTAGCTTAAGGAAAACATGTTTTAATGATTGACATTTTTATTTGTTACAGCAGTAATTCATTTGTAAAACTTTTTCTTTTAGGAAAATCAACATGTAAGGTAAAGATACAGATATTGATTAAATGACTCTATTTTGCAGTAGAAGTATTGTCCCATATAGTGTACACAGAACTGATTGAAGTAGACTATCTTAATGTGGACTTCCAAGGAAAGAATAAAGTCATGTTACTCAAAAAAAAAACTTCTGTTGGATGTGTGTGAGAGATGCCAGAGTTGGTAGTTTTGTCAACACAGTCTCCTACAAGGTGTATGCGTCTTTGAATCCTGAAGCATAATTAGCATAAGTATTTCCCAAAGGCCAAAGAGAATGGCAATCACCTAAACATCAGTTCTGAGTAAATCTAGCTCTTTGTTATCTGTCTTGGGAGATTATACAAGCAGATGGAACAGCTGGTGAAATGTGTGAATATAGCCTGAGGGCACATCTTAAAATGCAAACATGTATATAAACTTCTTTGAGGTTTTTCAAGGTAGCATTATATTAAAATGTGACTAGTTATCAATGGATTTTAATGTGTATACAAAGTCCCAGTTTTAAATAACTGTACTATCAAGTGTGCTTTTATTTGTGCTTTACATTTTCATTTGGGGTTTTATTTTGTAAAGAATTGATAAGTGCCCATATTTTATTGTGTAACCAGATCAACTGTGATGTGCGCCAAACATGAAAAGTACCAACTAACCTCTTAGGCTCTTTTCTTAATGTGGATAGGAAGAGATGTCAAAACCAGCTAAGTCTTCCCTGTCTCACTGTTGCATTTCAACCTTTGGGATCTCTATTGACATGCTACTTTTTACCCTTAGGGGACTGAATCTAGATAATGAATGACATTCCAGCACTTGACAATGCTAGTAATCAATATTTGTACAGAGACATCGAGTTTAAGTTTTTACTTAAAATCATATTTAATTGCATAATTACCAATAGAGTTGATAGGCAAAATTCACCAAAGTGTTTTCTGCTGTAAATATGCAGAATAATTTTCTGTATTTGCAGACAGCTTACATAAACATTTTCTCCCCAGCTCCCCACGAACAGACTATGAACAAAATTCCTGAACTACACACCAATGTGCGTAAACCTTAAACTTGGCATGGCAAAAGTAAATAATTGAGTCAAAACCCTGCAGTTTTTCATTTAAATCAAAGCAAAGCCATGAAATACACACACACTACTGAACACTGATACACACCTGTAATCAACACAATCACTACTAACCTGCCATGGCACTGAATAAAGAGCAAAATGTTTTTTGTTCAGAATTGAAAAAAAAAATACATATACGTGTGCAAGTACAGTAAAATGACCAAAATATTATAGTTTTGAAAATTGTATTACATTCCCTAACTTTAGTGCCATATGTTCAGCTAGCTGATTTTGAAAAAAAGTAATACAAAAAAATACAAATGACAGAAAAGTTCTGTAGCAGTAAAACACAGTAATGAAAATTTCTAATCAAAACAGCTCATAATTATGCTTTTAGGGTGGGTCAGGACACAAGTTCATCGACAACACATACATTCTTGTGTTTGGCCAGCCAGGAGGTGAATTAAACTCTGGTGAACCTAACCTACCCTTGGACAAAAATAGATCTGAAAATCTGGGATTGTCAGTGAACTTCTCACGCACTACAGCAGTATGATGAAAACTGACAATGTCCCAGACAACAATGAACTGTTGTGGCTTCTTTTGTGGCCCTGGTTCCCTCTGCTCTCATTCAAAGATATTTTTGCACAGATGAATGAAGAAGTGTAGATGTTCTTGTCTTTTGAACTGCGGTGGTATGATGGTAGAGGACCCCACGAATGCTGTTGACAGCACACATTGTGATATTGCTCCCATGCTGACAAGGGATATGCACAAAGCACTGATGTTCCACCTTCTTCTCTTTCATTTAGTGAGGCAGATGCCTGTCTTGTCTATGAAAATGAACTTATGGGGGTGTTCCCACAAACCAATTCCACATATTCTCTACAAAAGGATATGATTGTATAGTGTGTATAGAAATGCAATACACAGTAAATGATTAAACTGTAGAATTTTAATACAGAAATACAAAACTATAGTACTACACATGTCACAACTGGCCATCTACTGTATATCACTTACTGTAAGACTTACTTGCACCCATTTTAACTGCTGCAGTTTCACTCTGTCTGAGTTCCTTTAAAAAGAAACACAGTGCACTTGCTTCATCAGAATTCAGTTATCTTTAAGGACATGGTCAAGGGTTCCAATGCTATCTATTTCATGAAAGATATGTTGGTCTTCTACAATCCTGGATTGAATTTTACAAAGGCAGATTGTATTGTTAGCAACCACCAAGTTCAAAATGACCATCTCCTGCTCAGCTGACTACAGCTGTGGTCTGTCTCCAGTTACTGGTTGTCCTTCAGTTCTGCCAAGAATAGTAATGTGATTGAAGTACTAGAACTACAACTCACAGGGGCACATGATAAAGTACGGGATTGCAATACACTATGTAAAACATATGGTACAGTAATTTATTCTTATAATTAGTGCCTCAGACAGATACAAACACTGAACACTGAACACAACAGTGAATCTACTCAAATCTGGTGTGAGTCTTTCACCAATCTCCCTCATGGACACACCATGATCAAGTACATGGTCCACCAAAGTTGCCTGTATCACATCCAATACAAATGTCCTTCAAGTATGTCATCCTTGTCCTCTTTGTTTCCCACACCTTCCTATAATTGTTCTTCTAGCATTGGCATCCATTATTTCAAAGTATACAAGTAAACCTGTGGCCCTATTTATTTATCCCAAAGTTCTAAATTACATGTGTAGAATTCTGCTTTTTAGAGTTCACACCTCGAGAGTTGAGTGCTCATTGAGTTCAGGTTTGAGTTAATGTTATTGAGATGTGGTGTATTCAAAATCAGACCATTGTGTTACCTGTGCTTTATTGGGGGGGGATTTGTGCATAGAGTTTTGCACAAAAGGTTTAACAAAACCAGAGAATTGTGCTTAGAGTTTTGGGAAAAGTGTATTTCTTTTGGCACCGCAGAAATGGTTTTAGTGATAACAGTAATAATGGTAAAATCAGTCTTAGTATCTCATTAATTTAGAAAAACTGTAATATGTTTCTATGCCTTTCAATTTGTTTTTGAATGATTCATTTTTTTTGTGCATGGCAATTCAAGAACACTGTACATTATTATGGATTGATTACTTTATTTTTTACTTTGGCCCAATTGTTTTCAGAAGTGAACTTAGCATGTACAATGTTGACCTGTTTATTTGTCTTTATGTTAGTCCAGTCTTATTTTTGGCCTTTTTCTGTTACTTTGGTTTAGTCTGGCCACAAACCTATTCATACTTTAGACCAGTGCTTCCCAACCTCGGCCCTGGGGGCACACTGCGGCTGCAGGTTTTTGTTCTAACCAGCTTCTGCTTTTAATTGGACTCCTGGGCTAATTAAGTAAACTGTTTTTTCCCAAGTTCTGTGTTTTGGGAACAATATAGAAATTAGAAAACTAAGTTTGGTTATATATATATATATATATATATATATATATATATATATATATATATAATTTTTTTTTTTTAAATGTACCAAGTAGTTATATGGGAATAATGTATTTTTTTCTTTTAACAATATTTTCATCTTGATTTTCATTATACTTTTCTAGGTGTTGTAATTGTTTAATAAATCCATTATTTACTAATTAGTGAGTGTGATGCTACAGTAGTTGCAGCCTTGTTGGGTAATGGATGGATGGATGGATGGTTTATTCAGTGTTGTTAGCCAGCATGTCTGCTCATTTTTAATTGTCATTAATAAGATACAACGAAGGGGAAAAACTGCACAAAGAAAGGGCAAAATATAATGAAATCAACAAAAGAGAGTCTATAGCAAAAGCAGAAATATTTCTAAATGTGTTATAAATGTAAAAATTATGCTTCTGTGCTTTTCTGAATGTAGAATAAAAGAAAAATAATACCAGCTAATTAAATGAGCTCAGTGTTATCAGGTGTTGTCACTGATTAGGAATCTGGTTGGAACAAAACCTGCAGCCACAGTGGGACCCCAGGATCAAGGTTGGGAAACACTGCTTTACATCATATTCAAGTTCCATTTATTAAATAAAAGGACAGACATTTCTTTTTCATAATGTATACATCTGAAGAACGGGTTATATTTTGTATATAAATTACAGCACAATAACTTGCAAAAAATAAGTACATTGTAACCAAATAAAAGCACTTTGAACACACTTTTTATTGCAATAAGCGTTGGAATATAGTAACAAAGAACATGAAAGGAACATAAAAATGGTTATCAAAATGTCCATAATTAATATGTATGGTTTAACCATTTTGAAGTAAAAAATAAAGATTCCTTTTCTCTAATTTATCTGTTTTCAGATAAGTAACCATAACATCATCATGCCTTTAACACACTTGTTCTAAAATTAAAATGAAGGCCAGAAAATGTTCTTTCAGAATAAATTCATCTGTGTGGTGAATTTCAAAGTCTAAACATTACAATATTAATAGCATCCTCTAGCAAAAATTACACTTAAAAATACAGTCAGATTTGTAAATTTCCTTACTATGGAATAATCTGAAGAACAGCAGAAATGAAAACTATTATCTCTGAAGAAAAGGGTAAGTGCACATCAGACTTCAAGAAAAAGAGAACATTTTACTTATCAATGCATATGTCATACTTCATTTATGCAAATATGAAAACAGTATCGAACAACACAAGGATTGCATTGCCATTATTAAATTACCAGGGTTTTTGACTAAAAGTAAGTCTGAGCACATAAATCAACTATTCTGGCAGTTTTCTCTTTTGGTTGAACCTTAATGACCTTGACACACCAGGGAGATGAGTCACAGAATCTGTCTGATAGCTTTCATCACAGAGTTAAATGTCGAAAGTCCTCTGGAAAACAGAAAGAAGCTTTTACTTTTAGCAACAACTAAAATCCCATACTGTCAGGCAGCCTGAGAAGCTTCCTTATTTGCTTATAATCAATTCACTCCAGAGTAAGATGTGAAGGCTCTTTTAAAAGCTCAAAGACTGAGGATTGCAGTTATATCTTTACTAATAAAAGGCAAAGCCCTCACTGACTGACTGACTGACTGACTGACTGACTGACTGACTGACTGACTCACTCACTCACTCACTCACTCACTCACTCACTCATCACTAATTCTTCAACTTCCCGTGTAGGTAGAAGGCTGAAATTTGGCAGGCTCATTCCTTACAGCTTACTAACAAAAGTTAAGCAGGTTTCATTTCGAAATTCTACGCATAACGGTCATAACTGGAACCTACTTACGTACATATATACGGCCATAGCCTGAAGCTCGGTTGCCGTGTGAGGCGGAGTTGTGTCCCCCATTATCACGCCTCCCACGTAATTGAGTGCCTGCCCATATAAGGCCGTCCGTCAGCAGCAATCCAATAGACACACTGCCGCTAAATATTCGCGGGTGAAGGACTGTGCTTATGCAAACAAAGATGAGATGGTCAGGGATAGACTAGTGTTTGGCACAAACTCAGCGAAAGTGCAAGAGAAACTTTTAAGTGCCGGGTCTGAGCTAACATTAAATAAAGCCGTGGACATCGCAAGATCGCACGAGATAGCACAAGCACAGCTGAGAACCTTCGATGCATGTACGCCGAGCGGCTCACGTAAACTGACAGTGAACGCAGTACGCAGACAAAAAGCAAGAGCTCCAAAGAGCGCTGAGCAAAAAACGCATTACACAATTGAGAAGGCAGCAAAAGAATATGAAGCGTGTGACACATACAAGCATATTCATAAGTGCAGCTACTGCGGAAACAAAGCACACGGTGGAAAAAGTCAATGTCCAGCTAAAGGAAGAGAGTGTAAAAAATGTGGTAAATTGAACCACTTTGCTATAGTTTGCAGGACTGGGAAAGGTAAACCCGTGCATGCAGTGTGTGATATCTCAGATAAAGAGGAAGACGAACTGTTTATTGATGCAGTAAGAGAGGAACAACCCTCTGACGCTGAACAAGCCTTTGAGGACATATCAATAGGAAAGCACGGTGTAAAACTTAAGTTTAAATTAAGTTCATAGACACGCGGTCGCTGGCGTTTGTCATGGCTACGATGAATACGATATTCGCGAGATACAAGTTTAATGAGAAGACACAGGGTGTAAATGAGACTGTTGATCACTTTGTAATGGAGTTACAATTGCTGGTGAAGGACTGTGCTTATGCAAACGAAGATGAGATGGTCAGGGATAGACTAGTGTTTGGCACAAACTCAGCAAAAGTGCGAGAGAAACTTTTAAGTGCTGGGTCTGAGCTAACATTAAATAAAGCCGTGGACATCGCAAGATCGCACGAGATAGCACAAGCACAGCTGAGAACCTTCGATGCATGTACGCCGAGCGGCTCACGTAAACTGACAGTGAACGCAGTACGCAGACAAAAAACGCATTACACAATTGAGATGGCAGAAATTGAATATGAAGCGACTGACGCATACACGCATATTCATAAGTTCACCTACTGTGGAAATAAACCACACGGTGGAAAAAATCAATGTCCAGCTAAAGGAAGACAGTGTTTAAAAAGGTGGTAAACTGAACCACTTCGCTAAAGTTTGCAGGACTGGGAAAGGTAAACCCGTGCATGCAGTGTGTGTTGTCTCAGATAAAGAGGAAGACGAGCTGTTTATTGATGCAGTAGGAAACGAACAACCCTCTGACGCTGAACAAGCCTTTGTAGACATATCAATAGGAAAGCAAAGTGTAAAGCTTAAGTTTAAATTACATTCATAGACACGCTGCCGCTAAATATTCACAGGCAAATCCACAACTTAATACCGGGAATGCCTGTTAAACATCTTAGATTCACGAGTACCGATTTGGGTAGTGATCACTTCGATGAATGAAACCTGTTATCTTTACAATGGTTAACAACGAAGATGAGATGGTCAGGGATAGACTAGACAAACACGGAATGTAACTGAACACATCCTCCAAATACGAACCTGATTGAAAGAAATAATGATAATCAAATCCTTGATGACAGCAACACTCATAACAGTGACAAAACAATTACATTGACAATCATGTTACGTTATTTTTAAAATGTTTCCTTTTCTTTTTCATAACTTCTTTAACACACTACTTCTCCACTGCGAAGCGTGTGTATTTTGCTAGTTATTGGATAAAAGGCAACTTTATTTTGTTCATATGTTGCCAAAAAAACTACAAGCAGAGGCTGATTTATAGTTATTGGCAAAGAACATGGCCTATCAGGCAGCTTACATGTGTTACAGTAGTAAGCCAACAATGTATACATTACAAAGCTAAACCTCAATTTTTTTTTGTTGAGTAAAAGCAATCATATTTATCCAAGAGTAAACTGCAAAAGTGATCAGCTCATGCTAGAATAACATGTAATGGCTCATTTGAAAGAGTGGATAATGACCCGCCTGTCACTTTGGTATGAAAATAGGCTCTTGAATAGGAGCACGCAAATACATATCAGCTCATACCCACAATACAAGTACACTATCAAGTAAACACTGTGGCATACACAGATACTATGTGTACATCTGTTGAAGGCTAAACATCTACTCCATTCTGAGAGTCACAAAAAGCATTAAATGCACAATTTTAACTGGAAAACATTGAACATCAAGTATAATAGTAAATAAACAATTTTATGTATGCTCTTTAAACATTAGCTTAGTGTCAGTGGATGCCAGAAAACAAATGCAAACAGCAGCAAACCAAATATAATACCTTGAAAGAAAAGGTCAAAAACAGGAAATTCAACAAACCTTAAATACCTACTGGGGCAAGGCTGCTGCTGCATTATTAGGTGGCATTGCAGGCTTAGGTTCCACATACAGGAGACAGGGCAGATAACACATAAAATTACTATATATATCATTAATATACAAAATTACAAAATGATCAATAAAGACAATATCTAAGAAAATCATATTACACAAGAAACACATCTAAAAAACAACAGCAAAATATACAAATTTATTATTTACTAGCAGAATACCCGCGCTTTGCAGCGGAGAAGTAGTGTATAAAAGAAGTTATGAAAAAGAAAAGGAAAAATTTTAAAAATAACGTAACATGATTGTTAATGTAATTGTTTTGTCATTGACATGAGTGTTGTTGTCATATTTATATATATCTATATATCTATATCTATCTATATATATCTATATATATATACTATGGGGTGCCAAACAGGCAAATACATTGATTTTCTGAATATATAAAGTCGGCGTCAGAATATATAAAGTCAAAACTTGAATATATATAGTCATTCCCGAATATATAAAGTCACTGTCGGAATATATAAAGTCAAAATTTGAATACATAAAGTCAGCATCGGTATATATAAAGTCAAAACTTTTTTCTAAATATATAAAGTCAAAACTTGAATAAATAAAGTCACTGCTGGAATATATAAAGTCAAAACTTGAATATATAAAGTCATCGCTGGAATATATAAATTCAAAACTTGAATATATAAAGTCAGCGTCAGAATATATAAAGTCAGCGCTGGAATATATAAAGTGAAAACCTGAATATATAAAGTCAGCGTCGGAATTTATAAAGTCATTCCTGATTATATATAGTCAACATCGGAGTATATAAACTCATTCCTGAATATATAAACTCAAAGTCAAAATATATTGATTGAAACGACTCTGAACTGAAGTAAGTTAACAAAAACGTATTCAGAAAAATAAATTAAAAAACACTGTTCGGTTAATGTTTTGAAAATGATGCATTTGCCCTGCCCAGGATTGGTTCCTGCCTTGCACCCAGTGTTGGCTGGGATTGGCTCCAGCAGACCCCCGTGACCTTGTGGTCGGATTCAACGGGTTGGGAAATGGATGGATATTGCAGCACTGACTTTGTATATTCCGACGATGACTTTATATATTGAAGTTTTGACTTTATATATTCCAGCGCTTACTTTATATTGTGAGCTGGAGGGCTTCGCTATTACGTGTGGGGACGAAACTTCACTTTGGTAACTGATCATGCTCCACTTCAATAGTCATACCGACAGAAAGATACAAACTCTTGCCTCATGAGATGGTTTCTGGGCTTACAACTTTTACCGTTTCACAGTAAAACATCGACCAGGTTCTGAACACGTCAACGCAGACGTATTATCAAGACTAAATGAACCTGGTACAGAGAGTCGCTTGATTCAAGGAAATGTGAATAAAGCTGAGGGGGAGGGTGTGAGCTGGAGGGCTGATCGCACCCCAAGAAGATACAGACGCCTCTGGGAAAACCACAACCCCTGAAACACAGACTACCCTCACATTGCTCCTTACTTTCTCACTTGCGCTATAACGCGTAATGCAAACCTCGCGCGATATTCCGCTAACTTAAAAGCCTTGTGCAGCGCCTGTCAGTTGAAAATTGATTGTTTGCTTGCTTTTATCTCTCTCTCTCTCTGCTCCTAGCGGAACTGTCATTTCTGACTTGTCATGGAGCACGTTTAAGCTCATGTGTTTGCAGTGTTTGAATAAAAATCCTTCTTGTTTCTACGACCTCCTGTGTCTCTGTGCAAATTTGTGACCCAAGCGTGACAATATATTCCGACGCTGACTTTATATATTCAAGATTTGACTTTATATATTCCAGCGCTGAGTTTATATATTCCGACGCTGACTTTATATATTTAAGTTTTGACTTTAGGTGGCAGTGTGACGAAGTTGCTTCGGAAGACGGCGTTAGCCGCAGAGCTCAGCTCAGAGCGAAATGAGGTAAATGGGAGGGGATATGATGACGTGACTCCTCCACCCGCCTTAACTGTCAATCCCCCACAAACACAGTCTCTCGGAATTTGCATAAGCACACCCCTTCACCTGCAATTTTAACTTAGTTACAAAGTGATCAAAACTTTCGTTTATATCCTGCGTCCTCTCATTAAACTTGTATCCCGCATTACCCGTGGGCATGAAAAACGCCAGCGGCAGCCTGTCTATTAACTTAATTTAAAGTTTAGGTTTACACCTTGCTTTGTTTCCGAAGTAGCTGCACTCATGAATATGGTAGTATATGTCACTCGCTCGCTTCTTATTGTTTCGCTGCCTTCTCAATTATATAATGCATGTTTTCTTCAGCACATTTTGGAGCTCTTCCTGGTTTTCTACATAGTGCGTTGACAGTCAGTTCACGTGATTACGTGGGCGGCGTGATGATGTCACACAAAACTCCGCCCCCACGGCTTTCAAGCTCAACTCCATTACAGTAAATGGAGAAAAATACCTTCTAGTTATGACCATTACGCGTAGAATTTCGAAATGAAACCTGCCCAACTTTTGTTAGGAAGCTGTAAGGAATGAGCCTGCCAAATTTCAGCCTTCTACCTACACGGGAAGTTGGAGAATTAGTGATGAGTCAGTGAGTGAGTCAGTCAGTCAATGAGGGCTTTGCCTTTTATTAGTATAGATGAAAGAACCAAAAAATTAAATAAATAAAAGAAAAACATGAATCAGCATGACAGTAATGTCATGTGGAGCACCTTAAGTTTAAATGTGGACTTAATTTTTTGGCTAAAGTTAATTTTATATATAGATGTGCAAACTTGAACTGCCCTGCTATTTGTATACAGCTAAGGGTTTTCCCCTAGCTTGTATTTATTCTGTTTTATTGTTGTTTTTGTGAGTTATTAGTTTTCATATTTTATATTATTTTTGTTAATATCATTTATCATTTGTTATTTCTGTGTTGTCTCCTTAAGTATGCTGACTTTCCATGTGCTTTGTAGGTGGAGCCCCAGGAGGCGGAGCCACCTTGACATCAGTGCTTCTGGGTTCTCCTTGCGGCTTTGTATTTTTTGTCAAAATCTAGATTCAGTATTGGCTCATTGTGCTTTTTGGAAGTTTTTGAGACTATTGCTTTTCATTTGCATTTTCCGTAGTTCTGTATTACACTGCTTCTTTCTCTACTCTTTGGATTGTGTATTTTGAGTTGTTAACTTTGGATTTCCTTTTAGACATCTCCTTTATGACCATTTTTTTTTATTTTGGGCTATTTTTGTTCCTTCATTCAATAAATATGTTTGTTTATAAAGATTGCTCTAAATATTTTCGTTTATTAAGATTCCTTGATGGCGTTTGGTTACAAGCCAGAATTTTTATGGGTCATCTCTATGGTTGTGCATTTTAAGACATTTTCAATATTTTGAGCTTTAAAGGAAAAATCCTATTTGTTAGGCCTATGTGGTCCACAGCCTGAAGGTAGCAGTTTGGGGACTTGCAGCTTTGGGGCAAGTCTCTTCTGGGCAGTCAAATGAAGTTCCAGGTCAGGTTTTGTGGCCTATTTTGGAGGCCACACTTCTTTTTTGTCATGCTTCTGACTCTGTATTATAACTTACTTAAAGTGGTCTGGTCAATAATTAGTAGGTATGGGAGGCTCTCCTTACATCTAAAAGCCACAGTGACTCACACATTCTCTGCCATCGATCTTGAATCTATGAGTACTAATAGCAGAATCAATGCTGTTGTGCATGGGAATTCCCTGCTGCCACTCAATGATATGGAAGAGTTCTCTGGCATTTCTGCGAGATGTCCATAACCTCTGTCTCACTTAATGTCCAGCAGAGTGATGATTACATTTCCAGTACACTTTTTAAGCAAAGGTAATATATATGTATATATAATCCCTCATCACAGTTTCACCATAGTGGCAGCTGGTATGACTCTCCAGTTACCAGAATAAATCTTTTGGGAAAAAAGAACTGTGCTTAAAATGTGCCTTGTACCCTAGACTAAATATTGCCAACCAGCCTGACCTTTTAAAATGAATCAACCTGAATAATGATTCATATTCTTTTATAAGCATATTATGAGCAATATGGGTGACTGAATAAAATTTTCTAATTTTTATGTGAAAACCAGTCTATACTCTGTACATGTGACAATACTACCACCATACTACTTCTGTTGCATACAGTTTTTTCAATGCTTTCTACTGTTCCAAAATTTAGAAATGAAAAATAATGGTTCCCATAAATAAGCTACTTTCTCAACAAAATGAAAGTCCTCTAACAGATCACTATGTCAGTCCTTTCCAGTGAGTGCTCTCTAATAAACGGTTCAGATTTTTAATGAAGGAATTCAGAAGCCTAATAAACCTTTTTATTTTTCCAGTCTGTAATCAGTTGTAAGGCTGATAAAAAATGAGAATTCAATCAGCTGCCTTAAGCTGTTAAACAGTTTTATGTTGTCAATTCAAATGGAATATGATCAAGAAGTAAAGAGTAAAGAATCAAAAGATAAAGTAGCTGTTGAGCCAGGATGATTTAAACGTCTATCAGCAAGACGTAGTGATAAGCAGGATGTGTTGTTTTTTTTCCCACTGAGATGTCACTAAGTATCCAACAGACCAATATACAGTACATGACCAGTATTAGGATGTGTATACATGCACAGTTGTAGTACCTAGGATACTATTTGGATACAGATAGTTTGTTTTTGTTCTTTGCATTCAGATAAAAATGAATAAGGTCTACATAACTGACTTACCAAGCAACAATAAATATGTACAAATGATGAATATAAATAATGAAAATGCAATGTACCCTAGTAAGCTATACATATGAAACAGAATGAAGGCCTCTGATGGCATGAAATGTTGACAAGATTTGTCTTCCAGTGGTGTTTGTACCTCTATGCTGTAATTAGCAACATCTTTAATCTCCCCTACAACGAAGTGCTACCATTTTGGGAACTGGCTTCCACCATAATGCCCAGTGCTGCTGGGATAGGAAGCAGCTCCTAATAACCATGAATAGAATAAGCAGGTTAAAAAGGGGATTAATGTAAAGACCAAAATATAAATAAAATATGGAAATGTGAGAAATTATAACAGTGTGACAGGTGACAATGATAAATAATGTAACAGTAAATATTATTAAATTCCTTATAATTAATGAAATATACGTTGTATTTAATTATATTGTTATGTCTATTTGATACAATAAGAGAGCACTGAAGCCTGGAACTTACTTGAGTCATGTCACATCATATTGTGAGTTTTCTTTATGGTTTTACTGTGAATGGAGATACAGCAGTGAACCATTGTTGTGTAAATGTAAGAAAGAAAACAGGTATTTTAAATCAGGTCAATTTATTTTCAATGTATTATTAAAATGAAACGAATTTTCTTCTAGTGCTAGTAGTGTATAAACATTGGGCAACAATACAGTACATGCGATAAAGAGGCAGTAGACACAAATTACTAAGCAAACAATAACCAAGTCCAGATTAAGACCTCCTTGGCTCCTGGGTGTCGAAGCTTAATCTCACCTCGCAACCCCATCAGACACATGCATATAGTTATGCATTATGAACATCAAATACTCTATGTCAATAATACATCAGGTATAGAGATTAAAATAGTGAAAAAATCAAAACTTTATATACTGGGTCATCTTCACCTTCTATTTTTGTTCATTTGTGTATTTCAATGAATGTGACAAACTAACTGACAAAAGTAACATGACATCTGTGGAAAATCAACTTTCTTCTCACAGCGCACTTGATGAACATTAATTAAACCTTTTTAAAAGGACTTTGCCACTTTGTGACGGAAAGGCGATATGCAACGGGATGTTGTGGGTTTGAATATTTGCAAATAAATAACTAACTAAACAAAGGATCCCCTTTCTGGGTTTGGTGTTGTTTTGTGCTTCTTATCTCTTGCCATGGCCTTGTTGTCCTCCACATCCTTTTTAACATGTCTGTGTCAGTGACTCCACAGAACTGGACTACAAGTTGACAATAGAAATGGTTCTATCAGCCCTCTCCTGAATATCTGTATCTGTAACATCCAACTCTTTAGTCTCAACTGCAGTATTTATAGCTTGTGCAAGGTACTTGTTTAAATCATGATTTGAGTTTATTTTCTGAAAATCTCAAGTATGGTTCTCACCAAAACAGCATCTTTTCCTCCTTTCTTAATTTTTCTTTTTCTTTTTTTTTTTTTTTTGCTCCACTGGGCTGTTCCTTTGAATGATCATCCATGTGGACCTTTCTCTATTTTGTGGCGCAGTAACACATTTAATGTATGATCTCATAAAAATGACCTATGAGAAATGACCTCCACTGATGTCAACCAACCAAACTTTAAACTTTTTTATTCAGGTCTGACTGAATAGGTTAATAATCACGAGGATCAAAAATGGGGTGGGAATGTGTGCTGGATAGCTGATTGCTGTGAGGTTGTTTTTTTTTCTTGCATATGCTTTGTGAGCAGGACCCAAATGTGCACACCCAGTTGTAATAGCAATAAAAACAGTTTTGATAAATATGCAAGCATGTCATATTAAGAATAAATAATTCAATAAATACATATCAGATAAAAACATGTAATATATATCAGACTCAACGAGAAACTGACAGTACAAATAACTAGGCTACAAAGAGTCAGTAACATCTAATTGATAGTGTAAACCGACTGGTAGTGAATGTTCCTAGGTAAAGGAGCTTTAGTTGCAGGTCAAGCAGATAACTTAATGCAAGATAACAGTTAACAGTTTAATGTCCTCCCTGCGAAAACAGTTTGTGAGTCTGTGTGTATGGAATCAAATTATATGATATCGCTTGTTAAATAGCAAGGAGCCAAACTATTTGTTGCTGGGAGAAAACATTGACACATTTCATCTGTCAAGTATTTTTGGGCACTGTGTGAAGCATGTAAGGAAGTTAAATATGGGCAGCAACTATAAGGAGGACTCAAAGACAGGACACCGTATCCATTAGGCAACAGCACTAACCACTGTTCCCACCATACTGCAATTTAAAACACAGAACGCAACATTGTATGGATCATTGAGTATTGATTACTTTTCCCTTTTTGCCACTGGGCACATTTAGACATTTTAAAAGACTGAAACAATCTTGTTTCATCATCATTATTGTACTGTTTGTACTTACCATACCAATATCATCCAAATCAATTTCATAATGACCATTTGTTGTGTTATTTCTTTAGATATAATCTCCATTCCCCTGTATTGACATATATTTCCTGCAAGACTGAAGGCATTGAATTAGAAAACCAAAGCTGCATGAACAACGCCAAAAGGAAAAGATATGCTGTCTATAGTAATAGTAGCTATTGGATTGATAATTACTCTGGACAGATTTGGATTTAGCTTTGTCATTAATGGTGTATTTTTACAGTTACTCCACACTTTAACTAATACTACAGTTTAATTATTGTTGAATTAATCAATATTCAAGTTAAAAACCACAGCATTAAAATTCTTTTCCATCTGTTTGTCAAAATGTTTTTCCTTATGTTGAGATAGCATCAAATAACTACAAATCAGAAAGTGTCGGTGTTCCACTACTAGCAGTTTGCGATGAAACTCTCAGTCAGAAATAACTGGCATATTAATAGGCCAGAACTGAAAAGTTTTACAACATTGTTGAATGTTTTTTTTTTTTTTTTTGCTTAGCCCGGAATTTGTAAGGGAATTGAAATGCAAGTCAGAAGGGAATTGTTTTTTCATTGTCAGCTGTATTGCCTTTAGAGAATTATCACAGTCACAGATTAGTGGAAGCGGAGGTGTCCCCTGAAGAGCAGAGTAAATTAAAATTTCAATTAACCCCTCATTGAAAAGCAACACTAGTGCTGAACCCTAATGGCTATGTTTAATAATGTTACCATAAATCACAAGGCCATTATTTGAACTGCATTACAAGAAACTTCAAGTTAAGCCCTACGGAGTGTGAAATTACTGCCTTTGTCCAAAATAAGAGTGAAATCTAGTACAAAATGTTTCATCTTTGCTTCATGTTGTGTAAAACACTTCAAAGTAGTAAAGGTTTGGAGGATCGAGAACTATTATCTGTACATAATTATAAACACCCCACTATAAAATGTCCAATTCTGGGCTGAGACATTGAAACTAGCCAACATGAGAAATTTTCTGAAAAGACAGGAAAACATTTTACTATGCTGTTATTAAAATAATAATACATGATACTGATTCATTAAATCCAACAGAAAATAGCATAGGTTTTTGAAGCAGTGAAATTCAAGGAGTAAACCTAACTTGTTTAGTGATTTTAGCTATAAAATTAAACCACTTCCCATAAACATTTTCCATTTCATAATACCTTGCTCTTTTTACATTCCTTTTTCCATGAGTACTAAATGAAAATATGCAGTCTGGACTAACTTGAGCAGTACACTTTATGGGAGAATATCCATTAATTGAATCCTGTTAAAAATCGATCATCTACTCTTATATTACACATGGAGCATTTTGCTCGATTTCCGGTATTATATTATTAAGTTTAATGCACTGACCAATTTCATCCTTCTTCAAGGGTGAGAAGTGAAATGGAGATTTGAACAGCAACAGATTATTGCCAGTGGCACCATTGTAAATGGCATAAATACTTCAAAGCAAGAAACAAATTTAATTATTTTTAATGCACAGTCATGGGAGATGGGGGCCAGTCCAACACAAGGCATGCGCACATGCGCACACACACACACATAAAAGGTGACTTTAGACATACCAATTCACCTAGCAAGGATATCCTTTAGATTTGAGATGAAACCCAGAGGAAAATACTACAACTTGCGTTTTAAACCCTTTTCTCCACCTTTCATGCAAGCAGCATATACTGTATATTTTAATGTGCATGAAATGTGCATATGGAGATTAGAGAGGGATAGATGTGATTTTCTTGAACCACTGAATACCAGCATCAGTCTTTAAAATGTTATGGTAGTAAAAACATTCCTGATTTTTTTTTTCATTTGCAACAGCAAAAGTGAAGCCGGTGTAATTGAGTTTGCCCACCCCAGGTGCAATACACTCTGTGATCCTCGTGCTTTATAAAATGGAAAAGTATTTTACATAATATACTGTAAATAAAATGCAAAAGAGATAATTCAGCTGTTAAAGAATTCCTGTTTATTTTTACATAATGTTGAAAAATATGAACAAAAATTATATAATTAATGTATTTTTGCACATAAATGTTTTGATTTTGTACTATAGGAAGCAGGACGTATGAATAGCAGTTGTATACTTTTTGTGTTTTGTGGTATGTAGAAAAAATAAATCATCTAAAGTGTACATTTATGCAAAAATCACTGATTTACCTGTTCTTTCCTTCTTACATTTATGTGCTGGACCTAGGAAAGTTTTTATTACTGCATCTCACAATTAAGACGTACCATGTGCTTTCTCGGATGGGCCACCTCAAATTGGGACCCAAGTGCTGCCGTGAAGCTGGTGACAGCTCAGCAGCAAACCAGTTCTGATCTCCAACAGGCCTGACCCCATTGGCTCTCTGGTGGTTTCAACTCTTCCAGGGATGAGGCTCCTGAGGGTTTTCCCCCATCCCCTTCACAGTGCAAGCAACCTTCCTATGGGTGGCTGCAGCAGATCTACCCCCATAGTTAGCAGAAATGAGTCCTGTCTGCCATTTTGGAGCTGTGTGAAGTTTTTGTGGTGGTTGGAGTGCCAATACTGCCACCAACCCTCAAGTTTTCCCTGCAAGTTGGAGGACCACTTGCAGGGTCAGATGTAGTTTAATGTCATACTGAGGCCTTTGATGACCTCTTGGACACTGCCAGAAGCAGTGTGTCTGTCTGCGGAGAGAGTGTCAATCTCGTCAAGAGAGACATGGACATAGACTTTGAGACATGGATGCTATCCAGTGACCTAAGATGGAAACTGGACTCCTTCAGTACAGTGTCTCTTCAGAGAATCCTTGGGTACCGCTGATTTAACTTTGTGTCAAACAAGCAATTGTTCACAGAGTCCCAAATAAGGCACATTACCTGCATTGTGAGGGAGCGTCAGTTATGGCACTGCGGCCATGTGGCTCGATACTCAGAGAGTGATTCAGCTGACAGGATCCTCATTGTTGAGGACCTGAGCGGCTAGACCAGGCCAAGGGGGTGCACATGTAACATCTGGTTGCAGCAGATAGAAAGTCATTTCTGGGGGGTGGGACTGGGTCTGTCTGGGAGGTTGCCAATCAGGATCCTGAGTTGTTTCATCGTGTGGTGGGTGTGGCGGTACGCTGTACCAGTTCATGCTCCCCAACCTGACCTGACCTGACCTATATTGTTTTAATCTGTGAAAAATATGTTAAATTTTACAAAGTGAATAACAATAAAGGACAACTTAAATTGATAGTGATGTTTAAGGTCCTTTAAATTTTGACTCAGCATGTCTCTGTAATATGTGCATAAATAAGACATGGGGTCAATTTTCTGATTTCATTAAAATGTTTTCTTATATTTCAGTTGTAGCTATAACAGGATGGCTGCTGTCTGAAGCAATTAATAAGTTTTAAGCCATACACTTATGTTGCACTGTGGCTTCCATATTATCCTTGTTGCTGCTCAACTCCCTTTAGATGATTTTATCACCAGCTTAATGCATACAAATAGATTTGAACATCCGTCCTCCTCATTTAATGCTGCTTCCTTCGGCATGCTGTTGTGAATTAGTTCTCTGGTTTGATTCAGTACCTCTGGTTTTAGTAGAAATTGGCTTACCCTGTGCCATGTGCTTAAGTCCCACTCAAGAGAAGACCAGTTCTCTGCTTGAAATGCATACTGGTGATCATATCAATCAATCATAATCCTTATAAAAATGTAGACTTAAAAACAGTGCTTGAAGTGGAAACAAATATTGCCTATACTCCCAGTTATTGTTCACTTCCTGTTTTTCCTCGCAATACAGTGTTAATTTTAACACAATTTTGAAACTGAGTGTGGGAGTTTTGAGCACATTGCTATATATACATTACATTGATGACCAGGGAGGGTGGTCCCTTTTTTCAGGTTTTCAGCATGCCAATAGACGAATATTATATAGAGTAGCAGGCAGGCCAACTAAAACAATCTAAATCAGTGAGTTAAGATCAGAGCATGAGAGGCAGAACTGAGGGTAATGGAATGTGTAAGACACTAGGGGTTGCTGTAGCCCCTTTCAACCCAACAGACAGATACACTGAACACAGGGTAAAATCACCAAGAAGGTATTTAGGTAATTATTTTCTTCTTCCCAGCGCCCCCTTGTATATTTACAGGGACAGTTAATAAATGTAAATAGTGCAAACTATTTTAAATTTATAATAATATTTTATGGTAATGTGTTATTCCTTATAGGTGTGGTAGTATATTGTCATTTGCTAATGATCATATATCTATATATAGTATGCTGTTGCTAAGATTTCAATTGATATTAGTTTTGTGTCTTAAACAGTATGTTGGAGTAATAATTTTAACTATTACAATTTCATAAAATAAAGCAACATTCTGGCACCCACTTAATTAAATTCAGAGTCACATTCACTCTTATAAACTGCCAGTTTTTTAATTGATCACTAACATATTGCACATGTCTTTAGGGAGGAAAAAACGTGCAGATATGTCTGCATGTTATATTGCCATGCTAAGTTACAAAGTTATGGGAATTCTAAGAGAGAAACAATAATATAGTATCGGTCAGACTAATTTATTTTGAAAAAATGGTATTGTTTTAAACATATCTGCATGCCAGTTCCCAATTGAAAGGGAACTAAAAGTATCTTGTAGATCACTCTAGGCCTTTCAGGTTTGTGTGGAATAAAACTGAGTGTTTCACAAAGATTCTAATGAAGTTAAGTTATTCAGAACAAATAATGAAACAATGATGAAAACGAGCAAGTGAAACAGAAGTAATAAGGAAGACCACAAATTAACACATTTCCATTATGGTTCAAATCAAATTAATCACAGTGGGATCTGTCCAAACAAATTAAAAGTCCCTCAGTTGTCTGTTGCCTTATGGGCTTACCATAGTTCACTCATTTTAAGTGACAAGTGTTAAGAAATTGACGGCAGCATTTTTTCTGCCTGTTTAATTGACTGTATTGATGCAGAAAGGATTGATTAGTTGTCATAACTGCAATGTGTAAATGCATGCCTTGCATATCTGACCATAGTGCATTTCTGCTGTCTAAAACTATCTGTTACATTTGCAGTTTATATTGCTGGGTTGATGGGGCAGTGGCAGCCTCAACAGAATCAAGAAAAGATTATTATGAATTAATCTACTTTGGGATTGGTGTCACAAAAGACATATACTATTGCCAAAAAAATCTGTGAAAAGCATTTCTCCTGCATTTTGCATTCTTCACAGTTAAATACTTGGATTATAAATTAAGTGAAATGAAAAACAGAATTACTCCCACATCTCCTTAAGGTTTAGTGCTGGATGGTGGACTATCAGGCTGAAACTGGCATGAACTTACTTTCAGGTTACAAAAAGATACTGACAGGACAGCTGGTGATTCTAAACTGGTGTGGGGCAGATGCCTATGTCTGTGCCCCACAGTAGGCAGTTGTGTCTAGCAAAGGTTCCTTTTCTGCCTCTGTAAAGCCCAAAATAAGGAGGTAAGAAAATAAATTTGAAGATGTACTATACGAACGAGATTGAACATATGGATTTTGTAATTGTACAGGTATATGGATGGCTGCTGTTTTATGGCCCAACATCCTGTGTTCAAATTACGACGCACATTCATCATCTGTGTAGCATCTTCAGATTCTTCCTGTGCCCTCATGGGATTTACATAAGGCAATCTATTTTTTTTTTCTCACATTCCAACAACATGCACTTACATTAATCGTCGATTCTAAACGGGATCAGTGTTTGGAGCTGTTTCTTGCTTTATGCCTAGTACTGGCAGGACACGTTCTTACTGCTCATGATTTTGAATTGAATTGAGCATGTTTGAGAACATGTTAATATTTTGCACTATATTATTGTAGGATAAGATATCTGGAATGATTTATAACTCAGGGCTCAATAACAATTGAACACGGCTGATTTTGTAATAATATGAGACCTTTACTTGGTGCATATGTCAGACTCTGACCTTTTCCATTATGGTTGAATCCATGTTACAAGATGCCATTATTAGTATTGAAAGGAATCGTAAATTATATGTCACAGAGAATGGAAATATTATCCATAATCAGGATGTAATAGAACAACAGCCTGACTTTGACTTCACACAAGGATATGAATGTGTGATTGTTTTCAAGGCTACTGTTATTTAATGGAGGGTCACTCAAAACTGGAAGAGCAGAAAATTGAGGTGAAGAAGGTTAAGCATTGCAGTAAATTATTTTAAATGGTGCTGGGTACCATAGCCATATTTTGCTACAGAATTTTAAAATCTGTAATGCCTATAATTATTTTTTGGATTTTATTTTTTTATTTCCTTAGGTATTTTGTAGTATGCACTGAACTGTTACACCTTATAATTAAATTCATTAACCCAAAGTGGCAAATCAAGTAGAATTAGTATACCGTATAGCTGTCTGTTTCAACTACATTAAAACGCTCACTCACTCTCACAGAGATCTTTTTTGCCCTTTTCAATGAGCATCAAGAGGCAAAAAATTACAATAAATGAAAACATATTTTATCTTCGTATGATATACTTTGCTTTTAAATAATAAATTGTAGATTTCATCAATTATGAATTTTTGTACATTATGTGTTTTTACAACCCTCATACCCATTAAATTTACTGACAAAAGTCAAATGAATTTCCATGGTTGGAATTGAAAACTCATATTCTGTATCATATTTACAAGAGCACTTTTCCCAAGGGATATTACAGCCTAGAGCTATATTGCTTGTTTCTTTAAAATATCTTTATATATGAAAGTATGAAAAAATGTTACTTTCTGCTGTGCTATAAATATATTGCATATATCCTACAGCATGATACTACAAAAAACAAAGAAAAATCCAGAAAGATCATATATGCTAAGTGTAGAACAGCAAAAGACAGTACATCAGGGTTAACAAGTGACTCTAATATTAGTTCAGATACACAAAAAATACTCGCTACACTTCTTCTCCATAGGTTTCTTTCTGCCGAAATGCACCTGGGCTCAATTCATTTTGGTTCATGCATGTTTGCAGACATCTGACATCTTAAGGTGGGGGTCCCCATTAGCAGCTGTGCCATAGTTGCATAACATCTCAGAGTCTAAATATTATTTCATTTGATTTGGGTACCTATCTCATATATAAATTCAGTGACCAATCCAGTATGATGTGCCAGTCAACTGCAGAACACAGTCACCAATTTTAAACTAGTTAGCATACCTTTGAAATGTGGAAGGAAGCTTAAGCTCTTGTAGAAAAACCATGTGAAAACACAAAGAATGCACAAACTCCTCACAGGCAGTGCCTGGGCTGGGGCTTGAAGCCAGGACTCTAGACCACTGAGACACATTGTAAACCATTGTATAGTTCTGCCTCCCCAAATGTGTTTAATACTGAAACATATAAAATAATTCTGTTGCCTAAATGTAGCTATGTGAGAAACCTCCTGCCCTTCTTCAGCACCATCTTATTTTTCATAGTGCAGTCTTGTTATTAGTAATAGGATCTTTTTTTTTGCTTAGGTTAGATACCAGTACAATAAAATAGTTATATTCCTTTTATTTATTGCTGCACTGAAATTTTAGAAGATGTTTAGTTGGGTTCCCTTATGACCTTGTACTGGAAAAAGCTTACATTTGCTAATAATTGTATCATTTATTTTGATTTGCTGCTGATAAAAGGTTTGCAGTTCTCTTTCACTTGGAAGTATCCTGTAGTAGTGCTTGCTTCTTTTCTACTTTTACCAGTTTCTGGATGGTAGGATTGATGTGCTATTGCCAGTAATGACTCCAGTGTTAGACCTTAATCATAGTTAAACCCCTACTCAAGAAAAATAATCTTGACCCCTCTGCTTTTGAAAATTTTAGACCCATCTCTAACCTGCCCTTCTTAAGTAAAATTCTAGAGAAGGCAGTCATTATGCAGTTAAATGACCACCTCAATAAACATGCTATTCTTGACAAATTTCAGTCAGGTTTTAGAACAAATCACAGCACAGAAACTGCACTCATTGAAGCAGTAAATGACTTGCGGGTAAATGCAGACAGAGGCCATTTATCTGCTCTCATCCTCCTCGATCTGAGTGCCGCATTTGACACCATTGATCACAATATTCTTAGAAATCGCCTTAGTCAATGGGTGGGCCTCTCTGGCAGTGTCTTAAACTGGTTTGAATCCAATCTGGCAGGTAGAAAATTATTTGTGAGTTGTGGTAATCACATCTCAAAGACGCATGATATCCGATATGGTGTTCCACAAGGCTCTATCCTGGTTCCGCTGCTGTTCTCAATCTACATGCTTCCGTTAGGTCAGATTATCTCAGCGCACAATGTGAGCTACCACAGCTATGCTGATGACACACAGCTGTACTTATCAATAGCACCTGATGACTCCGACTCTCTCGATTCACTAACACAATGTCTTACTGGTATTTCTGAATGGGTGAATAGTAATTTTCTCAAGCTAAATAAAGAGAAAACTGAAATTTTAGTGATTGGCAATAATGTATACAATGAGGTTATCAGAAATAAACTTGATGCATTAGGATTAAAAGTTAAGACGGAAGTAAAAAACTTAGGGGTAACTGTTGACTGTAACCTGAATTTTAAATCGCATATTCATCAGAGCACTAGGACAGCATTTTTTCACTTAAGAAACATAGCAAAAGTTAGACCTCTTATATCATTGAAAGATGCTGAGAAATTAATTTACGCTTTTGTTTTCAGTTGCCTAGATTACTGTAACACACTCCTCTTAGGACTACCCAAAAAAGACATAAATCATTTGCAACGAGTGCAGAATGGAGCTGCTAGAATCCTAACTAGGAAAAGAAAATCCGAACATATTTCTCCAGTTTTGATGTCACTACACTGGTTACCTGTGTCATTCAGAATTGACTTTAAAATACTGCTTATGGTTTATAAAGCCTTAAATAATCTCGCTCCATCTTATATATCGGAATGTCTGACACTCTATATTCCAAATCGTAACCTCAGATCCTCAAATGAGTGTCTCCTTACAATTCCAAAAGCTAAACTTAAAAGAAGTGGTGAGGCAGCCTTCTGCTGTTATGCACCTAAAATCTGGAATAGCCTGCCAATAGGAATTCGCCAGGCTAATAAAGTTGAGCACTTTAAAACACTGCTGAAAACACATTACTTTAACATGGCCTTCTAATAACTTCACTTTAACTTAATCCTGATACTCAGTATGTTCAATTCATCATAATAACTATTCATAGTGGCTCTAAAACCCGTACTGACCCCTACTCTCTCTTCTGTTTCTTTTTCCGGTTTCTTTGTGGTCTGCGCCACCACCAACTACTCAAAGCATCATGATGCTCCAACATTGATGGACTAAAAGCCAGAAGTCTACGTGACCATCATCATCAAGTCCTTCCGTGAGAACCCTAAATACAAAGAGGACTGTTTCATTTATGTGAGGTAGAATGCCCAGAGGGGACTGGGCAGTCTAATGGTCTGGAATCCCTGCAGATTTTATTTTTTTCTCCAGCCGTCTGGAGTTTTTTTTTTGTTTGTTTTTTCTGTCCACCCTGGCCATCGGACCTTACTCTTATTCTATGTTAATTAATGTTGACTTATATTATTTTCTTACTGTGTCTTTTATTTTTCTATTCTTCATTATGTAAAGCACTTTGAGCTACATTCTTTTGTATGAAAATGTGCTATATAAATAAATATTGTTGTTGTTGTTTTGCTGATATTATCAGTATTTCGATGTAAAATTTACATAATGCCCTGTGTTAGAATGAGATGATTGCTACCTTTTGGCCCAGTCCTACCAAGATACACTCTGGTTCCTGTAATGCTGAACTGGATTAAGCAGGTTGGGCAATAGATATTATGCAGGGTTTTTGTTTTGAGTGTATCTCTGTGTTTTCTTAACATTGCAATATTTTTATTAGCGCTCTGGATTTACTAAGTGGAAGCATGCTTTTTAAGAATAAATTGAATTTGTTGTTCACGTCCATCTTGGAACAGTGATGGCACAATAGTCATGCAGTGTTGCATTCAAAGTGGTTGGTTTTTCCTTGACCATGTGTGGACAATATTTTTTTATAGTGTGCATGGACACCACCTGCCAATTTACTGGTAAGCCACCTAAGTTCATTCATTCATTGTCATTCTGATGACACTACGTGTAGGACAGGAAGGAAACATGAAACAATTCAAGGTAATTTATATTCTTTTTACACTTAAATACAGTTCTGCTTCTTCACACACCTACCACTCGTTGGTCATACACCCTCTTCATTTTCAATCCTAGTGTGCTTATTAAAGTTCAATAAAAACTTGTCCATTTTTAGGAGGATAAAAACAACTTTTAAAAACTATTTTGAACACAACACCATATAGAGGGGGTTTGACTTCAATAAATAAGAACACAGAAACAGCAATTAATACTGTATATGGATACAAACAAAAATCAGAAAACACACATTTTGACCATGTGACTTCTTTTATGTATGGCCCTGACTAGCTCATGAATCACAAATGGAACAAGCTTTTTATATTCACGTGATTCATACGCATCTACACTTGTTGCCTGACATCTGGATGAGTTAATTCGGGTCTGTTCTCAAAACGATACTGTTCGATCTCATCAGTGGCGCATCATTTATTATGAATAAACTGAGCATAGCAGTTAACTTAGAAAAAGGGTTGGATATTGTTATTATAACAGTGGTAATATTATTTCTGTGCATTTTGAATTAATTTTGGATTTGCTATGATTGCAAAAGATGTCTTATATTAGAATATTTCACGGTGTCCCTGTAGGCCTGCCATTCACAGTTTGGGGACCGCCAGGCTAGAAAGTTTAGTTAATTCCAACATGACATTAGTCAAATGTTAAAGGATGTGTCAAAGGTTTTAGCCATGAGAGACAGGTGCTTTTATCATTTTATTTAAATGAGAATTGCAAAAATTAGCCCAATAAAAACTGTAGTTATATACACCCTTTTAAAGCGATTTAACTGTGTGTAAAACTGGAACATTCTGGAGCATTTTGCCTAAACAACAACTGTGCATATGACCCTTCAGATTTTTTTCTGTATTCTATCTCTGCTAATCTTCTACACTTTGAAAGGCCTTTCCATGTACAACCTAAAAATCATGCTTATCATAACATTTTTCGCCACAAGTGAAATGCTTTTCAAGTATGAAGTAAATACCTTTAGATGCATACAGTATGCAAACACAATGAAGTACATGCAAATAGAGAAAAAATAGAACACACATGTGCACAATGCTATTTAAACACAGTTCAAACTGATTGTCTTTTAACTATTTTCATTCAGCAGAAGTTAAGGCAGATAACTACATGTCATGTGTTGCTATTGTACATATGGATGGAACTTCCTAGATATTCCTTTTGAGAAAAGCTTATCACGGTTTAGAAGCCCTAAAGGTTGTTTTCAAACTTTGAACAGAGCTCCAAATCATTAGTAGAAGAGACCTTTGCATTCCACATTATGACATTGTCACATTGTAAACTGGATTTTGAGTAATACCTTGACCATACATTATTACTGTGTAATGTTCTGTAGCATCAGTACAGAATAATATCGTTATCTATACAGAAAAAATTGTAGATGAGCCTCTTCATCAAAGCGCTGTCAAGAAAAGTGAATAATAAGTGATATGTACACTCACCTAAAGGATTATTAGGAACACCATACTAATACGGTGTTTGACCCCCTTTCGCCTTCAGAACTGCCTTAATTCTACATGGCATTGATTCAACAAGGTGCTGAAAGCATTCTTTAGAAATGTTGGCCCGTATTGATAGGATAGCATCTTGCAGTTGATTGAGATTTGTGGGATGCACATCCAGGGCACGAAGCTCCCATTCCACCACATCCCAAAGATGCTGTATTGGGTTGAGATCTGGTGACTTTGGGGGCCATTTTAGTACAGTGAACTCATTGTCATGTTCAAGAAACCAATTTGAAGAGTGAGTGTATTTCAGCATTGAATGCTTGTTACCCATTCTTTCTGTTAGCACCATGTTACCAACCACACTGATATTTTAAGTGTGACTACACAATGTGCAGATGGAAAATAAGATGGTGAACCATGAAGACTGGCAGCTTTCAAAGGTGCCACTTCCCCTACAATGATCCTAAACTCAGGCTGGCATGCTGAGGCATGTGCTGTTCTGCCTGTTTGCCTATGATTGTGTGTCCAGAAATAGTTCCAAATCCATCCTTAAATTTGCCAGTTACAATTTCTGGTGTAAGCCTGATCACCATCAGTGATCAAACTCTTGACACAGTGGTGGCAGAAAAACGGTTTCTCCCATATTGTTAGTAAAACCAAGGAGTTGGTCATTGACTCAAGGGAGCATCGTTCTATAGGAATATAGTGGAATCTGTATTCACTGACTACATTTTATCCTGGTAATGACAGCTGTAAAAAGTTCTACAGATCATATTGAAGGTTGCTTAGAAAAATACTGGTGCTCGGCACACCTTCCTGGAAGACACATGCAACATATGCTGCCTGTGAAAAGCAAACTGTACTATTTAAAATCCCAGACAGTCATTTTTCTCCCTCCTACCGGTAATATGGTTAGTAGCACTTGCACCACTAGATGCAGGAGCAGTTTTTACCCTCAGTTCATAAGACTGCTCGTTGTACTTGCACTGTTGCATGAGTATACCTAATATATGTTTCATTTATATAATAGATTGTCTGATATTTTATTTGATGTATGGTGTTGTATTCATTGTGTACAACTGGTATTATGCTGCTGTCACTAGTCTGTGAGAGACATGCAGGTATGAATCTCATTGGACTGTGCTCAAATAACAATACACTGGAACTTAAACAGAACAAGCAAATAAGACAAGTGGCATGTCAAGCATGTAAAAAAAATTCTTTTTATCCATGTGACCAATGAAAGCATCATTCCTTTAAAGTTTGCTTTATTACATTTATCTTCTAAGTAGCTGAAGTTGTTATTGTTACACCATAAGTCAAACCCAAAAAACAAATGGAGGTCAATCAATTGGAGAACCTTTCCTATAGAGGCAAGACAAAAAATGTTGCTATGAATACAATAAGAGTGAGCTAGAAATTCCCCAACTTTTAATTTTTGGAAGAGTTTCCTTTATTTTTATTTAAAATTAAGGCTACAAAAATCCATAGCTACTTGTAAATACATAAGATGACATCTGTGATAGCATTAGCTGATCCTTTGTTCAGTGAAACGAAGGGAGGACCACCATAAAATCCAGTGCAATGCCAACTCAAAATGACATCATCAATTAAGTGACAGAAAAACATAAACAAAAGTAAAAAAAATTAGCTTACAAAAACAAAATGTGGAATGATCAAAGGTGGTCCAAAACAATGGAAGATCCTAACAGCAAACCACATCCAAAATAGGCAAATGACCACTCAGAAGGAAGCATACACAAAATACTAGACAAAAGCAAAATCGAAAAAATAGATGATATGGTCCTAAAGCTGTGATTCAGTAAAGTCTAGAAAATCTTTTGACTAAACGCCTTTGTACAGGCACTATGCAATGTGCTACGAGAAAAAACTGTAGTCAGGCTCTGTTTTATGTCCCTTACCCCTTTCCTTATGTGACTTTACAATTAACATTGCTAAGAAATAGACATAAAAGGAAAAACAAAGGCAAAACTACAGATGTAAAAGTACTAGTATCACGTTGGGTATAATAGAATGCCTCTTTGCAAGTCTCACTTGCCCAACTTCAAATCATGCTTTTCTTTTGGCTTTAATCAAGCTATATACGAGGGATGAGAGAATTCCCTGTAAGAGTGCTATGACTGAACATGCATGATACTTCTTCTCAAGGGAAACTAATAAAGCTCCTGAAGTGACTCACTTTAAATTTACAAGAAATAACTCTCACCTAATGATACGTGTGAAACATATTTGCAGCATAGACCATTGTTTTAAGTTCACAGCAACCTTAGTTTCAAGTCGTCAGTCATTTCAAATAAAATGTGAATATTCTGAATGTATCATTAAACATATTCAATTTATGTAAAACATCAAGTGGCGTCCTTGCCCTTGGTTGAACCTAGTTATAATGAGATATTTACCACTTTCTGAGAAGGACCCATGTGTAAACAAATAATAATTGAAACTAACACTGGATTATGAATCTTTCTGTTTTCAAGGATTTTCAAAGTAAAGCGTTACCAAAGAGCATTTTTTCCAGAAGAGTGAAATCCACTCATCCGTTACCTGTTCAAGCTCATTGTTACAGAAGACTTACCTAAAAGGCAAAGCTTTTGCAAGGTGAGGACAAACTTAGTAGATAGTACACTAAAAATAAAGTCAAACAAGAAACAAGAGAATACTGTCTGCCAGCCCTTCATGTATATTGATGTTATACAAAGGATGAATATGTGGTTAAGGCTGCTGTCTGTCATGTGTCACGGTATGAATCCTGGTCTAGTCGATGTGTGTGGGGAGTTTGTACATTCACTGCATAAGTATTTTTCTGGATGTTGCAGTTTTCCTCCCAAATCTAAAAGACATTCATGTTAGTTAAATGGCAAATCTAAATATTGTGATGTGGGTGAGCATTAACTTAGGAGTAAATGTGCATTATATTAACTGACTCCTTCTTTCCTTATGCACATTGCTCCTTCTCACCACATCCCTAAACAACTGAACTAAATGAGGGTTTATTAAATGAATGAATATTAAAAATGGACAATTAACATGTATCATATGCGTAATAATAATGATAAATAATATGTGCTGTGCTCAGGGGGACATGAAACCCTCATCAGACTGTCAGGCTCACCCCATATGTTTCAGGAAAAAAAACACTCTTTCATAATAATCAAATTATATATATTTACAATACTTGTGAATTTCTCAAAGAATTAAAAAGTTGATTTTATGTTTTGATTGATATGCACCCTTTTAGCAATCATGATTATATTTCATGCTCAGATTGGTTATTCAGCTACTGGCAGTAATTCTGCATTACATTAGGTGGGAGCTTGCGGGTGCATGCAAAGTCATTAACGTAGATCATTGATAATTACACAGAAGAGTGTATTAGTTTCAAAAAATTAAAATGTAAATATTAGAACGTGCATGAAATCGTATCTGCTACATTTAACACAGACAACATGAAAAAGTACTCTGCCTCTCAGTTGAAGTGAAGACCACATTGATGGCAACAGAATGCATTTAACATGTTATAGTAACAGGGCTTGCAGTAGTGTTTTCTACGATGAAGGTACCTAACTGAGTCAGACAGAATCACAAGTGGGAAGTTTGTTTACCTTGGTTCATGTGGCCACAATCCTAAACAAGTTATAATGAATTCTTACAGAGTAGGTTTCACATGTGGTGAGTTACTATTTACTTTTCTCTTAGTTTTGCTGTGTGCATGTGCATCCTTCACCCACTACAGTGTTTGTATTGGTTATACAAATGTCCTCATTGTCGATGCTCTATTTTGGTAGTGAGTGTGTAATTAATATAGCTTGTAGTATTTAATAAATATGACCTTTGGTTTTATTGTAGCAGAAGTACCTATCAAGTACCTACTTCAGTGTTTACTTGCGAATAATGATAGATGGAGTGGAGCCATCAAACTCACTAAAAGCATGACATCTGTCCAGGGCCTGGGCACCAAGCCAGGTGGATACTTCAAATACGAGCCCTGTCATTACTTAGTAGTCTGATGGTGAACATGAAGAACAGTATACGTGAGATGGACCTCCAGAGGGTGACAGGAGCTGAACAGATGAGCTGGCGTACTGGTGTTTGTGTTTGTTATTTTACCCTGTAAGGTTAGTGTAGTTTCCATAGGTGTGCTAGGGCTCAAGTAAAACAATAAATATATCAAACTGTCTAAAGGCTCAAACTTTAAACCATTTGTTGTGTCCTCTCTATGTGTCTGTATGCCTCTGTCATCTTGGTGTTTAATGCTATAAATTCTTTTTGTGTTCAAACTCTTTCATATGTTTATTGTCCAGCTGTATTTTTGTGTTGTTCTTTGGTCATTCTGCGGTCATTTGACTTCTGAGTAAAGGGTCTGTTCTTTTAATATTAGTTTGTCTGGTGGAGTATAGGATCTGTGCTCACAGTAGCACCGACCTATTGTTGCAAACCACCTCTTTCATAAGTAATTAGCTTGTCAGTTTATCTACAATTCACTGCATTTAAATTCTCTTGACGTTAATGCTTTATTGAAATGGTTATCATAATCGTGACTTAATTAAGGATTGATTTTATATTGGAGATTCGTATAGACAAGTGCCCACCTACTGAAATTCAAAGGCCTGCCTTAAGGTTTGGCTTGGGCGACTAGTCTGATAACATGTACTAATAAAGAATTTTTTAGGCTAGGTGGAACTACTCCTATGCTTAGGGTGTAAACTCTGCTTAAATATATCTTTTACTTTTGAGAATACTGGGGTTCTAACTTTCACATAATCTACACTCTTTATCTTCTGCTAAGATATTTTGGTAATCATATATAATAGTTTGGCCTAATCTAATGTTAACAACCATTAAAGATGGAAGTGTAATAAGAATATCTGCTTCTAGTTTTACTATTTTATAAACGAATGTATGTCACAGACAATAATACTTTAAGATATTTTGTTAAACACTTTCCTTTTTGTACTTTGAAAATGTGATTTATTTTTATAGGCTGAATTTCATAACTCAGTGTTCACAAGGTGCTTTGCAAAGTCTAAGGAACAGGGCAATTAGTTTGATTTTTGGGGCATACAGATTACACTTTTTTCAGTTTACAGATATCATCCTCTAGTAAACAAAACAACTGTTAATGAAGCAAATGCTGAAATGGTATTTACCTGTGCCAACTGTTCTTATAGGTTGGATAAGAACCTTGTAATCTTTTTACCTCCTTTGCTATACAGGCATTACACAGTATGTTATTGAGTATATTTAAATCTGTTCATGGAGGAAAACTTTAAAACCAATATTTACCCTGTAAAATTAGTACAGTCTCCCATTGTCAAAGCCTTTACAAGCAAAACATGGAGGGAGATGAAATGAATCCTAGACAGGGTTATAATCCATTGGAGGAGACACTTACTTACACATGCAGTCACTCATTCAAAGACCAGTGACTAGTTTAGTAGTTTACCTAAAATGTATGCCCTTGGGAAATTTGACAAATGAGTGGACACCATTCAGTCCATCACACTCATTTGTTTAGTTAAAAGAACCTGTCCCAATATCTCATCCATATACGTCTTAAAAGTTGTTAAGGTTTCAGCTTTAACTACAGTACTTTAATACTGTACTTTAATACTTCCCCTTGGCATTAATAAAGGATCTATCTATCTACCTATCTGTCTATGTCTTGACAGTTTGTTTTAGACTCCTTCAATTCTTTGCATAAGGAAGTGCTTCCGTGATTCGCTGTTTAGTTGAAAGAATTTTGTTGATTCTGCTTTATCAATGTCTTTGAGAAAATGGAATAAAATCCAGTGCATCCAGGAAAACTACAAAGACAACATATAAATTTCACAAAGACAGTGATCTGAAGCTAGTCTTCTGCACCAGTGAGGTAATGCCACCAAGCGACCCAAATAGAATGCTACTGCTAATCCTTTCTGCATGTTCTCTATCCAGTACACAAGCACTACAGCCTGCCTATGTTTAAAAACTATCAGGGTTACAATATTATATTTTAACAAATGAGGTGGTCATGGAGTAGATAGATAGATAGATAGATAGATAGATAGATAGATAGATAGATAGATAGATAGATAGATAGTGTGGAGCCGACCCGGACACAGACAGGCGGACATGTTGTTACTCACCACCACACGTTTATTATTTACAAATATTTACAACAGTTATGGTCACTAAGACCCAGTCCCGTGCACAAACCCCCAACACACACAGTCCTGGCCACACAATGCCTTCTCTTCGGGCCGTCTCCACACTCTCTGCTCCTGCCTCGTCCTGCTTCCACCCGACTCCAGCCCCGAATGAAGGGAGACGGCCCCTTTTATCTGGTCCCGGATGAGCTTCAGGTGCTTCCCGGCATTCCCCCCTGGACACGTCCCAGTGTGGCGGAAATGCCGGCTGTTCTCCCGGAAGCTCTCCGGGTGTCCCTCTTCTTCTTCCCCCCAGCACTTCCTGGTGTGGCGGAAGTGCTGAGGTCCAGGGTCCCCAAGGCATTGGGGCGCCCCCTGGCGGTGACCACGGGTCCCTACAGGGTTGGGCTTCCAAGCGCTCTACCCGTGGCCCCCAAAGCAACCAGGATGGCGGCCCCCACCTGATCCCAGATGGGCGCACGCCCACTTCCGGTCCTTCAAGGCGTCCCGGCCGGGTTGTTGCCCCTGGCATCCTCGACAATAGATAGATAGATAGATAGATAGATAGATAGATAGATAGATAGATA